>JAXAVZ010000250.1:0-481003 GCA_034621355.1 Mycalesis mineus | reverse complement strand
TTTTTTTTTTTTTTTTAATGACTACAAGTTGGCCCCTGACTGCTATCACACCTGATGTTAAGTGATGATGCAATCTAAGATGGAAGCGGGCTAACTTGTTAGCAGTAGGATGAAAATCCACACTCCTATCGGTTTCTACACGACATCGTACCGGAACGCTAAATCGCTTGGCGGTACGTCTTTGTCGGTAGGGTGGTAACTAGCCACGGCGAAAGCCTCCCACCAGCCAGACCAAGACAAATTAAGAAAAATCTCAATCTGCCCCGCCGGGAATCGAACCCAGGACCTCCGTCTTATAAATCCACCGCGCATACGACTGCGCCACTGAGGTTGTCGAAAACTATATCACAGATTGAGCGTGCTGCAACAGAACTTTTTGCAATACATAGCCCATGGCCCCCATGGGTGTATTGTCACAACACATTATTATAATTCTTCTTCTTCTTTTATTTATGGCTTTTAGTAGTAAATTAACACTACATATTTTGCCAATGTCGAGTTTTTTAAGAAGAGATTGATGGAGATTGACCGGTCAAAAGAGTTATAAAAAATTTTAAAAGAATAAAAACCCGGTTTTTTCTTTACCTGTAATAGAAAAATTAGTATACATAAAGTTGTTAGTATGAGAATAAACTAAATATCTTGTACACAACACAATATTATACATTGTACATATATACTAATATTATAGTTTTAATTTATTAACTTTAAGGAATTTACATAGATATTTAACATATGGGATAACACCAATTTTAGTACACACTAAACATTTAGTGGGCGTAAGGTATATTATCGTGAAGTTTCATCAAAATCCATTCATAATATTAGTAAGGGCAGTTTGTAAAGTTAGACAGTCACATAATGATTTCATATAAAACACCTTTAACATCACAAAAATTAACTAAAAACTCAAAAAGGTACTTACTTTTTGGCGGCACTGATGCTGCTGTTAATTATCTATTTAATTATTAAATTCATAAAATTACGAATATTTTTCAATAAATGACAAATTCCAAATAACAACAGAATGTTCTCAGAATCAGAACAGATAATAAATAGTACCTACATAATAATCGTTATTGACGTTTATTTTATTGAACTATTGAATTTATAGATAGCCTGTAGTACTAGTGTGAATTTATAAGATAATTTATAAATTCACATTAGTATGTCACAATCACATAGGCGGGAGACAATTACCCTCCTTTTATCCACCGGACATATTATTTCCACCAGTGTGCCCATTCTGGGAGGATGGGTAAAACGGGCATTTTGTCCTCTCTCCGTGCTTAATGTGCCACTTGCCTATGCTAGCCCGTATGCACGGTGTTATCACTTAGAACATTTCTGAAGAAGCATATACTTGGTATAGTTCCGCCACTATTTACTAGATGGCGGTAGTATCTTTTGTGGCAGATATTTTTCATTTAGTTTCACGCAGCATTGCAATTAATATAGATTTATGTATTGATTATTATTAAACAAACTTGCCTATAAAAAACAAAAATTAATTTATTTTGGATTTTTATTGTAATTCATGTAAGTACATGGATACGTATTTTACATAAATACTTCTATCTTTTAAATATACGTTTACATTAATTTTAAATTTACGTTCCATTTTACAACATTTCAAATTGTATCTGTCAAATGTCATTTCAAAGTTTGTGAAACTAACGCCATTTTTGTCATTGATCATTCGTTGTTATGCTAATGGTTGTTTATTTTCATTTTGCACATAATTTGACACAAGTTTTAAGCTCTTTCACTTAGCTGACATTATTTTATTATATTTACTAAAAAGTAAATATCATGAAAGGGTTATAAAACTTGTGTCAAATTATTATCCTGTAAATAATTATCTAAAATGAAAAAATAAGAAGAGCTATATATGTAGGTACCTACTTACTATACGTCCTATATAGCTTGGTCAATCCACGATGGCTCGTAGTGTTTTGTTTTTCAAACGCTTACAGTGCAAGTGTGCAATAAAAACTGCAAGAATGTGAGTTCTATTACTACGTAACGAGTAGCAATGTGTGCACACTCACACAAAGTGTCAAGTTAATTATGTCAACAAGAATGTCATGTTTGACTAGCAGTATGCTTTACTTCATTTTATATCATTTTTTAAAAATGAATATGTCGTGTTGGTCCTGCACAGCAAAATTATATTGTGATATAGGTTAATATATATATCGGAGTATCACCATTCTTCTTGACATCATCTTTAGTGGTTCTTAATCTCTTGGGCGTTTTCTAGGGTTACAAAGACTTTGTCTTCACGAACCGATATATTGCAAGTTCACAATGTTTTGATACATTTTATAATTCCTGACGTATTATAAAGATTCAGAACAGTAGTTTATTTACACCCATCTTACTTTACTCCCTAATTTAATTTACTTCTTAAGAATACTTTTACACTGGTCCAACTCGACCAGTGTAAAAGTATATCCTCTCCGCACTCCAGACACAAACTAACTACCCAACTCCTTTATTCCCCTCAAGATGGTGTAAATACTCTACTAGGACTTTGGCGCCCGACTCTTATTGGTTGGAGTATTAAAACAAATCAATCATTCATTCATTTATCAAATCAAATTGAATTCAACTTTGTGTTAAAGTTTTAAGTAAGCACCTATCTCATATCTCTCATTAAATGATTAACAATTAGTTCTATTTCGATTACTTTCATAAAAAAAAATTGGTTGTCTGTAAAGTCGGTTTACTGACGATAGTTGTACGTGACAATGTCTTAAGAAAATACTGATGGAATGGTAGCATTTAATTGGTTATTAAAATTTTTATATTTTTATAAATATTCATTTAAATTAATAAAATAATTGATTTTGATTTTATAAATTTATATTTTAAATTTATAATAAATATATTAATTTTTAATTTAAAATTAATATATTTAATAATTATATTTAATAGACGGATGTTGAACGCTGCCGAACGCAAAGGCCGATTGTCCTTCTTTGTCGCTAGTTCCGCGCTCTCGCTTGCACTTCAAGCCTTACATGGAACGCCTCAAAGCAAGGTAACGACGCATGACGTCATGTTTTTTCAAGCGTGCAGCCGGCTCTATCGAATTACAAGACGTTGTCACGTCAAAAACTCGTGACATACCAAAAATAATTACATCCACAGACAGTAACATTTCCATAAACAATGACGTCTATTACAATATTACAACAATCTATTCTAAGTCTCTAGTCTAATTCCTTCGACATATATATTAACCCATTTAAAAATATCTTAAAAACACACATACCCACAATCATCTCAGATAGGTACCTAGTATATCTATTTTTCTTTTGTTTAAACAGTTTAATGATTGAGCTCAACTCCACGCTGTCTTGTCTACCATACCCCTAGCGTTTTTGTAAAGCGTGAACCCATGATATCTATTATTATTTTGATTCATTACAAGTTAGTTTCTGTAAACTAAGATGGAAGCGGGCTAACTTGTTAGGAGTAGCATGAAATCTACATTCCTTTAGTTTCTACACGATACCGTACCGGAACGCTAAATCGCTTGACGGTACGTCTTTTTAGTAGGATAGTACCAATGTATATATAGTACAAATACCAAAGCTATTTTGCTAAGCTAATTTGGAAAATCTATATTGGCAGTAACAAACCAATCAAGTGACCTTTGTAGAAAAATTAAAGTCGAGTCGGTCAACCTGAAGGAATGGGCAACGGAACGATTCTTCTGGCTAAGTCACATTTAAATGTGTAGTTTATCATCATACGATACGTTTTTTTGACATTATAAATATAATATTGGTAAAAAAATTAAGTAGAGCATCATTCCGTTGGGTCATGACACGCAGCGATACAACCTACAATAGCCCGTGTACACCGAGCCGTGGTCGACTCGAGACTGATGTTCGAACTGTACTCCCCGCACCCTTCGGTTTCCCCTCGCGAGAAATAGTGGGGCGCGTCTTAGTGAATTGAACTATCAGTAGTTATAGTTATATATATCAGAAAAGTAGTTCCGCCACCGTTCACCAGAGGCGCTGCTTTCCTTATTCCAGTTTTATATAGAGAGTGACGACTCTGTACCCTATATACATCCTACTCTATGCCCGTATGTAATCCGGCGCCCCTTGTAGTAGTTGACATGTCTATTACAAGCGGGAATTAATTTTTATTTTTTTTAATCTCTTTTACGAACTTTGGATCAAACCAACGGGGACCAGTACTATGTTGCCAGGTGCAAAATTATGAAAAGTATTTAGGTTAGCAACTCAAGTAAACTTGGGCCTGTGTGCACCAAGATTTCGGTTATCATAACCAACGGTTAACATAACTTTACTATAAATTTACTATTTATAATAAACCCGTACGCCGGTAAGGACGTAAACCGGGCGGTTATCTTAACCGAGCTGACGTCCTTAACCGGTGTACGGGTTGTCGTGAACAGTAAATTTTACGTTTAGCTTATATTAACCGTTGGTTTTGATAATAGAAATCTTGGTGCACACAAGCCTAAGGACAGAGACGGAGGAATAACCGCCCGGTTTACGTCCTTAACCGGCGTACGGGTTGTCGTGAACAGTAAATTTTACGTTTAGCTTATGTTCTGTACTGTGCGGTGTGCTTACGAATTGAATAGCTACAGTTTGGTATTTTTAGAAGAATTGTATTTATTTATCAATAAAATCAACTTTATTATTTATAAAATTATTAATTAACTTTATAATAGTCACTTTATAAGGCATCACCTCAATATTGTATTCATCAAAATTAGCAAATAGCTATGACCATAAGCTTAGTTTACTAGTGTTTTTTGATTTTGGCTGCACTGATTTTTATGTCAGCTGCTATCAGAGTTATCAAATGTTTTAACAGTAGATTTACAGTTTTCAAATTGATGCTCCTGTTTTTTGTTACATTCTACTACTAATATTTGTTTATTAAAAAATTGCAAATAGCGTTTAACGCTATCTATTACGATTCTTCGAAGGCTTCAGGCGTATTAGGCTTTGTGCGGAGTTTTTCTTTCTGCCACACGATGATTTCGGCACCCGCATGGCGAATCGATGGGACGCCAAGATAATCGTCTCTTTAAATTGAGGAATAACCAATTGTTATATCGGGATTTACCATTTGAAGCTTTAAAAGACATAAAAGTGTGTATGATTTTGAATTAATTATGAAACAAAATGAGTCCAAAAGTTTTAATATATTATCTGTGATATGTGGAAATATTGATTTTTATTTTTTATTATGTTGTGATAAATATCGTAATATAACAATGTTTGTGAGTTTTGGTAACGTGATTTATAATTTTGTAAGAAATCTGCCTTTTTTATGTACTTTTTTCTCCTGTTTTTTTTTATATTGATAATCTGTTGTTTTTAGTTTTTGGAGGCTGGCAGCACTGACTGTAAAATCTAAAATATTACAACCAAGGGCAAAAATCAAAATGGTTTCTGACAAAGAATTTTATACTTTCTATATCTACGAGGTTTTTGGGCTTCGACTTGTGGCTTCCGTTCTCTGTTCTCATATAAATATACTTGGTTGAATAATGGTATAATTTTGTTAATCGTTCAAGTTGTGAAAACGTAATTGCTCGATTGTTTTATGTGCTTGTTGTTAAAATTTGAAATAAAAAATGTTCGCAACAATCGTTAGCGTGAAATTTTGTTATTTTAGTGAACAAGATTCGAGAAGAGCTTTCGCTTGGTGGTTTTTCATGTCAGTTGCCCGTTGCAGAAGTATATAAATGTGAAAATGTT
This sequence comes from Mycalesis mineus, assembly GCA_034621355.1. Lineage (NCBI taxonomy): Eukaryota > Metazoa > Arthropoda > Insecta > Lepidoptera > Nymphalidae > Mycalesis > Mycalesis mineus. The sequence goes on along the minus strand of JAXAVZ010000250.1, from coordinate 475,241 downwards.
ATGAATTGTATTTGTCATGTGTGGACGCCATTGCAAGAAAACTTGATCGATATTCACAGCGCGTAACAACTTGGCATCGCGTTTCAAATTTCAATTCTGTGTCTTTAACATGAGTTTCTTTTGTTTGAGGTGTGTTTGTTTAGTTTGTCGAAATCTGAATCGTTCGAAAACTGGTATCTGGAATGGTATCATATATGGAATGGATCTGGTATGGTATGGAAGTCGTCCATAATTATGTCATTGCTCCTCCTAAGAGGGGGTCGAAAAACACTACTGATCGCTGCGAGGTCTTAATTCCAGCACCTTGGGATACCAACATCTATCGCTGTTGATAATCCATCTCTTTCTGTGTTAGGGAAAAAGGGAATATTATTTGTTAATATTTTTTAAAATATAACAAATAATATTGACAACTGAATTACCCTGGTTTGTAGATTTAACTAGCTATAATCATCAATATTTTTGACTGGCATAAAATAACATGTAGAGAAAAAGAAATGAAAGATGAAAAAAAGAGAAGAAAGAATGAGCTTGAATGACAGAGAAGCATCTTGTGGTTTTAGTACTAATGATCAGTTTTCAATTATTGAAATATACATACATCATCTTTCCAGGCATTTTCCACAAATTGTGTGTGACTCCATCGGTGTAGGTCCAATCGGGTTTATTCCTACTAGCCGAGCTCTCTTCACATGCTTACCATGCCACACATGTTGCCGATAGCCTTGTGGATTGTCACTGAGGAACCAATGTAGGCTGTTTGTTGCTCTTGATATGCTACTGCCTCTGCATATGTTATATCAGTTTCTCGCTTTCTACCGTGCAGGCTCTGCGAAGAACTTTCATGTACATACAACTGAAATTCAATAAGTTCTTTGAGTTTGAGCATATGGTTATCAATAGGCATCAGTTGATGAATGTCCACTATTGGACAGAGGCTTCTTACTAAAAAGATCTTAAAAATACCAGTCTAGAGTCAGTGAGTGAGGGTTGATCCCCGCGTCTGTAATTTGTAATACAGAGGCGGGGGTCAACCCTCTGCTCTTTGTGGTGCGGGGTCCACCCATTGGTACCCTAATATCCATTAGCTCTTTGAAATATGTATGTTAGACAAAAATCAAACATTGTTTTAAAATTTTTTTTTACACTAAAACAAAATAGGAATAATTCACAAAAGTGAGTTATTGCTATTTGGTCTTGGTATACTTTTCTTTAAGATTAGGAAAAAGTGAAATTTATTTTGATCTTTAAAATATAACAATTAATATTAACAAAATACATGAGTTGGTTTGATCTTGGTTCAAATATTGGACAAGCTTGTAAAACAGAAATCTACAGTCCTGTATAGTTTTAATATTTAGTATCAGTTTGGTTATTTTGTTTATATGACAGTTATATTAGATAAGTTCATTAAGCTGTCCATGGCTGGACATAGGCCTCTTGCAAGGTCGTCAAAACATCAATCTTAAGCCAACTACATCCTGCGGCTCCCTGTAACCCACTTGATGTCAATGGTCAATGGTGAACTGAGTCGGGGGTATACCAATGTTGCACTTTCTGGTGAGAGGTCAGCCACTGATTGTTAACCTAATTTGTAATTTCCATCAGCTATTTGAACTAAGTATGATTTTTAGGAAAAAAGTAATATTATTTTTTTATTAATTTGTTTAACTTCAAACATAGTTACCATATAATAATTCACAATATATTTGTGATCAGGGTTTAGTTGTTGAAATAGACATACATGTGGCTGGACTTACTGTAAGTTCTTCACTTTGATGTTCATGCCCATGGTGTTCTGGGTCTGGCCTTCTAGGGGTGGAAAAAAGATGGTAAACTTAAGAACCACATGTTGTCGCTTGGCCTTGTTGGGTATGGACTGACTACTTCTTCCATATGCTTGCAGTATAGCATCCGCTCCCACAATATTTCCCTTTTTTACAAAAACCTGTACGAATTGTACAAAAAATTGTATAACTGATGTAATTCTGAGAAATTATATTGTTAAAGAGCAATCGTCTTCTGTCAGATATATCAGAGCAGTTGTATGTTGCCCCAATGCTCTCAATATCTTGTCTGATAGTAAAGCAATGATGATGAAAAAAAATGAAGTGGTCTCCAAATGTCATCATTTTTTTCTATCAACCTGTTCTTTTCTACCGGTGGATCAAATTCAGCAATCATTTCAAAGCATATTTGGAGTAGAAGTTAACTTTGAGAGGTTTCAATTTTTTATCCTTGACCCCGTGGTGCTGGAGAAATAGCAGTAACTGGATACGTCAGTAATTGTTTTGATGGACCAGGTTTCACACCGATTTCGCACGCTGTTTCACTTACCTAAATTGTATTAGATTCTACTACACGCTTCTAAATTCAGGTTCATAACATCAGAAACAACAACTCCCAATATCAGCATCGTAACGTTATGTTTTGTGAGGGATCTACTTCATCGTCATTAGTTGCTGATGGAATTAGATATAACATCCATACTTTAATCTGCTTTGATTGATTGAATATGAATGTCAATTCATACATTGAGATGATGGCAAATATGAGTTGGGAAGTTCAGGTGTACTGTCTGCAATATCCTCCTAATACAACGGAAAATTTGTTGTATTGGCAAAAAAAAAATAACTCATCGGAAAACAGGAGATACCTGTCTGTTAAAATAAAACTTGTTAGAACTATTTACTGTGATGCCATTGTAACAATGGCGCCCAACATCTGATAGGATTCTCAACAAAACTTGCGCGTGACACAGTCGCAGACACGTAGTTACGTCAACCAGCCAACTTATATAAGGTGGTATAATGTACGCTGAGCAATTGTCATGCATATTGAACGTGCAAATGGTTAATCGAGGTGGTATAATGTACGCTGAGCAATTGTCATGCATGTTGAACGTGCAAATGGTTAATCGAGGTGGTAATAAGGTGGTATAATGTACGCTGAGCAATTGTCATGCATATTGAACTTGCAAATGGTTAATCGAGGTGGTAATAAGGTGGTATAATGTACGCTGAGCAATTGTTATGCATATTGAGTGTGCAAATGGTTAATCGAGGTGGTAATAAGGTGGTATAATGTACGCTGAGCAATTGTCATGCATATTGAACGTGCAAATGGTTAATCGAGGTGGTAATAAGGTGGTATAATGTACGCTGAGCAATTGTCATGCATATTGAACGTGCAAATGGTTAATCGAATTTTCATAATTTTTTATCATTATTTCTGCTTTCGTAGTACTGTGTCGTCAAACCAATAATGGAACAGGCAGCCACGTCAGTTCAACTCTGCGTTTTGCGGTACTCAGATTTAAATAGGCATACATCGGGGTACGGTGACCGCCCGAGGTACGGTAAGCTGGTCCTTCCGGAAATTTTGGCGTATTTCGCGGGGTACGTATATGCCGTTATATCGTCCTTCTCACGGCGATATCTATTTTTAAAAGTCCATGTCTAAAACCTTTTGTTAAAAAAAAAACAATTCCGGTTTTCTCTTGCTAAACATCTCATCTCAACATCTGATGGGATTGTTAACATAGCTGTCATTGTTTTTCGTAGTACTGTGTTGTCAAACCAATACTGGAACAGGCAGCCACATCAGTTCAACTCTGCGTTTTGCGGTACTCAGATTTATATAGGCACACATCTCGGTAAGCGGGTACATGGATAATGTACTATTCATTAAATGATAATTATTATAGGTACATTTCCATGTATACATAGGTATTAAAAACTCCTGATGCAACTACGCCACGGTAAACGAAAGAAACAGTCTGCAAAACCCTTTAATTTTCAACATTTCAAGTGTTTTAGAGCACTTGATTCCAGCTTTCACACAAAATTGAATGCCAACTCTTTGATCCATGTTTTTCGGCAGCAGAAAATCTTCGGACACTCAAAACACTTCTAACTTTTATGCCTCTCACAAACTAAATGTGCTAGCTATACTAAGACTGTGAACATATATTCGAGACGAGTGTACCAACATAACAATTTCTATTTAAAATTATTGTAATTTAACACACAGTAGAACACATTAAAATAGTTAACTAAGTGTTTACATAATTACAACCGGGTAACAGTGTCAGTGTAGTATATGTGAACACAGCACAGAAACACAAATAAAACACTAAATACTTAACAGAAATTTTAAGCAGACCGTCAGTTTTGACTTTTTGACGTTTTTAATGTATCACATACCCGCAAACATCGTGTTTATATTGATAGTAGGCTAAGACAGCAGCACCGCTGATTGCAAACTGCTAACGCCATCTATTAGCAGCTGATCAAATCTAGTTTTGACTAGATAGATATTTATTTGAAAACAAAAATCCGACTCCAAAAAGCATGGAAAAGTGTAAGGCTTGCGGTGAAGTGATAATGACGGACGATTCTAGTGAAGATGATTTTCTGAAAACAATAAATGTTTGCTACTTTACGGTTATAATAAAAAAAGCAGCGCCGCAAAACTTTGGATTAGCAAAATTTATTTTTCTTTGTAATCGTATATTAAGTGTTGATGGATACTAATTTGTTGGTTGGGCTGGTGTGGGTGTGGATTCTGATAATGTAGAATAACCATAACTTGAAGTTATGTTATAAGATTAAAATTCTTCATCCGCCTTACAAACAATTCCTAAAACTTTTTTCTTGATTCTATTTTGCAGATGCGTTGGCATTGATTTTGAGCCATAATTTGGAAAAATGTTTCGATAGGATGCTTCGTCTCCTTTTTTCAGACGTCTTTCTCTTCTTGACGTCTTAAATGATTGTTTTCTGTTTTACGTAATACGAAGGCTTCACGAGCCATATTTATAAGGCGCTCTAAAGTGCTTCTTGGAACTGGCAATAATGATCGCATCGCTATCACCTGTTCTCAATTTGATCAAATAAGCAAAAGGACCTCTATATTTGTTTGCTAGTCTTGAAAAGTCTGCTAGAATTTAGCGTTGTAATTGGGTTATATATGGATTGTAACAGAAGATCCCATGAGCTACTGTTTAAATGATAGGAACAAATCCTACATTCTAAAGGTACATAATAATTCTATTCACAGAAGAGATGTACCCGTAGTGCTGCCGGTACTTTTAATCTGTTTGAATTAATACATCCAGGATAGAAACGTTGGGGCTCTTACATAATTAGGGAGAAAACCACCCTATCTGATATGCTCAGGATTTGTTGTTCTAATTGAGATGCATTACTAGCCACCGCCACGTCATGTTGCACAGAAGGTATACTGGATGGTTCTGATGCTGTTTCTTCTGTCGAAAAAGACACTGCGAGGCCTTCGCCAGCATGTGTGATATAAACAGGTTTATGGTGGCTACTGAAAAGATTATTAATATTATAAAGATCCAGCACAAAAACAAGTAATGTGCATTGACATGAGGAATAACATATTAAAAAACATTTGATAACTTTTTACTTCGCGTGGTGTTATTTGACGGGCAATCTCATTCCTTATAAGTTACTCACGCACAGAATCAGATGTGAGTGAATGTGATCATATTCTTAATACTGTATGGGAGATATGTAAATATCTCGCACGGCACGTCCAAAGGCTGTGCATTTTGCTGTTCATTTGGATTTCGTATTTGACTTCAGGCATCAGACCAACTATTTGCAGACCAAACTGCTGATCTAAATCTAAATCAAGCCTTCGGATTACATGAGAACTTTCTTCGAATAATTAATTTACTTCGAAGAACTTATTTATTCAACAAACACTACCGTCGAAGATCAAGCGAAAAGACATTTCAACTATGGTCTCTGCAGAGCACGCAATGTCGTTGACTCTGCGACCTATTTTGTAATTCTTAAGCTCTTTTTTGCTCCGGTCCTCTCTTTCTTTTGCAGTTGATGCACTTCTATGAAATTTACCAAAACGAAAGAAGAAGGCTACTATGAGAAGTCGTGCTGTTTTTTCTTTTTTAATGTTCGAGTCACTTGACGCCAGTAATAGTATTGTTCACGTCAGTTCTACTCGATGAGTTCTGCGATTCTCTGATTTATATAGGCACTGCGTTATTGGGATGACTCTTCGTTGATGTAGTAGTGCCCAGACTGGTACACGGCCATCTCATCATGATCTGTACTTTGTGAACCTGCATTCATATATTTGCATAGGAATTTTATTGATAGATATATTTTAAGGAGAAATCTATTGCGTGACATAAATACTTCAACTTTATTAGCATCATATTTTAGTTTATTCTCTAGGTTTTCAAAATTAAAATTAAGATTGGTCGACTGTTTGGTCCAGCTTGCTTACCCTTTTGCCAGCCACCAACATCGGATTCACCAGATCGAACCGAAGTCGATCCGCATCTCGTATCACGGGTTGGAGCGTAAACGTAGATAACTGCAACTGCAACAGCTCAAGCACTTGCACATGACATCTCATTTTCATTGTTAACTTATTAATTACCTGGTTCTGGTTATGTCTTTTGACTGTCTTTGTCATTGACGTACAAAAATAGTTATCTTAAATATTTAGGCGATTAATTCAATATTTCAATTGTTAGGTATTTTTTGTACTAATATTTAAAAAGTATACTTATTTGTAGCTGTACAAGCAGTGACAGCGATACCCGCCATATCTTCAATTAATAACAACTGTTTTGCGTATTGTCTTTTTTTGTTCCTTTTTCTTTCATAATGTGAAAAGGAACAAATAGTCATAGAAATAATAAAATCGAATATCGATTTCAATTAAGTCAAATACACTTGCTTTGCTTTGAGACATAATTACAGTGTAAAGACATCCAATGAAATATTGGGTGGGTAATTTTAAATTATTTGACGTGCGGGTATTCTCTGCCCCAGATTCGACAATTTCGTTTGTTAACCAACGTGGAAATGTGCTTCGTCCGAAAAGATGATTTTTCGGTAAAAATGACAATCTTCGGCCAAACGATCTTCCGCCCAATTTGCGAACCGTAGAAAGCTCGGATGGTGAACTGGCTTTAGCTGCTGCACCAACTGAACTTTATACGGCTTCATAGCGAGGTCTTTTGGCAAAATTCGTCGTTAAGTTGTTCGTGGAATGTTCAATTGTTGCGGTCGATGGCGAGTTGAGGTTGATGGACTTTCACGAACACTTTCATCCACAGCCGCAATATTTTCAGTTGAACGCACGGGAAATGAACGTCACATTTCGGTAGAGGTGTGCCAAATGAGTACTTCGTTGTATTCTTTAAAGTGATTACAGGTACTCTGAAGTACTGATTACAATATTGGCTCCAAAGTACTCATGAGTACTTTTGATTTTGGAATGGAATTGTAACCTTACATGATGACATAACTTAGAGTACTTAGAGGACAATTGAGTACCTTATGACGACAAGAGATAAGTACTCAAAGTATCATGAATACTAATTAGTTTAGAACTTAATTATACTATTAGGAAGTAGGAAAAAGTAATCAGGTAGGAATAGTTAATGTGAAGATTCTGAGTACATAAACAAAATTACTTGCTTAAAAATAAATGTTTACCTATGATAAGATTATTTTTATGAATTTATATTCAATGAAAGCTACCTAAATTTTAAACCTTCGTAACTTAAACCTTGGTAACGAAAAACAAAATTGCGTTTAACTTAGCTATCTATATGTATAATTTTGTACCTAAATATAAAGTAATGAACCACCTACAGATAAAAATGTAACTAATATTTTTTTTTTAACTTAAACTTAAATGTTTTTAACTTAAATTTAAAAAAAATTATAGTAAATTAGCATTGAGAAACATTAGTTGTTTCACTTTTTTGTTTATAACCGTGTTCTTCTATCTGAAATAATAAGTCCGGATTTTGAAAACATCCTTTTGCAAGGAACACTGGTAGCGACAGTATTCAGATTTATTCTTGCCAGTTGCGCCAAGTTAGGAATATACCTTCTCATGGTTTTTCCACCAGGTGAGCGGATCTTCCGTCCGCCGAATTGGATGGTCGTCAAAATATCTCTGACCTTCTTGAATCGCTTGTGAATACGAAATTTCAAGTGGTCTGGCTTTGCTAATTGTCTCGTCTACATCATCCCAAATAGATAATTTCTTTGCTTGAATTGGAACTTCTGGAATCGATTCTTCTGTTGTGCGTGACGATTTTTTTTTCTTTATCATTTCAGTCACTAATTCAGGGAATGTTGTAATTCATAACACGTATATTTAACAATTTTTTGAAGCCCCTATCTTCAACTACAGTAAATGGTTGAAAATCCCAAGTTATAAGTTTCAATATAGCGTTGTCAATTTTATTTTTCTCAATAGCTGATATTTGCTTAGGAATAAAAGTGGTTATTGATGTTTGATTTTTGCGTTTTCGGAGCAAAGGTTATAGATTACTAGGCAAATGGGATTGTGATGTTGAATCAATTACCAGTGGGATATTAGGTAAAGAGTGTAACAATATCTAATAGGTACTTACCTACTCGCTGACATAAAATTACATTTGGAAATCCCAGAACCACATCTGGTTATTGCATTCGCTAAAAGGCTTCAACAAAAAACATTTTAACCATCACAAATATCATAAAAACACTGAACTAGGTACACACACATACAGAGCGGGTTGTGGATTTTTGGCATCTATTTGACATCTGGGCGACAGACGACAGTTCGCTTCTGACGTTTGTAGGGGTCACGTGTGACTTGCCTTGTATATTGACGTGTATTTATTTAGTGAAAGAAAGAAAGAAAATATTTACAGCGTGTCGTTGTGTTGTTTTCCCATTTGGTTTAGGAGCAGAAAATTTCTGTAAGTACTTGTTATTAATTCTATATAGCTTGATTCGATTTCCACAAAACTTGCATAGTTTAAACAGGGCTTAACCCTTAAATGCGCGAATTTTGTTATTGATTTAAAATATTATTTTTTAATTATATTAGGTTTTAAGATGTACCGAAAAAATAGTTTAAAAAATTATATCGACTTATACCCACTGAAAATTAAAAAAAACCGTATGTTGCATATCTGCAACAGTGCGCACTTATAGGACAATACCATGTATGGTAAATTAGGTGAAAATTAAAAACTCAAAATGAATACATAAAGTTATTTATTTATTTATTCCTGATGAAATTTATAGAAACAATTATTGTCTTCATTGTAGCACAAGCTCACTCTGCATTTCTCGCAGTATATAAACGTGTAGCCCTTCCAATTCGGGTATTTACACCGGGCTCGATCCCCCCATTTTTGCCAGTGGTCGATTTTATCTTGGCGGACATCTTTAGGAGGTACAGTTTGTGCTGGTCCACGCTTCTTTTTCAACTGCAATTCAGCTTCTAAAGATGAAGAGCTTGGGCGGTCCCTTTTTGTACCATTTCTGTGTAGGCTAAGATTACATAATGCATTGGTCAGCTCTAGTCTAAATTTACATTAGTGTAGTATTGGGTCTGGTCTGTTTTAGAGTTTTTTTATACATAAGCCAGGAATTTACAATGGTCACGTCTAAAAGGTGGAAAAACAAGCGGTTTGTCCACTTTCTGCTTTTACGAGTAATGTGGTACCTTCCATTGAAACTGTCAAGCAGATCGACTCCTCCCATATGGGTATTATAGTCTTTTATTACGTTAGGACATCGTTGCCTTATCATACCTCGAAATAGTAGTCACAGGAAAGGCTCCGGTATAGGTTGACAGCAAAGTAACTGGTTTATTATCTTTCCATACTATTGCACTGATGTCGATACCATCGACATTGGCAACCTGTTCCTCATGGTGTCCCCTTGGTACTGTTCTTTTCATCAGCGTCTTATCTGGCAGTTTATTATGTGGGATACGATTAGACTGGACAGTTCCCAAGGAATATATTCCTTCTTTTGCAAGATAAGTGACCAAGGGCACAGATGTGTAGTAATTATCGAAGTAAATAATGTGGTTTGCACGTCTTGGAACAATACGCATTAGCCACATCAAATTTTCTAAAATTGGGTCATTATGATTATCAAAAATAAGAGGTGGATCAACAGTACTACTTTCCATAGGAATATCCATATCTTCAGCAAATTCTTCATCTTCTAAATCAGCCAATAACTGACGATTATTCTCGAAATAAACTTCTTCATCATCCTCTTTTCCTGCAGAGGATTCCATATCATCCTCAGACTGGTCCAGGTTCTGGAAGTAGTCCTCAATAACTTGATCATTCAGCCTTCTCGCCATTCTAGAAAAAAATACAATTAGACTTTAGATAAAATACGGTAAATATATCACTCAAAAATGAAATTTCTATGAAAGTAAATGCGCAATGTTGCACTTATGCAACAAACGGATTTTGAAGAAAAAAGTATATCAAACAATGGAATTTCCATAAAATTATTTATTTATTTTTCTTTTGATATTATAAGTAATATAAAAATAAAAAAACAAACAACACTTACCTTATAGAATTATAAAACAACTGAATAATAATTTTACACTAATTGCTTTTTACGTTTACCCGCGCCCGCGATATTATAAATTGTGATTATGAAGTTTAGAAATTTGCAATCGACCCGCCAATCGAACTGTCAAAATAAATATAATTGTCATCTATAATCTATGGTAGTTTACATTCGGATACACGAAACGAAATCTATCAAATCTTTTGAATATTCGATATGTTGCAGATATGCGACAACGCGTGTTTAAGGGTTAATACATGGACGGTTGTTTATTATAATTAGGTCTAGATATTGTTTATCTTTAGTTAGTTAATTTATCAAATTCTCGGGGCCTACAACGCATCTTTCCTTTTGACGACTACTTTACCTAGTTATCTATTTATGATAATTAAAACCTGGTTCAAGCAATGTAGACACCGTTATATTAGATTCAAAAAAAAAGAAACATAATAAAATTACAGTAGAATCCGGATATAACGACCTTCAAGGGACCGGCGATATTATGTCGTACTAACCGGATGACGTATAAAACGGATATTTACATATTTATGTAATTATATATTATAAGTGCGAAAGTTTGATTTTCCTATTTAGGTAAATAAAACATGTTGTAGGAATCAGTTACATATGTTTATTTTAATTATTCTTATATGTACACAAATAAGTAGTACATACCAAATTACAAACATAGGTACGTAATGTACTGTAATACTGTCACTAACGTAGGAAATCTGTTATTTGGGTTTGTTTTTGACAGACTTTTGTTCGGTAGTAAGAACTTCGGACAGCATTGTGAATTCGTGACATCATTGTTTTCATATGGTCATCATCCAAGTTAGTCTGAACAAATACATTAAGCGTTTCCGCAGCCTTCAGAGCTTCAGATACACTCAAGGTTGGACAAAACTCTGGTTCGTCATCATCACCGTCGCTATCTTTGCTATTCGCGTCGTCGGCGATGATATTATCCACAATGTTTTCATCAGACAGCTCTTCACAAGTGGCGACAGCATCATCGACACGCGCATATTGTTCAAAGTCCTCGTTTGTTATGGGTAACTGATACTTATCAATAGCCTTCGCCCAAATGCTCAGCGGTACGTCGTCTTCTTCGTTAAAATCATCTGAAGTTATGGTACATTCTACATTGCTTCGGACAAAACCAGCATGTTTGTAACAGTTAAAAATTGTTCCTTGCTTGAGTTGAGTCCAGGCATCTTGAATCATTAGAATAGCGTCAAGAACAGTGATCTTCGGGCACTCAACACTACTGCATCCGCCATCTAGAAACTGGATCATTTTTAAAACAAGGTTTTTACGAAAATGTGCTTTCAAAGCTCGAATGATCCCTTGATCCATGGGTTGCAACACTGATGTCGTGTTTGGAGGCAGAAATACTAGGGTTATGCTTTTCAAGTCTGCAATATGGGGATGTGCAGGACAGTTGTCAACTAACAGCAGGATTTTCTTATTCTTTTTCATAAGTTCACGATCCCATGCGCGTGCCCATTTGGTAAAAATGTCACCAGTCATCCAGGCTTTTCGATTGCTCTCATAATCCACTGGCAAATGCCGTACATTTTTAAAACATCTGGGACGTTGAGATTTCCCGATTACGAGAAGTTTCTTTTTAGCTGTGCCACTCATGTTGGCTGCCACCATCACTGTTATTCGCTCCTTTGATAATTTTCCTCCTGTACATTTTTCACCTTTAAATTTCAACGTCTTGTCTGGGGTTAATTTATAAAACAACCCGGTCTCATCTGCATTAAAAATTTCATCATCACTAAATTGAGCACGTAGAGTAGGCCAAACTTTTTCTAACCAATCGAGTACATCACTCTGTTGTACTGACAAAGACTCGCCAACAATCTTTCCACTGACGATGTTGTGTCTTACTTTAAAACGGTTTATCCAACTCATGGAACATATGAAATTTTGCATGTCTAACTGTCTAGCAAAAAAATTTGCTTTCTCTTGTAGCAGAGGTCCATTAAGAGGTATTCGCCGGTCGCGCTGAAGCTTAAACCACTGTAACAATGCCTTATCCAACTGCTCATGAGTAGAAGTTCTTACACGTTTGCATTTCAAAACATTGGCATTATATAGCGGCTCGATCTTGTATTTATTCTTCTTTATTGTTGATATTGTAGAATGAGATACGCCAAATTCCTTTGCGAGGGTCGCGTTTGATTCACCAGCTTCTAATCTGTGTAATATTGCACTCTTTTCTTCAATTGTAAAACACTTTCTCTTCACAGAACTCATTTTATGGCGCTTTATGAACTTGTCATAACAGGTGACAAACACTAACTGTGCTTTACGCGCGCCAATAAGGAGAATTGAACGGTGAAGCGCGCGGGGAAAGTGAGGGGGCCGAGGTATTGGTCATTCGTTACCTAAATTGAAACAAAACACGGCGCGTCGTTTTAAACGGACGAATTATCGTAAAAAATGGTCGCTATAAACGGTTTGTCGCTCAAACCGGAGTCGCACTAAACGGTTACATTTTCTCAGTATCTTACTATTAAACCTAACTTGAGTAAATAATATCGACGCTAAAAACGGTTAGTCGTTATAAGCGACGTCGTTATAAATGAATTCTACTGTATATACCTATTGTACATTTAAAAACTAGTATGTTGAAATATTACATCACTTGACTAAGTATAATTATTTGATATGAACGAATTTTGTAGGTAACTATTTAGTTAAGTGATTTATCGGGTCGAAATTTTATTTTTTTGTACTCAGGGATTTGAAGGTTAAGTGCTTTGACTCTTCGGAGAGGTTGACGGGGTAATAAATAAATGAATTTATGTAGTCAAGAAAAAAAAAGGGGATACATTTTAAATCGATATTTTGTTTAGAAATGGGTGGGCACTTGGCACTTGAGCGCCATCTAGTAGATAGATGCAACACCACGTAGATCTCTAAATCTATATTGTAATTTATAAGACGATGGATAGGTGGCAGGCCTTGGTAATTAATAGGTCTTTAATGGTCAATTATTATATTATAGTGGCCATAAAATATAAACATCGTCGTATAAAAATATGAAGTGTCAATTTGTTGGGAATGGAATCAGTTTCAATTTATTAATTAATTAGTTATTATTAATTATTTCTCTACAGTATTTAATGTGTCTGTCTATGTGATGTCGGAATTTAGTAATTAAACCTCAAGTACCGGAAGGGTGTTTATTACGGTAGAACAATGTGGGTTTTAGTCGAGAACTGGCCAATAGTAATAGATTTATACCACATATTATAGCGTGGGCGCATGCGTACCAGAAGAAGTCGTCACAAGAGCTTGTCGTGGTTCCCCTTCAAGAATAATGATAGAGGTCTCTTCAGTTACTTGAAGAATTTTTGTCTGTTCTAAATCCGGCTGATTGCTTGCATAATCTATGTTAATTGTAGGATGTTTTCTTTTAATGTGTTTCTTGTAAATTTGTAAATTTTCATAATATATTTTTATTATCTATCAGGAATGTCCCTGGAGCAAGATACTAATCAGTAGGACTTATTGGTGCGTATTTCTATATTCCTTTCTTGTTGTCAATACATAATTTGTGAGATGGCCCAAGCTTCGGTATTCTGATTCCTTCGATTTTTATTAGAAACTATGGCATGACGTTGACGCCATCTATTGACTGAACGTTTTCAATTTCCCCAGCCCGACATATTTTCAAATCTATGAAGTGATTACCGGGCTTTTCATCATACATTTGACGTGAGTGCCTATTAGTAAGCCTTCTATTAAAGTAAGAAATTACAGCTACAGCGATTTACCGGCAGCTGTAGAGAAACATTTACCAAGCTCATCGTCCTCCCTATGGCAGCGTTCCCACTACGCCGGACCGGCAGATCTGCCGAAAACCGGACACCGGACAGAGTGTTCACATTACATCGGATCCCGGAAGAAATTCAGTAAAGTACTTACCTCAGTTGAATTTGGACCTGCGCGCACATTGGATGACGAAATTGTTGTGTTGTGGTGGTATCTTAATAGAAGGCAAAATAAAAGAAAACATTGGGTACACCCTATTTTACGGGAAAGATTTTCACTTGGAACAATTGAAACATTAATGGGTGAACTTGGAAGAGACGAATCAAAGTTCTTCAATTATTTTCGAATGACAGCAACCACTTTTGACGACTTACTGGGACGACTAGACATAAGGGTACGAGTTAAAGTGTTCAAGATTGGTATAATGCCTTTGAAGAAAGACAGATGATGGTTTTCCTTTTCTGGGTTTATTCTGGAGTCCAAAAACTTACATAAAACTTGACATTTACCTCTTTATTACGATAGTCTAAATAACGATCTTCGTAAGGCATAGGATCACTCCTAGAAGTTTTATTTAAAGCCATGTATTGTTGTGGAAGGTAAATTTCTTTACCTATTAATTTACACTCTAATGGCACTATGTACCGAATCACACTCCATGTGAGTATGGCCTTTTTCCAAGTATTTTTGAGTAATCACAATATTTTTTTCAAAAGTAACATTGCAATTTTGAGCACAACAACCATCGGAATATAAAACCTGTTCAGCACCCTCCGATACACTCACAGAGTCACGCAACCCAATTGCATGTACATTACGTGACCGCCTAATGAGTGTGCCGAACTGCGCTGGTTCAAATGTTAATGGACTGTATTGATTAAGGTTAGTCGGGGTTTTCGAATGTTTGCAATTAAAGAGCTCTTTAAAATCTCTATAAATCACTTATTTATTTTCTTCTGAACTTATATTGAATATTTACAAAGCACACACTTATTACATAATAAATTTGTAATTTAAACAGAATTACTTGAAAGACCGAATCCCCCCCGAGAGAGTACACCCGTAACTATTTCGGTATTACGTCTTACATTGAATTTGGTCGACGGACTGAGAGAGCGCATCATAGCGCTCTCGTGCGAGTGCTCTTGTGATGTCTCGTCGAGTGCTCTCGCGCGAGAGGTCGAGGGGCGAGCGCGACCCTGTACACTCTCGTTTATTCAGTACGCTTTGTGAACGCCGAGAAGATGGACGCGTTACAAGTTACGGCAGCTGTTACCCTATGCGCTATCAGTTATTATAATTACGTACATGTATATCATACGAAAACAATTAAAAAGAAATGGCGTAAACGAAGATGGTGGATGCTCTTGATGCATCGAAATAGGACACTGTAAGTATCTCTAAAGATTAAAATCTTGAAGGCTTGAAGTAATTTTCTCGGTTATGGCTACTTTATCCCCATTTTAATCTTGCAGGGCTACGATGGAAAGTCAGTTAGCAGAATTAGTTGCAGAGTCTTCTGATGAATTTAGAAAATTTACGAGGATGTCGTCTATAGAGTTTGAGTATTTGTTGATAAGTGACCCCCATTATATCCAAACAAGATACCCAATTAAGAGACGCTATTCCAGCAAAAATACGTCTTGCTATTACATTAAGATTCTTGACTTCTGGAGACAGCTTCGAGAGTCTTCATTATCTTTTTAAGATATCTAGTTCTCTGATATCGAGAATAGTACCTGAAGTATGTGAAGCATTGAATGAAGTGTTGAAAAACGAAATTAAGGTGAGTAAATAAAATAATTATAAATTTATTTCACCATTTATTAAATTGATATTTCTTAAACATAATCAAACAAGCCTAGTTGTAGGTGTGGTGTCGGGCGTTTAAATAATAACACAACCGATCGTGATTAAAGTATGTTTATTACTACTCTTAAGCTATTACAGTACTTCTATTTATATTACTCCACTACATCATCGGGGTAAATTTAAAAAAAAAATGTCAAATACGATTTTTTTTTTTTTTTTTTTTTTTTTTTTTTTTTTTTTAACATACATGTATCTGCATAAAATGCCGAATAAAATATTATATTACTGATAAACTTTTTTTTTTTTTAAATTTCTTATTTCCTAAAACTTATAATTAATTAGTTAACACATTCATATCATAATCATATTTTAAGGTGTAAGTATAAAGTGTTTACAAGTTAAAGGAATGACACTGTCATCGTGCCTTGATAATGAAATATAATATTGTTAACACAGGCTTGAAATACAATACCGCTAGGTAGTAGCTAGCTATAATAATGGATAGGTATCTATCGTAACTAACGCTAAACACTTAATACTAGGTTACGTATGGTTTTGTTCTGTTTTTGTGGACACTATCCACTTTTCCGTCTTTTTCAACAGTAACGTTAGGTCCATTTTCACTTATTACTTTATAGGGTCCTTTATATAGCATATCTAATTTTTTACCAGTTTCATTCTTGATTAAAATTAAATCACCTCTTTGATACTTGATCGAATTACACTTTTTATCCCATACATCTTTCCTTTTCAATTTACTTAAAACTAAGTTTTTATGCGCTTCCTTCCATGCTAACTGTAACCTATACCTAAGCTCTAGTGCATAATTATCTGGATTGTAGAGTGGCTTTACCACATTATCTCTTAAATTACTAGGCAAGTTACAACTATTGCCAAATACGAGTTCGTACGGCGTATACTTAGTCTGAGTATGGACAGTAGTGTTGAATGAAAAACACCAAAACTGAAGCCACTGACTCCATGTCTCTTGATGTCCATCACATAAAGTTCGTAAGAAGGCAGCGAGGTGTTTATGAGTATTTTCCAAGGAGCCTATCGACTCATGATGATAAGCTGTCGAGCTTACCTTTTCAATTTTAAGTAGCTTGCACACCTCTTTCATCGTTTCTGACTGAAATTCCGTTCCTCGATCTGTCGCGATAACTCTGGGAAGTCCGTACCTTAATATGAAGTTATTGACAAAAGATTTTGCCACACTTACCGTGTCTTTACGTTGTAAGGGATACGCCTCGACGTATTTACTCAGCTCGCATTGTAAACTTAAAATATAAACATTATTGTCTATGTCTTTATCTAAAGGACCTATGATATCTAAGTATATTTTTTCAAAAGCTTCCGATGCTGTCGTCGTCACGACCATCGGTTCCACTATATTTCTAGAATACTTACTAGTTTGGCACTTGGCACACTTGCTTACGTATTTCCGCACATCGGATTCCATACCAGGCCAAAAGTACTTACCTTTTATATTGTTGATCATGCGTTGTACACCCGCATGCCCACTCGTAGGTAGTAGATGATAATCATGTAGTATGCATATCTTTTCTTCATCATTGAGGACTCGTTTTATACCTTTTAATATATTTAATTGCGGTCCGGACCATTTTTCTCTACTTTTTATTTCATTTATTAGTTGCTTTAAAAATTCTACGTTTCTTTCATCTTTAATTATACATAGTCGTTCAATATTCAATTCATTACAAAATTCCTTCAATAAATTCGCAAATTCGACTCGCGTAAAATGCGACATATAATTGAGGTTTATGTAAATTGAATGAGTCGAGACCTCATACGCTAAACATTCTTTTTCATAAGTTAGAGTTTTCTTAGTTAACTGACTTCCTTGAATAAATTTCAACTCTACGTAGTCACTCGGTTTCCTTAGTATCTCTGCGATTCTCGGTTGGCCAGACCTTGATTCGGCAGGTATACAAGGATCCCTTGTGTCTGTGCTTTTATTCACCTCCTCTTTGCATAACTTAGCTTTCTGTGCTCTCGTCATAACCAAACTAACTTTACTATTTAATGATTTCAATTCTTCCGAACTTATGGTCACCCTACTTAAAGCATCTGCCACGTTATCACTGCCTTTTATGTACTCGATTTTAAAGTCGTATTCTTCCAACTGTAATCTGAACTTTAAAAGTCTCGTTGACGGATCTTTCATACTAAATAGATAAATTAAAGGTTTATGATCGGTCTTGATGACAAATTGTTTTCCGTATAGGTATGGTCTAAAATGTTTTATGCTCCAAACTATTGCCAAAAGTTCTTTCTGAATAATTGGATAATTTAGCTCCGCTTTATTTAGAGGTCTGCTAGCATATGCTACAGGTTTTAAATTTTTATTACACAATACTGATCCGATAGCTATGCCTGACGCGTCTGTTTGGAGAACAAAGGTGTTAGTATGTGAAAAATCTGGATATTGTAAGATTGGGGGTGTAGTTAATTTGTGTTTCAAAGTTTCAAAGCTGTTTTGACATTCTTTAGTCCATAAGAATTTTACATTTTTTCGACATAATTTATTCAATGGTAAAGTGATTTCGGAAAAATGAGGTATAAACTTTCTGTAATAGTTGCAGAACGCTACAAATCGCCTAACTTCGTCCGAATTTGTTGGTACCGGATAATGTTGTAATACTCTAGTTTTCTCTGGATCGGGCAGAACTCCATTAGCTGACACCACGTGTCCTAAATATAATAACTGTCTTTTCATAAATTCGCACTTATGTGGGTTGAGTTTAAGGTTCATTGTTCGAAGACGCTCAAAGACATCCATTAAATTTTTATTATGAATCTCCATATTTCTTCCAAAAACTATTAGATCATCGCAGTAAATAAAACATTTTTCATAGGTTAGACCTGACATTGCGATGGACATAACCCTCGAGAAGGCATTAGGACTAATTTTTAAACCCATGGCTAATCGCTTCATTCTGTATTGCCCAGTACTTGTGCCAAAGCTAGTGATATTCCTACATTCGGGTTTTAAACTAACTTGATAAAATCCTTGATACAAATCCAAATGGGTGAAATAAATACTTCCGGACAGAGAGTCTAATATCTCAGTTATGTTGGGTAAGGGAAATTTATCGTCCTGTATCGAATCATTAACTTTTCTGTAATCTATTACTAAACGCCATTTTTTGTTACCTTCTGACTTTTTAGGCACTAATAGTATTGGACTATTCCATTCGCTATTAGAGGGTTCTATTATGTCGTCATCGAGCATCCGTTGCACTTGTTTATTAATTTCTTGTTTCGATGACTGTGGAAGCCGATAAGGTTTTGTATACACGGGTTTGGTATTAGGTTTCACCATAATCGACTGTTCTACGACGTTCGCTGTACCTAACCTGTCACCTTCCAAGAAAAATATGTCGGAATACTTGGCACATATTATTTGTAGTGATTTTCTATCGTTAGAATCTAAATGATTTAGTTTTAATTCTGTTAATAGTTTCTTTACACGACTAACATCTTTTTGAGACTGGCTAAATGAACATAAATCGTAGTTTTCTAAATAATCAATATCTCCCGACTGAATAATGTTAGATTTGAGAATTTTCATTGGTTTTTCGCCCGTATTCAATATCTTTACTGGTATTTTTCCCCTAATTGGCTTTACGATGCAACCTGCTAAAAATATGTTTTCATGTAACTGTTTCGGATATATAACACTATCTTTATATACATTTTTACTGATACTCAAATAATGAATTGATTCGCTACGTGATGGAACCGTTAAATATTCTTCTGATACTACATCTTTACTAGTACATTTACTTATTTGTAAGGTACATGTTTCATAATGCTCTAAATGTAATGTGAGTCGGTTCGTAGGTAAGTCTATGTTTGCATTATAAGTTCTAAGAAAGTCTAAACCGATAATACCGTCCGCTCCGCATGGAACGTGATCGAATAGGTATAACTTGTGACGAAATGTAAAACCGTTTGCTGACTGCAATGGAATATACGCGAAACATTTCGATTTTATTTTTCCACCTATACCTTTTATGATTGTATTACTGTCATATTTTATTATGTTACTTTGAATGATTTGACTGTTAATGATAGATAAAGATGCACCAGTATCTAATAAAAACTTACATTTTCGATTGCCGCAGAACAGATAGATGAAATCCAACCCTTCACATATGAATGCATAGTTAGGCTCGAAAAAACTCTGCCAAATTTAGATCTTCTTCCTTCTGCTCGGACTCTGTGACGTAGGCATTGCCTTTGCGATAATAATTATTATTTGAGTTACCTCTATAAAATCTTACGTTATTCCTCGGATATCGGGACTGATTGTAATTCCTTGTTGGTGCCGTATTACTTTGATAATTATAGCGACTTATATTGGGCTGATTGTGTCCTCTCTTAACCTGGGATATGGGTTGATACGTACCTCCTCGCGAAGGTGTATAGCCGCGGTAAAACTGTCGTCCGTGATTGTACCTGGGGTAACGATAATATGATTGATTTCTGTTACCTTGTGAGTAGGAGTATACTGCTGTTTGGGACGAAGACCCGGGGCTTGCCAGCTCCTCGTCTTCCGCTGCGCGCACAGCATCCTTCAGCGCGCTGTAGTTTCTAGCTGATATTATTGTACTCAGCCGCCGATTTCGAAGACCATCTGAAAATCTTTTTATTGCCAACTGTTCGTTTAAAGGTCTCAATATTTCGCGTGCTTTTTCATTTTCGCCAGCTTGTGTTATAGTGAGCCCTATAAAAAGTTCCTCCAACTTTTCCCCATATTTGCTAATGGACATATTATTTTGAGATAAGTTATTTATCTGTGATAGCAAGGAATTGGCTGATTTCTTAGTTAGCAAATATTTCTTTATATCTAATAATAAACTTTCAATTGTAGAATATTCGGGATTCAGCTTCAACTTAGCTGTTTTAGATAATCTTGTTTTCAAAACAAATGAAATCAACAATTTCTTGCTCTCCTCACCTTTTAAACAGTTATTATACATCTCGATGCCATCTATAATTTGCTCAATATTTTCTTGCCTACCATCCATTAAAGGAATCAACGTACTCGCGGTTTTTAAATCAAAGTTATCCATTTTTTGTACAATTTCTATAGGACCTACTTGCATATAATTAACAATTTTCTTATAAGTTTCCTCAATCGCTTCACAAGTTAATTCTATATCTGATGACTTTGTTAAGTGCAAAGTTTTTATATGTAATCTATAATCCTTATATAATGCAATAACATTTTCAAATTTTTGCTGGCCTAACTTTTCTTGTCGCCTTTTAGGTCCCAACTTTCTAATGCTCTCACTTTCACATATAAGATAATTATAAATCTCTAGTAACCTATCCATACACTATTATATTTATATAACTAATACATCAATACTAATATAACTAATACATCAATACCCATTATTTTATTTTTATTTTCACTTTCACTTTTTTTTCTTTTCTCACTTTTTTTTTTTTTTTTTTTTTTTTTTTTTTCACTTCACTGTTGTACTTCTGGATTAGGTGGGTCGCGGACCGCCGGTTGATGCCCGGACCAACGCGCCCGTATCCTTCTAAAAGCTTCCTCCCGTAGCTCCTGTCTTACCAGCCCGGTGTGGCATTTTTTATATTTTTTTAAGCCAATATAAATTATGGCTAGCGCACAAACTCCCAGAATTGAGGCTATCAATATGTTGCTAGTTGTTACCTCTGTGTTGTTGCCGTCTTGTATCACTACCTCTTTGTTTTGGCATTCACACTTTGCGCATTTGTTGCCCATAATTTTTATAATTTATATTTCCTTCGCTGCACATGTACCCCTGACAATTGACTTATTAATTTTATTCATCGTAAAAGTCTAGATTCGAACACCGAGGCACACACGAATGCCCCGCGTCAGCATTATTCGCCGGACATTGGACACCTCGCTGTCACGGTCGCCATGTGGTGTCGGGCGTTTAAATAATAACACAACCGATCGTGATTAAAGTATGTTTATTACTGCTCTTAAGCTATTACAGTACTCCTATTTATATTACTCCACTACAATGGATAGGTGGCAGGCCTTGGTAATTAATAGGTCTTTAATGGTCAACTAGATGGAGCGGTTGTAGGTTTCTCTCTCTCTCTAAATAGGTATATAGTCAGAATGTAGGAATTACTAAATTACGATATTATAAATAGAGTAAATAAAATAAGATCGCTTACATCAAAGTATGGAAATTGATTCTGTTCTTATTGCATGATATTAATTGACTTGTAAGAAGTTTCACAGTTAACTTGTTTTATTGTTAAATTTAAATTTACTGAACGGTTATAACACTATAAATTGTCACTATAGTTTCAATTCGCTGTTGAGAGCCTATCATCGATAGTAACACTATGTGATTTCGTCGACTCCGTGATTTCGATCATCAAAATAGAGGTGTCTTTATATAATGATGTTGGTATTATAGTGACCATAAAATATAAACATCGTCGTATAAAAATATGAAGTGTCAATTTGTTGGGAATGGAATCAGTTTCAATTTATTAATTAATTAGTTATTATTAATTATTTCTCTACAGTATTTAATGTGTCTGTCTATGTGATGTCGGAATTTAGTAATTAAACCTCAAGTACCGGAAGGGTGTTTATTACGGTAGAACAATGTGGGTTTTAGTCGAGAACTGGCCAATAGTAATAGATTTATACCACATATTATAGCGTGGGCGCATGCGTACCAGAAGAAGTCGTCACAAGAGCTTGTCGTGGTTCCCCTTCAAGAATAATGATAGAGGTCTCTTCAGTTACTTGAAGAATTTTTGTCTGTTCTAAATCCGGCTGATTGCTTGCATAATCTATGTTAATTGTAGGATGTTTTCTTTTAATGTGTTTCTTGTAAATTTGTAAATTTTCATAATATATTTTTATTATCTATCAGGAATGTCCCTGGAGCAAGATACTAATCAGTAGGACTTATTGGTGCGTATTTCTATATTCCTTTCTTGTTGTCAATACATAATTTGTGAGATGGCCCAAGCTTCGGTATTCTGATTCCTTCGATTTTTATTAGAAACTATGGCATGACGTTGACGCCATCTATTGACTGAACGTTTTCAATTTCCCCAGCCCGACATATTTTCAAATCTATGAAGTGATTACTGGGCTTTTCATCATACATTTGACGTGAGTGCCTATTAGTAAGCCTTCTATTAAAGTAAGAAATTACAGCTACAGCGATTTACCGGCAGCTGTAGAGAAACATTTACCAAGCTCATCGTCCTCCCTATGGCAGCGTTCCCACTACGCCGGTCCGGCAGATCTGCCGAAAACCGGACACCGGACAGAGTGTTCACATTACATCGGATCCCGGAAGAAATTCAGTAAAGTACTTACCTCAGTTGAATTTGGACCTGCGCGCACATTGGATGACGAAATTGTTGTGTTGTGGTGGTATCTTAATAGAAGGCAAAATAAAAGAAAACATTGGGTACACCCTATTTTACGGGAAAGATTTTCACTTGGAACAATTGAAACATTAATGGGTGAACTTGGAAGAGACGAATCAAAGTTCTTCAATTATTTTCGAATGACAGCAACCACTTTTGACGACTTACTGGGACGACTAGACAAGGGTACGAGTTAAAGTGTTCAAGATTGGTATAATGCCTTTGAAGAAAGACAGATGATGGTTTTCCTTTTCTGGGTTTATTCTGGAGTCCAAAAACTTACATAAAACTTGACATTTACCTCTTTATTACGATAGTCTAAATAACGATCTTCGTAAGGCATAGGATCACTCCTAGAAGTTTTATTTAAAGCCATGTATTGTTGTGGAAGGTAAATTTCTTTACCTATTAATTTACACTCTAATGGCACTATGTACCGAATCACACTCCATGTGAGTATGGCCTTTTTCCAAGTATTTTTGAGTAATCACAATATTTTTTTCAAAAGTAACATTGCAATTTTGAGCACAACAACCATCGGAATATAAAACCTGTTCAGCACCCTCCGATACACTCACAGAGTCACGCAACCCAATTGCATGTACATTACGTGACCGCCTAATGAGTGTGCCGAACTGCGCTGGTTCAAATGTTAATAGACTGTATTGATTAGGGTTAGTCGGGGTTTTCGAATGTTTGCAATTAAAGAGCTCTTTAAAATCTCTATAAATCACTTATTTATTTTCTTCTGAACTTATATTGAATATTTACAAAGCACACACTTATTACATAATAAATTTGTAATTTAAACAGAATTACTTGAAAGACCGAATCCCCCCCGAGAGAGTACACCCGTAACTATTTCGGTATTACGTCTTACATTGAATTTGGTCGACGGACTGAGAGAGCGCATCATAGCGCTCTCGTGCGAGTGCTCTCGTGATGTCTCGTCGAGAGCTCTCGCGCGAGAGGTCGAGGGGCGAGCGCGACCCTGTACACTCTCGTTTATTCAGTACGCTTTGTGAACGCCGAGAAGATGGACGCGTTACAAGATACGGCAGCTGTTACCATATGCGCTATCAGTTATTATAATTACGTACATGTATATCATACGAAAACAATTAGAAATAAATGGCGTAAACGAAAATGGTGGATGCTCTCGATGCATCGAAATAGGACATTGTAAGTATCTCCATAGATTAAAATCTTGAAGGCTTGAAGTAATTTTCTCGGTTATGGCTACTTTATCCCCATTTTAATCTTGCAGGGCTACGATGGAAAGTCAGTTAGCAGAATTAGTTGCAGAGTCTTCTGATGAATTTAGAAAATTTACGAGGATGTCGTCTATAGAGTTTGAGTATTTGTTGATAAAAGTGACCCCCATTATATCCAAACAAGATACCCAATTAAGAGACGCTATTCCAGCAAAAATACGTCTTGCTATTACATTAAGATTCTTGGCTTCTGGAGACAGCTTCGAGAGTCTTCATTATCTTTTTAAGATATCTAGTTCTCTGATATCGAGAATAGTACCTGAAGTATATGTAGCATTGAATGAATCATAATCATTTATTTATTTGCCAAACAAGGGTTACAAAATTAATGAAATTCTATTAAAAAGATCCAAACATGTTTTGCCAAGGACTAGGCGTGCAAATATTTACAAACTTAAAAATAAGATTAGGTAATTAAAATGTCAAAATTATTACATGTTAATTATTGAAATTATAAAAATGTTATTAAGTAACATACATAACCATTGTAAGTCAGTGAACATATGCCAATACAGATATATCTGAAAATGAATATATAATTAAGTCAATTAGTGATGTCAAAGTATAATTTTATTAAAGTAATATATTAGTTAATTAAATATGTTTTAATTTAAAAAAAGTCGTTCATTTCGTAAATTGTATTTTGGCTGAGAGCATTAAACATATATTTTTTGAACTTCTGTAGAGGTGAAGTGTTGAAAAACGAAATTAAGGTGAGTAAATAAAATAATAATAAATTTATTTCACCATTTATTAAACTGATATTTTTTAAACATAATTAAACAAGCCTAGTTGTAGGAAATAATATATATTTTTCTTATTTAATTCAATGCATCGCATCAAAGAAAGCTTGGTGGACAATATTATTGTCATCAGAATGTGAGACAGGTTGAGCAGGAGCAATATTTTTATTAGATAAAATAGTAATGAATTTTGATGGTACTTTCTGAGATGATTCTGGTATGTGAATAACAGTTGTGTCATTTTTATCGTGTAAAGTGGGCGAAGGTGCAGAATAAGATAAAGAAGCTTGAGGTGTAATAATTCTTTGGGATGCCATCGGTTCTGAATATGTCTAACACACTGAATATGATGTAGGTGAAGGGCTTGGTAATGGAACAAATTGATTATTATCTGCAGGGGAATTGACACTTTGAATTGTTTTGATGTACAATCCATCTATTTCCCACATTAATTGCATTCGTTTTAAATCAGGTAATTTTCTTAACTTGTTAGCTAAGATTTTTCCATATCGATCGCAATCATCTTCTGGAACTTCTTGTTTTTGTAGAACTATGATTTAAAATATATGAACTATGATTTAAGATATGTAAACTATGATTTAAAAAGATTATGGTTAAATTTATATGTGACTCATTTGCTAGAAATCTCGTAACTGCAGACACCCGTTGGCTGAAAATTTAGGCTACGTATTTCACTTTCATTTTAGAAATTTTACTTTCTTCCACATGGTACTCAGTCAATTTATTTAGAATCCTTAATTCATCTTCCCCTCTATCTTCATTGAGTAATAATCGCAAATGCTCCCATTTTGCAAGTTTAATTAAATTATTTTGTTTGTATCTAATGTTTTTTTTAAGAAGTTATTCCTGACACCTTTTAATAAGTGAGGTGTATTAAATAAAAAGAAAAATTTTTGAATTTCCAATTTAAAATGCATTTGAAATATATTCTTTGCCTTCTCTTAAATATTTTTCCCTTGTTTCTTTTTGTAAGGCTTTAATTGTACTCAAATTTGTTGTGGCTTGGTCGCAAATTGTTGACACAATAATTACGCCAGCAGTTTTTAATTCAGTTATGGTGTCTTTTATAATTTTTTTTAAAACATATGTTTTTGTTGAACTTTTACAAAAGTGAAATAAAATTGCTTGTTTCGCCTTACTTTTTATTTCCTTGATCTTTAAACTAAAGCGTGATCAGCGATATTTTTTGTTTTTTTAAAACCAAAATCTTCGAATCCAACAATTTGTTGATTGTTATAATACACACCTGGCATTAAAGCAACTTCATCGAACAGAAGTGTGTACTGTCTCTTCTCTGTTGGTAATTTTTGCATTGATTTTTTAAATTTCTCTATATAGTTTTATTTACTCCTGCTTTAAGAGTAAAAGCACACTTAATAAGCGTTGTAGTGTGCGTTTGGCCGGTAAAACTATTTTTCTTAAAAAATTATAACCTTTCTGGCTTTGCTTCATTATGGAAGCAGCCAAAATTTTTTCCTCTAAGGTAAATTTTCTGCCCTTTGGTATTTGCTTGGATTTCGACTGCATTTTCATAAATGTTTTTAAAGAGTCAAGCATATTTTCAATCGTTTTCAAAAATTACTATTGTCTGATATTCTTTTGGCGGCCTTAATTTGGTTTGTTTGACATTTAAATTTTTGAGTCAATTTTATAATTTTCTTCTTCATTTTTAAAATTGTATTTAGATGATCCACTTGTTTCTGAGGACCTGAAATCAGGAATATTTATTATTGTAGTTATGTTGATTTTAATCTTTCAGTTTGTAGTATAGATAGATAAGCTGTTAATAAATTTATGCAGATAAAAATTTTTAGTAAAAAATTAAACCAATTTCTTCAAAACGCACTAAAACGTGTTAAAAGAATTGTATCATTTATTTGCTTTAATTTACCTAGCATATCTATGAAATAAAGCGATTGTACGATATCAAACTTTTGAATTGTACAGTCGACATCAAGAAGTTTGTATCCCAATACTCAATTACTGATGTTTTTACGATAATACTCATTAACATGTGTACCGCAAATAGCACATACATTTCGTCTATGTCGGTCTACACCCACCGCCGTAGACGAGAATGTAGCTTCAACTCACCCTTTTCTGTCTTCTTATCAATCGTTTGCTTCGCATGGCGGTCAATATGGCCAATGATGTCGTTGTTCCAGATATCAACAAAGGCATCATAAGCTGTATCGTAATCTTTGATTGGTCCACTGCGCATACCCATCCGAGCCATTAAAAAGCCGTATTATTCGCTATTATTATTTATGTATAACATTATTCATTATAATATATATATACACACAAATGTACAAAAGTAACGGATAGTCAATTTTAAATTTTAATTTATAGTTATACAGTCAGGTAGAACTTAGGGGAAAGTGGTCACCCGTACGTCGTACGCTTTTTAGATTTTTTTTTTTAATTTATGATTAATTGTCTAGTTCATATACCTAAGTGTAACAAATACACTCAGCGGCACGGAATGTGGCCCAAAGTAAAAGGGCAGTATATTTTCGAAATAAAACAAAATATACCTTTTTTTTTGTATGTACACCTTAAATATTTATTTAAAAACAAATTTTATAAATAACTAACAAAAAAATTCGTATATTTATTAAAATTAAAAAAATAAATGAAAATCACAAAAATGACGCTAACTCCTAAAATGGAAAAAAATGTTTAAAAAAAAATTAACTAAACACGTTAATTTTAATAGCGGGTATTACCACCCCTAGCCATGACAACTGCCTGCATGCGGTCAGGCATGCTATGAATAATGTTTTTCACATTTTCTTGAGGCATTTCTGCCCAGGCGGCTATCAGAGCTGTTTTCAACTCAGTAAGAGTCTCTGGAGGGTTGGGTCTGGATCTGATGCCTCTTTTAAGCATGTCCCAGACATGTTCTATGGGGTTCATGTCTGGGCTTCGTGCAGGCCACTCTAATTTTTGGATTCTTATCTCTGAAAGGTAATTACTGATGCAACGAGCTGTGTGCGGGCGCGCATTATCTTGCATCAGTATAAAATTTTCGCTTCCGATGAACCCTGCGTATGGTACAGCATGATCTTGGAGTATCTCTTCGATGTATCGATCCGCTGTTAGACGCCCTTCGACGGTAACCAACTCCGTACGTGCGTCTGAACTGATGCCACCTCAAACCATAACAGATCCACCGTGAAAACTGACCGTTTGCGTGGTAGTGATAGGCAGAAATCTCTCGCCGCGCCTCTTCCACGCACGTTCTCGACCATCTGGAGCTCTTAAAGCCACTCTGTACTCATCAGTCCACAGAAATTTACTCCACTGCTCGTGAGTCCAATTTGCGTGTTCGCGAGCAAAACGAAGTCTGGCTACGCGATGGTGCCGGAGCAGTTCTGGTCCTCTAGCTGGTGCCCGGGAGCGCAAATCCCATTCCTCCATCCTTCTTCTTATTGTGCGCTCACTCACGGTTACTCCTCTTGTCGTTTGCAGGCGCTGCTGTATTTCAACGGCTGTGAGAAACCGATTTTTTAATATAGCGAGATTGATAAATCGGTCGTCGCGCACTGAAGTGCACCTTATTCCTCCACTTCCAGGTCTCCGCGTGTATTGGCCGGTCTGCTGCGTATCGCAATGTTGTACGTGGTGCATTTAACAAATCCGCAACTTCTCTTTGTGTTCGGCCTTGACTCTGAAGCATTATGGCTTGAGCAACTTGAGCAGCAGTTAAAAGCATTTCTTTTTCGTTTTCGGAAACTAAATTTATCACTGAATAATAAGAATAAGAAAAAAATAGCACTAATTTAACAAAACAATTAAAATATCGCTTTTAAAATCATGTGTCGTTTGTGCGTTCTAACCACGAACTAACGTTTAGTGCTTGAACACTTAAAAAAACGGGCCTTTTTTTGCACTTACCCTTTTAAAATAACAAAAACATACGTGTTGACAAAATCCCACTTGAAATTTTCATACGCGATACTCAAATCGCCACTTAGCGCCAGACTTCAGTTTGGGCCACATTCCGTGCCGCTGAGTGTATATTGTAGTTTGTTACAAAAAAAAACTTAAACTATTATGTCAAAAGGTTAGAGTTATAATAATTTTTATACAATAAGATATTTGTACGAACGTGCCTCACGTGTACGTGTACGTAGGTAGGGTACATTCGTACAATACCTGGGGTACTTTCATACAGGATAATTGAAAACCCAATTAAATCGTAGAATTTTTATTAATTAATATAAAAATGTTTATTTATAAAAGAACGAACTTAATAATATTTAACTTTGCTTATAGTAGATAATTTTTTCTTCTAAAACAACAAAAATTAAATGGTTCATAGTTTACTTATAGATAATCTAAATTTAAGATAATCACACAATTAGTTGTTACTTTGGAAGTTATTGCACATAATAATTATTCAAATTAACTGCAAAAGTAAAATATTTAGCCATTCTAGCTGTACAGCTCGCTCTTCTGATGTTTTGCGACTAATATGTGTTGAATTTATTTTTCCCCTCAAGAGCCACGTATTGTTAGAAGTGGATAGCTCTCTTTGGAGATAAAGAGTAAAAAGGGAACCCAAGACTAACTTGAGTGCTGCGCAGGCGTTCCTTCGAAATCTTCTTGTTTTTTTTTACACTCTTAAACACCTATACAATTTTAATATGATATAATTTTGATGCTTTATAATTAGTTCGCGGAGTCGACTTGTTGATAGTTTTATTTTAGGTTTAATTAACGAAGAAAAATTATGAGATGCACACTCGGTGCAGTAGCGATGTGAACTGACGTTTTTTTGTGGCGGCGTTCTCTTTCTGTCTTGGGCGGAATGACAAGGAAAGGAATAGACGTTAGGGAGGATACATGTAAAATAGTGTGGCAGTGTAATTTATTAATTTGCGTTTAACACTCTTAATATATTATTTCTATTTATATCTTTCCATACCTCGATTACATAGGAGCCATCTGCCCTTACATGTTCCCCATAATAGGAACGTGCCTGTTTAATTTGATATGTTCCTAATAGTACAGGATCCGTGGCCTATTTTTTCACTTGATTACTATCAAGCTAATTTTCCGTGAGTAGCTTCATTTTGATAAGACGCCCAACAATTTCCTGTGCGAAAATTTTTGATTGTGGTAGCTAACAGAGGTAGCAATGATAAAATATGTCGATTTGATGATTCTTCAATATTTATTACTAACTGAATTGTTTTTATGAAATCTTAAGATAATTATCTAAATTATTTGAAAAAATATTTGTCCTACAAAATCTATGGTTTCATCAAAGAGTCCTCCCCCTCCAACATGTATTGATAACGAGATCACCAAAAATGATTACTAACCAGCTGATTTTTTTTTATTACTTAGTTAATATATATATAATTTAACAGCCATATTGTCCTACAAATTTCGTGGTATGTTCTCCCGGTCCTACGCTCAGAAATTGTTAATACCATAAGACCATTTTTCTCATTACTAACTGTAGGACAAAAATATTACATAATAGGTTAGTGTGTTCAGTGCCCAAATAAAACAATGTCCTACAAAAAAACAGGTAT
This sequence comes from Mycalesis mineus, assembly GCA_034621355.1. Classification (NCBI taxonomy): domain Eukaryota; kingdom Metazoa; phylum Arthropoda; class Insecta; order Lepidoptera; family Nymphalidae; genus Mycalesis; species Mycalesis mineus. The sequence goes on along the minus strand of JAXAVZ010000250.1, from coordinate 444,219 downwards.
GCATCACTAGTCCGACAAGAATTGTAATTTTTTCGTTTTCCTATTTCTAACATAAGATACAGTGAAAAAATCTTTTTTAAAATTTAAATAAGTTTATTTTTTAGGAAAATTAGGTACAAAAATTGGTGTATTGGTGTATTTATAGATAAAAAAAAATTAATCTTCATCATATTCATCTGATGAATCTTCATAATCTTCGCTACTAACATCGCTGTCATCTTCATTTATTTCACTTTCCTCACTCGTGATATCTGACTCTGTAATAACATGAAAAAATTTAGTAAATTATATAATAATGAATAATCAATCAATAAATAACAATAGTATAAAAAGGTTACCTTGTATTTCAGAAGATAATTCTTCAAAAGATGGACTTTGGGGACCATCAAACCAATAATATTCATATTTGCCATCAATTATTGTCCATCCAAAATTTTCCGGCAATTTTTCCGTGGGGCACCGCATATGTGCGTTACACCATACATTGCAGATAAATGCAGTTCTTTTAATTTGTTGTAACAATTCTTCTTTTGTTGGTGGCAAACTGGAAGGATCATATCCTACGATTTTTTGTTTTAAAATTTCTTCATTTTCATTTTTTGATTTATATCCTTTTTCAAATAACTCGTACCGTCCTTTGTTGATATCATTTTTTGTTTTTAATGAATACACTCTGCATACATACTCTTCAATAATTTGAAATACCTCAATACTACTACTTTTGACCGTAGGACCGGGACAACGTACCACGGAATTTGTAGGACAATATGACCGTTACATTATATAAATATTAACTAAGTAAAAAAAAAAAATCAGCTGGTTAGTAATCATTTTTGGTGATCTCCTTATCGATACATGTTAGAGGGGGAGGACTTTTTGATCAAACCATAGATTTTGTAGGACAAATATTTTTTCAAATAATTTAGATAATTATCTTAAGATTTAATGAAAAACAATCCAGTTAGTAATTAATATTTGAGAATCATCAAATCGACATATTTTATTATTGCTACCTCTGTTAGCTACCACTATCGAGAATTTTCGCACAGGAAATTGTTGGGCGTCTCATTAAAACGATGCTATTTACGAAGATTCAGCTTGATAGTAATTATTTTTACATCTATGATCTGTACTACTACTTTTAAGCGTAGGAACCGGGATAACATACCACGAAATTTGTAGGACAATATGGCTGTTAAATTATATATATATTAACTAAGTAATAAAAAAAAATCAGCTGGTTAGTAATCATTTTTGGTGATCTCGTTATCAATACATGTTGGAGGGGGAGGACTCTTTGATGAAACCATAGATTTTGTAGGACAAATATTTTTTCAAATAATTTAGATAATTATCTTAAGATTTAATAAAAACAATTCAGTTAGTAATAAATATTGAAGAATCATCAAATCGACATATTTTATCATTGCTACCTCTGTTAGCTACCACAATCAAAAATTTTCGCACAGGAAATTGTTGGGCGTCTTATCAAAATGAAGCTACTCACGGAAAATTAGCTTGATAGTAATCAAGTGAAAAAATAGGCCACGGATCCTGTACTATAAGGAAACTAATATTAGTTCATTAAATGTAAGCCGGGGAAAATCTGTTATAACATTACTGCTTACAGGTGTTGGTCTAAATTCTACTCTCCTTCTATTTAAATTATTTTGTAACACATAGCTAGCCAACTCATTTTCTCTATTCATATTCCTGTTCATTATTTCGAGAATTTCCCTAGCATCATGACGGTTTGTTATAACAGGGTGAAAACTATTTATAAGTGCGGCAGCCACCTTGACATCTTTCATTAAGTGATCAGTAGCTGTATTAAAATAATTTTGTCGAAGGAGCTTGAAATCTCGTTTGAGTCTCCCATTAACTACTTCCACAACCCAACGACAAATGGTGACTGCCCTGAACATGTTTGCGTCTATAGTTGACAATTGTGTTTCACCCTGTTGTAATGAAGCAGGCACATATGTTCTATAACCACAAGTATTAAGTAAGGGCAAGGCATCCCGAAATCCCCTATCCAGTCCAAATGCGTCACCTGCCTGAAAATATTCTCGCATTGCAGAATTATCTTTAAATTCATTTTTCATTATATCGGCATCTGACGTTGTAGCTGGATAGGGACCGATAACATCAATTATGTATCCATCTGTGCAACAAATTATAAAAGGTTTCACTAAATTCCTATATTTATGTAAACTATATGTGTCTTTTTGGTACATGTAATTTGAGCTTTTTCGGATGTGTCATCAAAAATGATTACAGGTTTAAGCTCATTATTTTGATTTCCGAGCAGAGCACTGGGAATTGATAAAGTTCTTTCTATAATTTGTTGCCTACTTATATGATTAAGGCCTAAGTGGTGTGGCACATAATGGTCGATCATATTATTTCGTGCAATCCTCATTAGACGTTATAAAGTTGTCCTCGGTATTTTTAATGGAGTAGCCAGTCTGTTACCAGGCTCTCCAGTACGCAGTTTAATTAGGTAAGCTGCTAGAGCTGTAGTACCTCTAGTCATTCTTTACAATATTGGTAATTCATTTAATATTTGGTTGAATTGATTTTTATTTAAACCTATTCAATAATAAAAAATTTGATCCTCAATTAAATCAACATCTTCAAAATTCAAAGTTGTAGGGCCCATTTTTTGTAATGCCAACATATCTTGAATATGCTTACTGAAAAACTATTTATATAATTGTTAGTCAAACCAATTAAAACATCCCAAAACTCTACAGCATATAAAAAGTAATCACACACGCGATTATGTTGAGGTATATATAAATTATTATTATATAGCACATTTTTTCTTAATGAATCCGGAATTCTGTGTCGTACACTTCTTGTACAGCCTTTAATGAAACATTTTCTTTTAGTTTCAATTGCTCTAATATAATCAGGTTATATTACGTTACTAATATTAAGAGAAGAAGGGGCCATTGAGGCATTTGACTCTGCAGGCAAAGATTCTGTAGCAGATGTCATATTTGATTCTTCAGGCATTGATGTTATGCTTGATTCTTCAGGCATTGAGATCATGCTTGATTCTTCAGACATTACTGAATCAGAAACCATGTCATTAGAAGTTGATGTTGATGGCTGTGACATAAAATGTCGTGATGCTCTATCTGCTCTAATCCAACACGAGTGACATATTTTACTTTGAGCTCCAATCTGTAAACAAAGTGAGAAGCATAAAGAGATATTTATAGTATGTTCATGTTTTTGTATAATATCAGCATAGATATAAGACAGTAAGGGTGATTCACATGTTATATTTGATGCTTCATAATAAGGGCCTATCTAGTCTGGTATAGCTGTTACAACTTAACTACTAAACTAATAACTAATCCAACAGAGGTGTTATTTATGTGCTTTATAAATAACACCTCTGTTTTCTCTGTTAAGCTCTTAGCCTTCTGTTAATAATATTTGTTAATAGCTAATAAGTGAACATTATTCTAATCCTGTACTACTGGTACCTCCTAAACAGGTCATGGGAATCAGATGCCATTAGGTTTATGTGAAAACTGGCAGTAAAAAAAAATATATTTGTAATAACAAGTAGGCCTTATTTATATACACAGACTGTCTTGTGATTTGTGTGTGGATTTTTAAGACAGAGATCCTGGGTTCAATTCCTGGTTGGGCGAATTGAGATTTTCTTAATTGATCCAGGTTAAGCTGGTCTGGCATAGAAGTACTGCCAAGAGATTTAGCGTTCTGTAACATAGTAATGTTATATAGAAACTGAAAGGGAAGTGGATTTCATCCTACTACTAACAAATTAGCCCTCTTCATCAAGGGATGACTTTTAGTTTATAAAAAAGAACTAAGATAAAGATTAAGTTGTAAGTTAACAAGTATGATTGAAAGATGTACGTTTAGTCATAAATAAATACTTACAGTCCTGGGTAAAATCCATTCACGTACAACATTACATATTCTCTCTTCCCGTTGAGAATTCGTATGGAGAGAATGAGATCTTGCATTTCGTAAAAGTGAACGACCACAGTGAACACATACATGGAGATGCCCACGTGGAGAAGGTCTAATTGCATCAAATCCTTGTATTAGTAGAGTATCAACAGCTAGATCCCAACAAGCTTGGCAGAGATGATGTCCATGTTCTATCTAAAATAAGTTATTTATTAAATATAAAATTTTAGTTGTTTTTTAAGTCAGATATTTTTTATATCAAGTTAATTATCAAGTACTTGACACATCAAAATGTTGAATATGTTATATAATAAATGGCAAAACTATCTATTCTATGACAACTCTAAAATATTTTGACAAATATAATTATTTAAGAGATCTAATAACATAGTAGATTGGTATAGAAGCACCTACCTCTGCTTTTGTATTTATTTATAAGTTAGTATACAAGTAGGCATCCGTGGGATCAATGTAGTATAATGGCGATATTAAGTTAGTTATCAAATAAATAATAAGTAATATTGCAAACGGAATGGAATTCTGTATTGTAGGTACTTACTGTTCGTGGAGCAACCCATCCACGTACAATAGATAAGATGGATTTTTCATTTAAAACACGTCGTCCCGTTGTATTACAACGAGTCGTTGATATACCGCAATTAATGCTGTTGTCCATGTCCATTACGATATGCAATATCGAGTTCCAATAATACAAGCCGTAGTCAGTTGAAGCAGCAGATATAAAGTCCGTGTTCGCGCCAAGGTAGTTCGTCAAACCAAGATTCGTCAGATTCCGTGATGCAGTCCAGGTCGTTAAAAAAATCACCGAAAATACGAATAACACAAAATAACACATTCACTTGAGCGTAAACACAAAGCGAATGACAAATTGTCAAATTGAATTTATGAAATTGACACAAGTAATGGAATGGAACCAGTGTTGCCTGTTTAAATTATGTCGGACCACCATTATGTTGTTATTTGCAAAACAAAAACCTAAAACCTACTACATTTTTTTATGAAACTTAGATGGTCGACGAAAGGACGGTGATAATCGTTTCGATGCGGTGCGCGGCCTCGTTCGCGCAACTCGGCAACCTCTAGTGAGAGTTTCTCTAGCCTCAAGCGTAGCTCTGCGTATTCTAGGTCTTCGGTCTTCCCTTTTGAAGTGGATGGAGAAATTGCTGCGACGGTGTTGTTAGCTATGCTTCCCATGTACTCCATCATCTTGTCAGCCATCGCGGCGAGCGTGTCCAGCGTAGATTTGTTGTTGACGGACAAGGTGCAACGGATGTGTGTTGATAAGTGGTTCAGCCACTTCATCTTCAAGCTTTCCTCCGTGATCAAGCCGTTGTACAGTTCTCGCATCCTAGTAGCACGCTTGGTTTCTGGTCGCCAAGTTCTAAGCCGCTGATCAATTTTTGAAAATTTTCCACTTCGGACTTCTCGTACACCGCCAGCAGCCGTTTCTTAATCGTGGCGTACTTGTCTGTCGCCGGCGTGTTGTACAGGAGGTCCGTGACGTGCTCCAGGTCCGATGGTTCCAATTTTTGAAGCACGTATTGAAATTTTTGCTCATCTGATGTCTTTAGCGGATCTACGACGGCTTCGAACTGCACGAACCATGCTCTTGGGACTTGGCGCCAGAATGGTTAGGAGTCTTGATTGTACGGTGATGGCGGCCAGGTCGACCACTTGTTTTGTTTCGACGGCTTCGTTTTCCATGTTCTTGGCTTCTTTTTGTTCACTTCAGACTTCAGGGGTTGCTATTTGTTATATTTATAGGGTTGATGTAGCTCACTGTGTATTCATTTGGAGACTTCTTTATTCTAGACAAAAGTTTGCCGTCAATTTGAGAAATTGAATAAAACATTTCATTCAAAACATGATGCATTTGACTTATGGTTTCGCTTAGTGATACTTGATTGAACATAGGCTGCATCTGAACTGCAGATAACGAATTTATAATTTCAACAACACTAGATATCGATGTAGCTCTGCTTGATTCACTACTTTTCTTCCATGCATTTTCATGCCTAACATTTTGGTTCAAGGCAGTTGATTTTAACACACCTCCAATAGGAACAACTATAGGCTCTTTTAATATAAAATAAGTGCTTCTCAACACTCCTGTACCTCTATCATTTATGTCCACTACATGATGATCCCCATTTTCTAGATCTTTAAGTAAGCATTTTATATCTTTCTGGGAACCACTGAAACAAGTGGCATTGTTTTCTCTTACAACGGGAAGAGGTGGCTCTTCTAATAAACAATGTATCCCATCATCCTCTTTTACCCCTTGCAAATAGGTCCCGATTGTTATAGGTATCTTTATGTGATTTGCGGAAACATAATGCCACGATGCTTGCTTTCCATTAGTTTCAGAGGCCACAACATCAACTTCAGTAACCGCTTTAATGCACTCCCAACTTGAAACACAAGTATGATGAGGAAACAAGAAATACCTTGCTCCTGTCCAGTATAATGCCAAAGGACCATTTCGATTAGAAATTCCTGGATCTCTAAAAGATGGATCATATGCATCAGAACCATAACATTTGCCATCGGGAGGACATTGCTTCCCTGTTAGACACATGTCTTCTTTTACCCATTCTCTTGCTTCATTGCAAGTTGCGCTTTTGTTTCGAATGTTTTCAGTGCAACCAGTGTTAGGGTCAATAGCCACCATCATAGCAATAGATTGAAAGCCAACGCCTCTTTATATATACAACTTTCGCTTTTCTGGGCATTTCTAACATTTCCATTTTCGTTGTTGTTCTGCTTATTAGAGGTTTCACCAATTTTGGTTCTGTTAGTTTATAAGATCCTTTGCATGCCTTTTTGTCGCAATTGTTTATTGAATTGTCTGCTGCCAAAGTATTGAACAGAATAAGGACAATAAAGATTTGAAAGTACCGACACATATTTTATTTATTTTCACTAGATGTTCTTTTTTAATAATAAGGGTCTGTTTATACTCACCGCACCGAAGAATACCTGGACTTAAAAATATTGTAGGTGCCATAGGTTGTACTTATATAAAAATTACTAAGCCCAGAGGTATAGTGCATAACGAGCAGTACAGAAACAAGAAAGGTTATTTTACATTGAATGTCCAAGTTGTTGGTGGTCCGAACTTGATGATATAAGATATTCTAGTTTGTTGGGCAGGAAGTACCTATGACAGCCGCATATTTAGAAACTCTAGATTAAGTATACGTTTACAAAATAATGAAATAGGTGTAGTTTTAGTTGCTGATGCTGGCTATCCCTGCACTAGACATTTACTTACACCTGTACCTAATCCTCGGACCTTAAGTGAGAAAAACTACAACAAAGCACAAATTAAAACCCGTAACAGTGTAGAAAAACTATTTGGTGTGTGGTAGCGAAGGTTTCCATGTTTACAGAAAGGCAAGGGTACAAAACTAAAAACTACAGCAAATATAATGATTGCTTGTGCTGTATTGCATAATATTTCTATAGAATATCATAGTTGCCTTCCAGATGAAGATATTACAGTTTTGCATGAAAATACGGATCATCACTACGAGCAGCATATAACAACATCAAGTACAAGTGATGGTATGGTGGTTAGAGCGAACATTATTGCTAGGGATTTCATTTAAATAAAAAACATGTTATTACATATTATAATTGTTTTTATTTTCTAAAATTTCCAGTTCTTTTAATTTTATTTTCAACTCCGCCACAAGGATCTTTTGTTTGTATTCTCTTTCCATGACTTTAAATCGTAACTCCTCTTTATGCAACTGCGTTTTAAATTTTAATTTCTCTTCCAAAATTTTTTGTTTTAGAAGGTCCACTTTACTCATATATTTATCTTCTGAACCAAGCATTTTTCTCTTGGGAGTTTTAACTTCCACTTTCTCTTGTGGCACTTTATTCCATGCCTCATTATTTGAATCCCCAATTACTATGACATTATCTGTAAATATGTAAAAGTAATTGTAATAAGTAGTAAAAATTAAGAATTAGTTTATAAGTAAAAGCAAAAAGTATTTATAATCAGACTAACTTTGTACATGTGAATATATCTAAAACATTTTGCATTATAATAATAATAATAATAATAATAATAAATTTCTTTATTTCAGGCAATAATCCCATACATTACAAACAAAAAAAAATATATATTTGTTACAAAAAGATGTGTTACAAAGAGATATTTTAACAAAAAGTGACAAAATAACAAAAAGAAATTAAATTATATAAAATATTAATTAATTAAATTAAACTACAAGTGCTTATTGTTCCCGCTCTGGTGCAAGCTAGACCAATATTTTACGAAAGGATTCGCGAAATCGTCATTAATATTTTCCAAAATTGTATTGGTACTGTGTCTTAGCCTATCCCAGAAAGAGGCTGTCCTTGCTCTCATTATGGCGAAGAAGTCAGGAACACCCGCCGAGGCAAACAGATTTCGCGCTGCAGAATCGCGGTTGTCTCATTAGAATGCGAAAGGCATTGTTATATTGAATCCTAAGCGCATTGTAGCTTCGTTTTGTAAACCTTGTCCAGAGCTGGCAAGTATAAAAATTTTGACAAAATGCTCTGAACAAGGTTACTTTTACGGCATCGGAACAACGGGCGAATCTACGCGCAATCATATTTGCTCTCACTGCGAGGGACCTGCGCTCTCTTTCCATGTCTCTGTCGTCTTTTAGATCTTCTGACAATATATGTCCTAAGTATTTGAAACTCTTAACAACCCGAATTGACGAACCATTCAGGAAAACTGGTGGAACCAACTCCGGACCTTTACCAGCTCTAAAAACGAGCAATTCAGTTTTAGCCACATTATATTTGAGACCATGTTCTTTGGAAAATTGTTCACAAATATTGAGCATTTTTCTAAGTCCATTAATTGAAGGACTGAGAAGCACCATATCATCCGCATAGCTCATGTTGTTAACGCATACGTTACCAACATGACAACCGATTCCGGATGCTCTCAGCTCTCCAATAAGGCCATTTATATAAAGATTGAATAGATCCGGAGAGGTCAACCCGCCTTGGCGAACACCACACTCTAGTCTATATTCACTAGAGCGTGTGTCACCCCATTTTACGTAGTTAGTTTGATTTTCGTACCAAAATCTCCATACGTCCACCAACTCTGGCGTTGCATATCTGGCGAGTTTATGCCATAGAATTTTGTAGTTTACAAGATCAAACGCCCGAGTCAGGTCTAAAAAACATGCGTATACTGAGGTTTCTCTATTCACATAATAGTTAACAGTATATTTAAGACTTAAAATGGCAGAATCTGTCGAGAGTTTGCTACGAAAACCAAACTGAGCATCATCAATATCAAAATTCCTAGTCAATTCGGGTTGCAAGAGTTTCTCAAAAATTTTACCAACTATAGTACCAAGTGATATTGGCCTGTAATTAGATAGGCTAGACAGATCGCCAGTTCTATTCTTAACTATAGGGATTACCAGGGTTTTAATCATATTGCCAGGTAAATAACAATGTTTAACACATAGCTCAAAAATAATGGATAATACACGGTAAATTTCCTCACTGCCATAGCTTATATGCTCTATACTAAGTCCGTCATGTCCCGGGGATTTCCCTCGTTTAATTCCTTTAATAACCTTAGCTAACTGTTCAGGAGCAAGGTCGATAGCTTTCGAGAAAGATACATGTGGAGTCGTTGTAGTGCCAAGATCCTCAGAATATTGGCCACTACATATCTCCTCGGGTGATATTTTAAAATGTTTTGCAAACATATCAGCGATACATTTCGGATCCTGTTCATTATTCACTGATATTGGCAGAACATCTTTATGTTGGAGGGCTTTAGTGGCTTTCCAAAATTTAGGGAAATTCTTCTTATCTCTATTTATAGCTAGTATATTCATTTTTATCATCTCTTCGTTTCTCTGACACCATCTTAACTTATTCTTAAATATTGTCCTATATTTTAACATATTTTCGTATATATATCCACTCTCCGGTTTACCTGCCTCTACCCACCAACCGAAGTGTAACCTAGCTAACTCGTGGCTCGATTTAACGTGGTAGTTCCACCCAACGACCTGTCTACCCTTTCTGCCTGAACCAGTGCGAGAACAAGTTAATATCGCTCCATTCTGTAAAATACTTATCATTTTATTATACATATTGTCTATCGTAATCTTATAGTCTAAAGAGTTTTTATCACAGGTATTGTAATGACTAGGATAATTAATACATTTTAAGTTATTATAACAATATTCTGCGTAGCGATTAATTTGTTCAATATTTCTGTTATTCCAAATAATTTTACTGTGAGTTAGATTATCACCAGAGATACATTCAATCTTTTTTACAATTACGTCAATATTAATGTCAATTAATAGAGGGAAGTGATCTGACCAGTGCACGTCATTGTTAACTCTTATACGTTTAATAATATTACTAGCTGCTTCCGTGGCTAAACAGTGGTCCAGCCATCGTCTCGAACCATTTGAATCACTAATAAACGTGTAGGTATCTGATTTTGCACCTAGATACTCTACGTCCGTGCAGTACCACGACTCTGCTGAACAAAATTCAAAAAGTTCGCGACCGAACCGAGCGCACGGGTGGGCATTATAGTCACCCAGTGCAAAAACAATTTCTATATTACTGTCACTCACCACGGCGTTCAGTTGAGAAAGACAGCTTGTAAATTCAATCAAGTCATCTAACTTATCGCTATCGCAAGGCATATAAATACTAAATATCAACATTTCACATTTACGCGTCTTAATTTTAATACCTATCAATCGGTCGCTATTGCAATCCACTATTGTCACGTCTGGAAAGATTGATTTACGCCACATAAGCGCAAGCCCACCGTACGGCCTGCCGCGCAGTACGCCGGTAGACGTATCTATAGAAGATTTCGAGTAGCAACCGAAATCCTTATCAATTTCGTTTATAAAGTTGACGTCGTGTGGCAGCAGCCAGGTTTCTTGGAGGGCTATTATATCCACAGTACGACAAAGGTCCTGTACATGTACTGCAGATCGTTTCACGGATTTACAATTAAAAGTCGCGATTGTAATGTGGTTTTCTTTAGACATAGTTAATGTGTGTGAGCTATCCATTTATGTAGGTTTGTTAAACACTGCGGGACCTCTGCTTTCACGATAGCGTCGATACACACTTCTTGCTGGCCAAAAGTTCGGTTCTAAAAAGGTGTTTAATTTACTGATAGGTATTGTCACTTTAAATGAACTAAAATTAGTTTCTCTAGTCGGTGTGAGCAGTTCGACATTACTGCATTCCTCTCCCTGATCCGTAATGTGTTGAATAATATCAGAGACAGTTGTAGTTTTTCTAACTCTGGAAACATAAATAGAACACTGGGATTCTACTACTTGTATACTCCCAGTGGTCTCCAGAGTTCCTCGCAAGTTATTATAATTACGTTTTCGCTTCTTATTTGTAACAAGAATGAAATCGTCGACATTTTTCGGGTTCCGTTTTACAACTTTGTCTCCGGTCGCCGGGTCTCCGGGCGATGCATTCGCACCCGTCGGCCTATTGTGCAAACGGGTGGGTTTCGCGCGCTGCGACCGAGGCGCTTTGCTAACAATGTCGCGGTAGGTTGGCGTAAATACTGGCTCGGTTGTCTCTTTTGCACCGACGTGCTGCGCGCTATCGCAGTACGTCGGCGAGTGTACCGTAGTAGGAATGGCACAATTGTCGATTGGTACGCTTATAGGCGCCGGGCGGAGTATATTTTGTGAGCGGTTTTTCGGAGTCACGGAATGATTTTCAGGCAATTTTTCACCCATCGTCTTTTTTGAATCTTTGTAAGATTTCGTCAACGCTGTGCTCAAGGAGGTTTGAATACTACTTAATTCTGTGCGAATATTTGTCTGAAAGGTCAGTAATTCTCCTTTGGATGCCACTTCATTACGTAGTGTAGAAAGCTCTGCCTTCATGCCCACAATATCTTTGAGTAGCCTACATACGTCCACGTGATCAAAACTAACGGGTGGTAGACGGTTTAAGTCTCGAGCTACGAAAGTAGGCTGAGTCGATGGGTCGGTTTCCTTGAAGATCTTGATAACATCTTTGATGTTTTTCTTTTTTCTATCCTCCCCTTTCCGTTGCACACATCTAGTTTCCGTTGCACATGTCTTATAAAGAATAGTTTTTCCCGACTCAATGTCGTCGTCACTAAAGTTTGTGGCACATATTTGCGTTATGCTAAGCTCATCTAGCACATCTATTTTATTTTGGATGAATGTCAGAAACTCGTTGATAATTATTTCACTTTCCGCCATCGCTTCTTCATTGGGCCGCACGCACGACAAAACTGGTTTAAAGCATTGCGCGCACGCTGCATGCACTTTATACACTACTTGTCGCTCCGAGCTCGCGGACTAGACTGATTATATGTGTTTCTGTAAGTCTTCCCCGCCCATGGCTTTAATTGCAATAGATTAAAATACTTATTTATCATCTTATAGTGATATTAACCATGACCCATGACATACATGTAATATATATAAAACATGTAATCTTTTATGATTAGTATTGAATTTAATGTAAATATAATTTTCTAAATACATAATAAAATACAGAGACTTAAATACTTTCAAGCTTACATAATATTAGAAAACTTTGTATGTGAGATTTAAAAATCTAAAAAAGTCCTCATCTACAACTTAGACATGTGAATAACATATCTCTCTTAAAACATATTTACCATTTATTATATCACTGTCAATGTCCACTTCCACGTTAGTTAAGATATTTTTATCAATATCCATGACTTTTACCTGCTACAAAAAAAATAATTATATCTACCTACAACAAAATAATATTTAGGAATCTACTCAACAATAACTGAATTATGTTATAATTACGGTAATAGTTATCTAAACACAACTCACAAAATTATTAGGTACATACTGGAATTAAAATTTGAATTTGAACTATTAATATCACACACATAACGTATAAAATTTAAATGTAACGTATAAAGTTTATGGGTGAATCCTATGCAATAAGTTTAAATCTAAACGCTAGTATAGATTGTCTCAACACTTACCCGTTATATTACGGGAATATAGGTGTATGAAATAATATGCACGATAAGTCAGCACTCCGTCATTAAATTAATTCGACACAGTTGTCGGCAATGACGAAATTATGCGAATGATCGAGATGCAAGTGATGGCGCAGAGGCCACCGCGCACCCCGCGCTCGAGTTATCGCAGCTCACACGTAGATGATAACAGGTATTTTATGAAATACCTGCTATTTTAGTGAATATAACGTTACATCGACTAAATACCTCCTCCAGATGATGCCTATGCTCGTCGACGCTATTGCTTGCAATTATTATGTCATCGATATAAACATGTCGTGTTTTTCGAGCCCCACGTTGGGCGCCATTGTCGTGTTTTTAGGTTTTAGGAGGTTAACGACAAGAAAAGAAGGTTGACAGTAACAATTATTAATTTTTTAATTTTAAAAAAAATTATAAAATAAAAAATAGCTGCGGTGAGCTGGGGAATGGGTTTACGTAATACACGAGAATATGTTTTAAGAGGCCGTAAGAGAATGCCACTGCCCTGTACAGTCCGCGGTGCAGCTCCAGCGTTGGTTGCAGGATGTAGGCAAGGGCTCCCGTGGGTTGCGGGTTGCAGTCTAGCTAAACCAGCCTCGACGTTGTAGACTCGAGATGGTAGGTGATGGACGAAAGCGAAATCCAGCGGTTAAAACCCTGAAAGACGCCGAGAGTGGGCGTTTTAGTAATTGTCCGCTTTCTTAGTTGGACCGCAACATCGATTTTCGGCTCGGGATTAATGCTGGACGCGAGGTACGAACAGCGGCGGTTCACAGCATTAAATAGCCATCGATGGTGCGACCATCAAGGACTGTTTTACAGTAGGTCAAAGACTGTTTTACATTTTAGGCTTAAATCTAGGTTATGCAATAATGCAACACTCACCCAGTATCGGGGTAATTCTTCTGAATCTCAGTAAAACTTTGATAATGACACAGTCCAACACAGTAGACGTCTGTAGTTATTATTTTTAACAAGTTTAAATACAAAATATGTAGACTTTAAATGTATGTAGTTTTAATTTTAAGTTGATGTACGGCACATTCGTGCGTAAGAGTCGGTATCTGAATAAAAAGTGTCTCCGCTTCCCCGCTCGAATTCTGCCGGTCACCGCGCGAAACGTTCCGAAACCGTAAAACATTCAGTAAACATTTAAGATGTAAGTTTTGGATTTATGTGTAGAATTATATTTATTATATGTAGTATAGTTTTATTTATTATTTTAATTTTTTTAAAGTAATTTTTAATATTTACTTTAGTTTATTTGTTTAGTTAATTATATTTCGTAAAAGATCACCTCCGCTCCACTAGATGGCGTTAGGTGTTACAAACAAATAAAAAATCTATGACTCATAAAGCGCTGAAAGCTTTGAGCAGCATTACGAAGACCGAAAGGGAGGCGCGTGAACTCAAAAGCTCCAAACGGAGTTCCCAGACAAGTTTTCTCAATGTCCTCCTCATTAACCGGTATACAATTGTAAGCTCTATTTATATCTAGGCGCGAATATGTTTTCTTCCCAGCAAGCAGGTATGTAAAATCAGGTAACCTAGGTATAGGGTAACTATCAGGCTTAGTAATCGAATTCAAGCGTCTATAATCCCCACAAGGCTTATCTGTCCGTTTTTCTTAGGAACTATATGCAAAGGGCTTGACCACTCGCTTTTACTAAGGCTACATATTCCCATTTCACACATTAATCTAAACTCTTCCTTCGCTTTAGCGTATCTGTCTGGCGGTAAAGGTCTCACCCGGCATCGAACAGGCGGACCGTTTGTCTCAATATGATGAACAACACTATGTTTGGGGATTTCCTTAAAAGATACAGGTTTCGTTAACTCTGGGTATTTAGTTAACAAGTCGTAATATGGGTGGTTATTATAAAATGTTGTTATTGAGCTATCCCTGCACTTTGAAATACTAGCTACAATATTAAAATTTGTTACCTGATCCACCAGTTTCCGCTTACAAAAATCTACACTTAACTTATACTTAGACAAAAAATCGGCACCTATTATAGGTTTATCTTACATCGGTTACAATAAATGTCCATTGAAAAGCTCTTCTTAAATTTAAATTTAAAACTAAACTATGTAAGCCAAATGTCTTTATAGGTGTCCCATTCGCGGCATATAGTTTATAATCAACGCACACACGATTTTTCTCGCGCACAGCCCATCGGGGTAACACTGACACGTTTGCACCACTATCTATTAAAAATTTTACTTTAGTATTTTCGTCAGTAATACACAAGCGGTAGTTAACACACGGGTCGCAGCCTCCCGCCGCAGACACAACCGAATCTAGTTTTAGATTATGGTTGTGTCACAGCTGCCTTTAAGATTATATTATATTCGTAGCGTATCAGTAAAACACTTAATGCTTCAACCCAGCTTGTCGTATTTGGTTCGTTTCCAGCACGACATTGTTTCTGTCTGCCGTAATATTTTGGAAGTTGGCTAATCTTATGTTCATATTTAATGTCTCGACCATTGTCACCAGATTATTTTCTAATAACATATTTTGTCTAATTTATGATAATGTTTCATCTACAAATTGACTCACACAAGTGAACACCGAACCTATTAATCAAAGCCGCGCTGCAATTTGGAAGTTATGCATCTTGTGGGGAAGTGATCGATAAAAATATTGTTTAAGTAATAATCTTAAGTCTCTTAAATTATCCATTGACCACTTCCACCACCCATCTGCAAATGGTAACACAGCGGCTTAGATTACTTTGGGCTGATGATAACTGATGCTTGCCTTCCAACAACGATTCTGACATGAATGATCTGTAGCCATTCCTTCCAATAAACTAATACTATCTCTAAAGCCACTCAATGACGAAGGCATTGTTATTTCTAAAATACAATCTTAGAGCAGAACTCCCATTATTGGCTATTATTAAAAGAGTTTAAAGAAGATTTCTATGTTTGTGTGTTGAATATGTTTCTTTTTGAAACTTATAATTAGCACTTTTGTTTATATAAATATATGTGCCATCGCATATTACGATTACGTTATTGTCATTTCTAAACAGTCCCTTGGGAATTGTTAAACTGTGTCGAATTAATTCATCATGTGTCAAATGATTAATTGCGAGAAAATTAAGGCACAAAATCTCCCTCACATTGTCCATTAATTTTTCTAATGTTCTACGTGGAATTTGGACTAGCGTTGTCCTTTCAATAATCCTTTCAACCGAGTCCCCTTTTCTTATCATCATTACCAGTGAAGCAAGGCCTATATTTCCTTTACGCAGTTCAGATATGCGTGGGACTTTATTAATTAAAACATTGAAGGAAGGCCTAAACTTTCTTTACGCAGTTCAGATATGCGTGGGATTTCATTAATTAAAATTCTTTTACGCAGTTCAGATATGCGTGGAACTTCATTAATTAAAACATTAAATTTTCTTTTGTTAATCCTATCCAGTATTCAAACACACGTTCATCAATATTTTCTAAATCATCAAATTCAAGAGAGGCTGAATGCATGCTGTATCTGTTCAATGGTTCATTTACCATGTAACCATTTGTAGGGGTTTCTTGAGTTTTCCCTACTGCAGGGCTCGCTGCTTGGCTGCAATGAATAAAATACCAATTCGTATTACGGTGTAGGAATGAATGCCTGAGTGCATTATCTAGAGATCAATACTGCAGGCCCGTAATACACACCTGACTCTATATCGCGACAGCTCATCTTCATGGTTCCTCCTATTGTTATCATGTCAAGTCTCCTGGGCAGTGATCAAAAACTATCTGACGACCTATCTTTCTAGCATTACAACTAGGTGCATTGTTCATCCTATCCAGTTTGGCTGATGATATGTTAATGATATCCCTGTGACTTGATGGCAGAGTCTGTGACTCGATATAGGTCTCATCACGTGGCACTCTCAACTCTGAATCAAGTGCTGGGTGTTCCATAGGGATGCAACAGTTCACCAATTCGGCACCTACCTTTAGTTCCTTGGAAACGCGGATCTTCTGGTCGGGCCCGACTTTCGCTGGCATTCTATATAATTTTCTAATATAATCACAATGTTCTTACTGAAGCACAATTAACTTGATATGATGCACAATTAATTTGATAGAATTGTACAAAAAGGGTTATGAATGCAACCGTGCAAGTCCCGATGTGTAGACAGAATGATTAGCCATTCCGGGTGTAATGACGTTACACAACACCACGCGAATTGACCAATCAAAAACCATCATAAGGAGGTGCCTGGTGTTTATCCCAATCACGAGGACCAATCTAACCAAATCTTCCCTTTAGGTTGTATTACCTCTTTATTTAAAAATATAACATTGAGTTTCCAGTACGGAACACTGGGTGTAGTCCATTGTCAAAATCCGCAATCGTATTGACCACTCTGTCCCCTAGTCCCTGCTGTATTTGTCTTGAGAAACTAGGGAGGATCTTTAACTTTCCAATATTGGGTGGAAGTGTCTTAGTCCAGATGGAGTCATTTCCTTGGAAGGCAAGGGAGAAAATCTCGGCCCACAGTCATTCATGACTAGCAATAGTTGCAGGATCATGGTCTTGAGCAAAGTGTCCATTCTCCTCCCCATGGGTATAAGTGTAAGCGCTGTTTGACATGTATTTGTATGTTAAAAAAAGTATTAGAAACATTTCCGGTTACTATCAAAGTGACTGAAAACTTGAACTACGAGTAGGAACGGGGAAATAAAAGATTATGTAAAATACGTTATCAACAATTTATTTTTTCTTTTTATGCTTTATGAAATAAGTCAATGTCTGTATTTTGGCTTCATTATTAATGCACACATTTGTCTGTCCTCTAGGCTGTCCAAATTTTTTTGCGGTATTAGTGTAAATGATCCCGAATGGACATTTACGGACACACGGCACAGTACACTTCATGTAGAACTAGTGATGATGCGGAAGGATTATGGCAGTTTTGCGTATGTGGCGTTATGAGGTGATCTAATCACGGCGAATGCGGAAATGGTACTGCGTGTCAATTGTCAGGGGTTTTTAATTAATATTTTGTACGGGTCGTAAGGTGGAGCCCGTGTCGCAGGACGCTCGCCGACTATGAGCCTTATAATACTAGCTATAAGTACTAAATTAAATTTACACAGTGCTTAAATGTCAAACACTGCACAAGGGAAACAAAACAATCGGTTGGTGTGTACACATCCACAAAGCCACGAATAGGTATCATATGTAAACGATTACTACTTAGGTAATACAATTTAAACAGTTTATAAGCTAGTATGATAAATGTTTTTAATATACTCTTCAAAAATTATTGCGTCACCATTAAACGTCAAACACAAAATCATCCGATTACCACAGAACAAAATCAACACAGAAACAATAGTTCACCCGAATAATCGTCCCAAAGACTACATAAATAAACACAGACAATATAACGCCTGGGTCTTCATCGCCGCAGACCCCGTCGCGCAATGTTGTCAACGGTGTTGCCAACACATATTAGCACCTTTATTTTGTGTTAATTGTAACTTTGGTACACACCCTCCTAATCGAATAATTTCTAATTTTATCGCATACGGATATGTCTCCATTTTCACCTAATTATTGACTCATTGCCACTAAATAATATATATAAGATATGTTTTCCGACTTATTTGGCGACATGTCATAGTAGTTCGGACTAAAGTTGAGCCCTTGCATTATACTGCTTCTACGGTCATTAAATATTTCTATTTTATAGTTACCACTAAACCGTATGTGCTTACCATAATATGAACGTGCTGATATGTGCCACAGACAAGTAAAATAGGTTCCTCATATGTTAATGCAGGAAATTCCTTTACATTTTCAAAATTGGCATTAATATTTCTAAAATCTGCCCTAGATCTATTTAAATTATCTTGCCTAACATAATCTGATAGATCATTGTTTATGGGCATATATGTTAGGACTCTTTCGAATATTATCGCTGCTCATTTTAGAGTGGGACTTATTAATGAGAGCTGCCACCACAAAAATTGTGGGTAGTGAAATATTTTTTAAAACTAGTTTTAAAAATCCTAATGACTACCTCCACTATCCATCGACACATTGTGACAATTCTCGATTTGTTAGCATCTCTTGTTGCTACATCATCCCTTTTACTGCAGATAAAGGAACATGCACTTGATATCAATTATTTAAAAGTGGCAATGAGTCACGAAATCCTATGTCGAGTATGAACACGTCACCAGCTAGAAAGTATACCCTTAATGTTTCGTTAATAATAAACTCATTATTAATTATATCCGCATCTGATGTAGTTGCAGGGTAGCGGCCGAGGACATCAATTATATAACCATCACTGCATACTTAAAGAAAAGGTTTAATAAGGTTACGGTATTTATGTAGCAAATATGTCATCTCAGTGCCGCACCCCTGCTTGCAACCACTTGAGCGGCCTCATCAGCTGTAGTATCCATTTTCCAGATGTTCTTTCTTCAGTAAAATCAGTGCGTGTGTCCACTTCAACGGTTTAATAGCGAATGACCCACATTGCCTTTTTTTTTCTGATTGTGTAAATGCCGTAGTCTCCATGCGGGACCACAGCGACGTCACCGAGGGGGTTGGGCGAGCCCGAAGGCGAAAAAATATAAGAGGGCGTAACGACTCTCTAAGGGCGTCTTCTGTGAGACTCGGGCCTCGGCTTAGAGGGACGTTTGGAATGGGCATGTGGTTTTGGCGTGACTGTTAAATCAGGCCAAAGCGTCCCCTTAATGGACGTGGGTGAGTTCCACGTCCGGGTGACGTTAAGAATCGGGGACCTCGTCTTCGCCGGCGAAGACGCTGTGTTTGTGAGTGTGTGTGTATATTGGGAGGCATTGTCCGTAGTGTTGTCGTCGTCTGGGTCGTAAAGGACGTTTTTAGGGCGTCTGCGTGTACAGTCGGCGTCTATTTCGGGGGTGTAAGAACAAGTTTCAACCACGAGTGGATTGGGATGTGTGGCGGCTTTCGATAAGTAATTTTTCGAAAGCTTTTTCATGTAGTGTGCTAAGGTGGGTAGATCCAGGTCTCGGTGGAGGTCGTCATTGCGAACGAACCACGGGGAGCCCGTGGCAAGGCGCATAAACTTATTTTGTACCGATTGTAAGCGCTGTATTGCGCTCTTGGGACGATGGGCGAACACTACGCTAGCGTAGGTCAAAATGGGTCGGATGCACACCTTGACTTTTAATCTAAGGGACAGTTTGCTTGATGGGCAAAGAAGTGGGTAAAGAAGTGTTTCTAGCCTTCTGGATATGTGCCAAAAAGCTCATGCGGGTGTCAAAGGTTACCAAACCCAAGGCCAAGATATTTGGCCTTGGGTTGCCAGGGGATAGGTTTACCATACAGTGAAACTTTCGCGTAGGATTTGTTTCTGCCCCTTGGTTTACCGGTGAATAGAACGGCAGCGCTTTTCTCGGGGTTCACCTCGATGCGCCAGAGACGGAACCATTGTCCTAGGAGCTTGACCGCTTTTTGAAGCCTCGGTATTAATACTCGATGGCTTTTATGAATGGAGAACAGTGCGGTGTCATCCGCGAACTGTGCCACGTGGACGTCAGGGGGAATATCGTCAGGAATGTCACTTGTGTAGAGTGCGTAGAGAAGCGGTGCTAGAACTGAGCCTTGAGGGACTCCCGCTCGGATAGGCCTGCGGGAGGAGAGAGTGCCATCTAGGCGTTACCTGAAGGTACGGCCTGTAACATAGCTGTGTACGCACGAGACGGATGTCCGACCGAGAGTGACCCACATTGACTACCGACTACCGAAGTCGTCCACGGAAACCCTTGCGGGTCTCGGGGTAACCGCCTTGGCGTTGTTGCCTCTTTCGGTGGTGTCACTCGCTGCTTGCGACAGCAAGCGGGGCATTGGGTCGGTCCACTTTCGTGGGCCTTGGTGTCATGTCCGGTGCGTCTTGTCCGGGGGATGGCCACCTCGTCGCGATCGAGCCGCGTTTGATCGCGGGCGATCTTCGTCCGTGGTGTCGTAGTTTGATCCTTGTGGTGCTTCATCACCGCTTGGCGAGGTCGAGCCCGCCGGAGGATTCCGTCAGGCGCCCATCAGCCCGCGGTGATGAAGAGGTCGTGTCCGGTGTGCTGAGTCTACTTCATAGAGCAGATCTCGGTCAAGCATTGCAGGATGATCGGGACTGGGTCGCGCTTCTCCTGTATTGCCACTTTTTGAAGGGTGCTGATGACGGTCTTCATATTGGGGTCCGAGAGTCGGCTGGCCAGGTGTTTCCGGCTGCGACGCTTCCCGCTCTGTCTCCGTCTTCCTTTCGGAGGCGGAGGCTGCGGTAGACTCGGACTGGTAGGCAGGCGGCTGTAGTGGAGTAATATAAATAGAAGTACTGTAATAGCTTAAGAGTAGTAATAAACATACTTTAATCACGATCGGTTGTGTTATTATTTAAACGCCCGACACCACATGGCGACCGTGACAGGACGGTGTCCAATGTCCGGCGAATAATGCTGACGCGGGGCATTCGTGTGTGCCTCGGTGTTCGAATCTAGACTTTTACGATGAATAAAATTAATAAGTCAATTGTCAGGGGTACATGTGCAGCGAAGGAAATATAAATTATAAAAATTATGGGCAACAAATGCGCAAAGTGTGAATGCCAAAACAAAGAGGTAGTGATACAAGACGGCAACAACACAGAGGTAACAACTAGCAACATATTGATAGCCTCAATTCTGGGAGTTTGTGCGCTAGCCATAATTTATATTGGCTTAAAAAAATATAAAAAATGCCACACCGGGCTGGTGAGACAGGAGCTACGGGAGGAAGCTTTTAGAAGGATACGGGCGCGTTGGTCCGGGCATCAACCGGCGGTCCGCGACCCACCTAATCCAGAAGTACAACAGTGAAGTGAAAAAAAAAAAAAAAAAAAAAGTGAGAAAAGAAAAAAGTGAAAGTGAAAATAAAAATAAAATAATGGGTATTGATGTATTAGTTATATTAGTATTGATGTATTAGTTATATAAATATAATAGTGTATGGATAGGTTACTAGAGATTTATAATTATCTTATATGTGAAAGTGAGAGCATTAGAAAGTTGGGACCTAAAAGGCGACAAGAAAAGTTAGGCCAGCAAAAATTTGAAAATGTTATTGCATTATATAAGGATTATAGATTACATATAAAAACTTTGCACTTAACAAAGTCATCAGATATAGAATTAACTTGTGAAGCGATTGAGGAAACTTATAAGAAAATTGTTAATTATATGCAAGTAGGTCCTATAGAAATTGTACAAAAAATGGATAACTTTGATTTAAAAACCGCGAGTACGTTGATTCCTTTAATGGATGGTAGGCAAGAAAATATTGAGCAAATTATAGATGGCATCGAGATGTATAGTAACTGTTTAAAAGGTGAGGAGAGCAAGAAATTGTTGATTTCATTTGTTTTGAAAACAAGATTATCTAAAACAGCTAAGTTGAAGCTGAATCCCGAATATTCTACAATTGAAAGTTTATTATTAGATATAAAGAAATATTTGCTAACTAAGAAATCAGCCAATTCCTTGCTATCACAGATAAATAACTTATCTCAAAATAATATGTCCATTAGCAAATATGGGGAAAAGTTGGAGGAACTTTTTATAGGGCTCACTATAACACAAGCTGGCGAAAATGAAAAAGCACGCGAAATATTGAGACCTTTAAACGAACAGTTGGCAATAAAAAGATTTTCAGATGGTCTTCGAAATCGGCGGCTGAGTACAATAATATCAGCTAGAAACTACAGCGCGCTGAAGGATGCTGTGCGCGCAGCGGAAGACGAGGAGCTGGCAAGCCCCGGGTCTTCGTCCCAAACAGCAGTATACTCCTA
Organism: Mycalesis mineus; assembly: GCA_034621355.1. Taxonomy (NCBI): domain Eukaryota; kingdom Metazoa; phylum Arthropoda; class Insecta; order Lepidoptera; family Nymphalidae; genus Mycalesis; species Mycalesis mineus. Next base: position 421,347 of record JAXAVZ010000250.1, on the reverse strand, counting down.
CTCACAAGGTAACAGAAATCAATCATATTATCGTTACCCCAGGTACAATCGCGGACGACAGTTTTACCGCGGCTATACACCTTCGCGAGGAGGTACGTATCAACCCATATCCCAGGTTAAGAGAGGACACAATCAGCCCAATATAAGTCGCTATAATTATCAAAGTAATACGGCACCAACAAGGAATTACAATCAGTCCCGATATCCGAGGAATAACGTAAGATTTTATAGAGGTAACTCAAATAATAATTATTATCGCAAAGGCAATGCCTACGTCACAGAGTCCGAGCAGAAGGAAGAAGATCTAAATTTGGCAGAGTTTTTTCGAGCCTAACTATGCATTCATATGTGAAGGGTTGGATTTCATCTATCTGTTCTGCGGCAATCGAAAATGTAAGTTTTTATTAGATACTGGTGCATCTTTATCTATCATTAACAGTCAAATCATTCAAAGTAACATAATAAAATATGACAGTAATACAATCATAAAAGGTATAGGTGGAAAAATAAAATCGAAATGTTTCGCGTATATTCCATTGCAGTCAGCAAACGGTTTTACATTTCGTCACAAGTTATACCTATTCGATCACGTTCCATGCGGAGCGGACGGTATTATCGGTTTAGACTTTCTTAGAACTTATAATGCAAACATAGACTTACCTACGAACCGACTCACATTACATTTAGAGCATTATGAAACATGTACCTTACAAATAAGTAAATGTACTAGTAAAGATGTAGTATCAGAAGAATATTTAACGGTTCCATCACGTAGCGAATCAATTCATTATTTGAGTATCAGTAAAAATGTATATAAAGATAGTGTTATATATCCGAAACAGTTACATGAAAACATATTTTTAGCAGGTTGCATCGTAAAGCCAATTAGGGGAAAAATACCAGTAAAGATATTGAATACGGGCGAAAAACCAATGAAAATTCTCAAATCTAACATTATTCAGTCGGGAGATATTGATTATTTAGAAAACTACGATTTATGTTCATTTAGCCAGTCTCAAAAAGATGTTAGTCGTGTAAAGAAACTATTAACAGAATTAAAACTAAATCATTTAGATTCTAACGATAGAAAATCACTACAAATAATATGTGCCAAGTATTCCGACATATTTTTCTTGGAAGGTGACAGGTTAGGTACAGCGAACGTCGTAGAACAGTCGATTATGGTGAAACCTAATACCAAACCCGTGTATACAAAACCTTATCGGCTTCCACAGTCATCGAAACAAGAAATTAATAAACAAGTGCAACGGATGCTCGATGACGACATAATAGAACCCTCTAATAGCGAATGGAATAGTCCAATACTATTAGTGCCTAAAAAGTCAGAAGGTAACAAAAAATGGCGTTTAGTAATAGATTACAGAAAAGTTAATGATTCGATACAGGACGATAAATTTCCCTTACCCAACATAACTGAGATATTAGACTCTCTGTCCGGAAGTATTTATTTCACCCATTTGGATTTGTATCAAGGATTTTATCAAGTTAGTTTAAAACCCGAATGTAGGAATATCACTAGCTTTGGCACAAGTACTGGGCAATACAGAATGAAGCGATTAGCCATGGGTTTAAAAATTAGTCCTAATGCCTTCTCGAGGGTTATGTCCATCGCAATGTCAGGTCTAACCTATGAAAAATGTTTTATTTACTGCGATGATCTAATAGTTTTTGGAAGAAATATGGAGATTCATAATAAAAATTTAATGGATGTCTTTGAGCGTCTTCGAACAATGAACCTTAAACTCAACCCACATAAGTGCGAATTTATGAAAAGACAGTTATTATATTTAGGACACGTGGTGTCAGCTAATGGAGTTCTGCCCGATCCAGAGAAAACTAGAGTATTACAACATTATCCGGTACCAACAAATTCGGACGAAGTTAGGCGATTTGTAGCGTTCTGCAACTATTACAGAAAGTTTATACCTCATTTTTCCGAAATCACTTTACCATTGAATAAATTATGTCGAAAAAATGTAAAATTCTTATGGACTAAAGAATGTCAAAACAGCTTTGAAACTTTGAAACACAAATTAACTACACCCCCAATCTTACAATATCCAGATTTTTCACATACTAACACCTTTGTTCTCCAAACAGACGCGTCAGGCATAGCTATCGGATCAGTATTGTGTAATAAAAATTTAAAACCTGTAGCATATGCTAGCAGACCTCTAAATAAAGCGGAGCTAAATTATCCAATTATTCAGAAAGAACTTTTGGCAATAGTTTGGAGCATAAAACATTTTAGACCATACCTATACGGAAAACAATTTGTCATCAAGACCGATCATAAACCTTTAATTTATCTATTTAGTATGAAAGATCCGTCAACGAGACTTTTAAAGTTCAGATTACAGTTGGAAGAATACGACTTTAAAATCGAGTACATAAAAGGCAGTGATAACGTGGCAGATGCTTTAAGTAGGGTGACCATAAGTTCGGAAGAATTGAAATCATTAAATAGTAAAGTTAGTTTGGTTATGACGAGAGCACAGAAAGCTAAGTTATGCAAAGAGGAGGTGAATAAAAGCACAGACACAAGGGATCCTTGTATACCTGCCGAATCAAGGTCTGGCCAACCGAGAATCGCAGAGATACTAAGGAAACCGAGTGACTACGTAGAGTTGAAATTTATTCAAGGAAGTCAGTTAACTAAGAAAACTCTAACTTATGAAAAAGAATGTTTAGCGTATGAGGTCTCGACTCATTCAATTTACATAAACCTCAATTATATGTCGCATTTTACGCGAGTCGAATTTGCGAATTTATTGAAGGAATTTTGTAATGAATTGAATATTGAACGACTATGTATAATTAAAGATGAAAGAAACGTAGAATTTTTAAAGCAACTAATAAATGAAATAAAAAGTAGAGAAAAATGGTCCGGACCGCAATTAAATATATTAAAAGGTATAAAACGAGTCCTCAATGATGAAGAAAAGATATGCATACTACATGATTATCATCTACTACCTACGAGTGGGCATGCGGGTGTACAACGCATGATCAACAATATAAAAGGTAAGTACTTTTGGCCTGGTATGGAATCCGATGTGCGGAAATACGTAAGCAAGTGTGCCAAGTGCCAAACTAGTAAGTATTCTAGAAATATAGTGGAACCGATGGTCGTGACGACGACAGCATCGGAAGCTTTTGAAAAAATATACTTAGATATCATAGGTCCTTTAGATAAAGACATAGACAATAATGTTTATATTTTAAGTTTACAATGCGAGCTGAGTAAATACGTCGAGGCGTATCCCTTACAACGTAAAGACACGGTAAGTGTGGCAAAATCTTTTGTCAATAACTTCATATTAAGGTACGGACTTCCCAGAGTTATCGCGACAGATCGAGGAACGGAATTTCAGTCAGAAACGATGAAAGAGGTGTGCAAGCTACTTAAAATTGAAAAGGTAAGCTCGACAGCTTATCATCATGAGTCGATAGGCTCCTTGGAAAATACTCATAAACACCTCGCTGCCTTCTTACGAACTTTATGTGATGGACATCAGGAGACATGGAGTCAGTGGCTTCAGTTTTGGTGTTTTTCATTCAACACTACTGTCCATACTCAGACTAAGTATACGCCGTACGAACTCGTATTTGGCAATAGTTGTAACTTGCCTAGTAATTTAAGAGATAATGTGGTAAAGCCACTCTACAATCCAGATAATTATGCACTAGAGCTTAGGTATAGGTTACAGTTAGCATGGAAGGAAGCGCATAAAAACTTAGTTTTAAGTAAATTGAAAAGGAAAGATGTATGGGATAAAAAGTGTAATTCGATCAAGTATCAAAGAGGTGATTTAATTTTAATCAAGAATGAAACTGGTAAAAAATTAGATATGCTATATAAAGGACCCTATAAAGTAATAAGTGAAAATGGACCTAACGTTACTGTTGAAAAAGACGGAAAAGTGGATAGTGTCCACAAAAACAGAACAAAACCATACGTAACCTAGTATTAAGTGTTTAGCGTTAGTTACGATAGATACCTATCCATTATTATAGCTAGCTACTACCTAGCGGTATTGTATTTCAAGCCTGTGTTAACAATATTATATTTCATTATCAAGGCACGATGACAGTGTCATTCCTTTAACTTGTAAACACTTTATACTTACACCTTAAAATATGATTATGATATGAATGTGTTAACTAATTAATTATAAGTTTTAGGAAATAAGAAATTTAAAAAAAAAAAAAAAAAGTTTATCAGTAATATAATATTTTATTCGGCATTTTATGCAGATACATGTATGTTAAAAAAAAAAAAAAAAAAAAAAAAAAAAAAAAAAAAAAAAAAAATCGTATTTGACATTTTTTTTTTTTAAATTTACCCCGATGATGTAGTGGAGTAATATAAATAGAAGTACTGTAATAGCTTAAGAGTAGTAATAAACATACTTTAATCACGATCGGTTGTGTTATTATTTAAACGCCCGACACCACACGGCGCTGGTGTACGCTCGTCTGCCGGCGCTCGGGCACGATTTCCCCGCTTGCGGCGGCGTCTGTTTCCCGGTGTCTTCGGATGATTGGCAGCAGCCATAAGTGAGCCGGGTGCTTCGCGTTCAGCCGCAGCGGTTGGAGCAGCGGGTGCGTGGTACGCGTTGTAGTACGCGCCACAGTGCCCGCGCGTCGGTTCCGGGCTTCCTTACGGAAGACTGGACAGGCTGCGTTGTTAGCCGTGTGCGCTCCACCACAGTTGGCGCACGTCGGCGGCTCCTCTCGGGGTCTCGGGCACTCTCTGGCGGGGTGGTTCCCCCCGCAACAAACACAGGCTATGGGCCTGTGGCAGTTCACAGAAGAGTGCCGAAACGTTTGGCAGCGATGGCATTGCGCAGGGCCCTGACGCCCGCGCTATTGCTCAATCTTGATTCCCGGCATGCCCATGAGCTCGCGGACCTCATAGATGCCGGGGATCAGGTCTTTCGTCCGTTTGAGCTGCGGAGACATCAGGCATCCCGGTCTGCCCGTGCGAGCGGGAATCGCCCGCACGTGCTCCGGGTGATACCCGAGCTCGCGCAGCTCTTCTTCTAGTTGTGCCAGCTCGGTGTTAGCCGGCAGGCCTCTGATGGCGAATTTGGTGCTTCTCTCCGCAGGCAGCGAGTAACAAAACCAGGAAATACCGGCTGAGCTCTCCAACTGCGATAGGTATCGCTGGACAGCGCGGTATTCCTGGTCCGATCGAGGCAGGAAGCGTACGCCCTTGCCAAAGGGGCGTACGTTCGGGGTCATTCCAATAAGCTTTTTAAGCTCTCTGATATGGCGAGGCCAGTCGGGCAGCACTTCAACGACCAGCGGAGTGTACTGGCTGGTCGGTTTCTGTGAAGGCGGCGGCTGCTGATTTGGTGGCGGCGGCGTAGTTGGTGGTGGTTGCGCCGTTGCGGTAGCAGAGGCGCCTGTGGCGGAGGTGGATGCCGGCGCGTTGGATGGCGGCGGCGTGCACACCTAGCGCGCATAAGACGATGCCGATGTCGGTGAGCCCGGCGACAGCGACGGCATGCTTCTTTTCTATGCCCTCCGCCGTCTGGGCGGGGATAGGAAGCGGCCGACTGCTATCGGCGGCTGTGATTGCGGCGAAGCGTATCGCGGTGGGCGCGCTGCTGGGGCGATAGCTCCCAGTGCGGCGGTAGCTTGCGGCGGCGCGGGCAGCCAGGCAAGCGGAGTCGGTTGCGCGATCGGGCGCGGCGCGAGCGGACGCGGGCGCGGACCGTGCGGGTGGAGTCCGTAGGTCCACTACGGTCATCATAGTCGCTGGATGCGTCGGAGTGCTCGGAGAGGCAAATCCGCCCTGCGGGGTACCCGGCGGGCTCGCGGTAAAACATACCTCGCCGGCTCCGAGGGCAGAGCTCTCCGATGGGGGGTCTCTCGAAGACTTTCCGCAGCGCTGGCAGCGATGGCACTGGCTGCGCGTGCTTGAAAGTTTGCATTAGGTTTTATTTGATAATGAAAAATAATGATTTTTATTAAGTTAATTAAGTAACCTTTTAAATAAAATTATAATTAATACGACTGCATGTGCATATCAAGAGTTAAAGACATTTGAACGTGATTTTCTTAGAGGTGCGATTTTTTTGACGCCGAGTTTATAATTTGAACTTTTTTCAATATAAATATATGTACCATCCGCAATAATAATAGGTCTTCTGTCTTCTCCCCCAAAAAGTCCTGTTGGAATGAGTACATTTCTTTGGGATATTTCTTCTCTCTATATATGACCTATGGACAAGGTTTCTGGGTACAAAGTCTTGGTTTAATATTTCGCCCTAAAATGCTACATGGAACTTGCAATAATGATGACAGGCATCATTTTGCTGTTGTCTCTGACAATGCCTTTGTCATTACCTAAAGCCCAAGCAGTTATATTTGCCACGGCAGTGTTACACAACATTTGCGGAACTATAACTTAGAGGAACTTCCTGCTGAAGTGGATGTGCAGCCAGAAGAAATTGGAAGTATTGGGCAATCACATGACGATGTCCAAGATATCCAAGAAAGAGCAGCCCTAATTATTAATTATTTTCAGTAGCAGACTGTGAAACTTCTTTTTATTATAATTTTAAATAAACTTAAAATTACCACCATTAATTTTAAATTATGTAGAAATTAATAATGTAAAAATACTTATTGAGATTTAAAAATAATATTTTAAAATTTTTTTTCTTAGACGTATGACTTTCATTTCAACTCTTATGTGATATACAGGACTCTTTGGATTGTAGGTTATAAATAATAATAAAAAATTATAAATTTCAATTTATATTTATTTCTTAAAAAGAATAACTACTTAAAATAAATACTTTGGCTTGACAAGAGTGGCAACATTAATAATGTACCTATAAATTGATAAATTATAGGTAGTTGATATTAGAGAAATTAAAGCAATAAGTACTTTATTTATTTCTTTAATTTATCTTATTCCAATTTTAATTTTACAATTTCCAATAATCGTTGTGCATTTTCTTGTTTGTAATTCTCATTTTTTAAATAAATATTATATAATGGTTAATTTTCCTTCCAGGCATTGTTTTTTAGTAGTGAAGTATTCAGCGATTGCGTTATTTTTTGCAGTTCAGCTGTCAAATTCCATTTCTTTTTCACTGAAAGGGATTCTTGTCTCGTACGGTAGACCGCGAATGGCCACTTTGATCGGACGCTCCTGGTCCGAGCTGTAACAGTGCCAGGACAGTGATTTGTCCCGGCTGGAGGCTCCGACCATGTAGCGCTGCACAGCCCGGAATTCTTGTTCGGTCTTGGGAAGGAAGCGTACTCCCTTTCCCAGCGGTCTTGCATTTGGCGCATGGCCGAGGATCCGCTTGATAGCCTCCAACTGTCCTGTCCAGTTAGGTAGACAGTCCACCACCATAGGCGGGTAAGCGGATCGGGGCCGTCTTGTGGCCGCGCCGCGCGCCACGCCGCCGGCGACGTGGCGGCTCTGGCGTATGACGTGGAGGGCTGCGGCGAGTTAGACCGCGTCATCTCCATGGCGCTATCTGTTCCGGCCGTGAGCTCAGTTACGGCGGATGCGATAGCGCCTGCGGCGCCGGCTATCTCCGACTGGCCGTGACTGTGGGGCGGTCCGTTGAGCGGGGCAGCGGCGCGCTCCGGGGTATGACTCCTCGGCGGCGGCGGTGCTGCGGTGGTGGGCCGAGTCACAAGAACGATTTCGCCCGTAAACAAGTTACGTGCGACGATCACTCGTTGTTGGCCTGCGCGGCCACGGCGGAGGCGGGGGTCGCGAGGGGGGCTCCCCTCCGACATCCTGTCTTGGACCCTTAGGCTGAAAAGGCTCAGCTCCGATAGGGGCTGAAATATGTACCGGGGGAGACAATTTCTCCCGCGCCCCACCCGGGTAATGTAATCTCGAGGCCCGTACCCTTCAATGGTCCACAAAAGGAACCGTTGAAGACAACCCACTCTGCTGTGCGCAATGTCCGTACCCCTTAGGTAACCTCGGTCCTTCCAAGCGGTAAGTAATGTGCAAAAATCACGAATTCTAATGAGTCTTGCAGCCGCGCGCTCCCGCGGGCGTACAGCTATGCAAAATCAAGTCCAAATTGTCCTATGGTGTGATTAGAAATTAGGAAGATGGGTGAAAGTACGGAAAATTTGTTAATATTTTTGAAAAGCTTTTATTTAGCCAAAGGGCTCGAAGCTTACGTTTCTTATTTTGGACGACGGTGAAGTCGTCGCCCCTGTCCTCCGGCAAAGTGGGTGAAGCGGGGGAGTTATAATTAGGGGGGCATGTGTCCATGGCCGAAGGAAGCCCCATGGACCAAGGTACCCTTCGACGCGGTGGGTTGGGGCTGCGTTCTTTGAGAACGCACAGCGGTCGGGGGCTGGGCTAAGGGCCCGTCGTGGGTTGGCGGCGCCAGAGGGGCGCCCATGTCCGTAGATTGTTCCAACATGAACTCGTTGAAATGAAAATATACTTTATTGCACACTTGGTGTGTGCAACAAACACAGGAAAGATACGAAACAGGATACAATTTACACAAGAATTTACAGTAGCACAATAGGCGGCCTTATCGCCAACAGGCGATCTCTTCCAGGCAACCTAGTTAAGAAGCTACAATAAATTAAAGAGAGGGTGAGGGTGTACAGAACAAGGAACTTAAAAAGAAAATAAAAACTTAATTCACAAATAAATCGAGAATAAATAACTAAAACACACTTTATACATAACTTAAATATATAATTACTTATAAATAATAAACACTATAATATATAAAAATAAATAAATAAATACGAATACATATGCAAAATGTAAAATAAATAAATATATATAAAACATACAATATATATAATACATATATACTTATCTATATGTTCAACATTAAAATCGACTGGTAGTAATCTGAAACATTTTAAGGTGGATAGTAATGTTTAGCTAAGAGTCCCTTGAATTTCGCACGTCTGACATAAAGAGGGAGAGAGTTCCAAAGCTTGACGGCTTCTACAGTGAAGGATCTAGAAAGGAAAGAAGTACTATGAGAAGGAATTTTTAGGATAAGGTTATCGTTTATTTACTCGTTGTATGCTGCCTTTATGCCCGGGCATCTAATTACGAGCCTTTTAAGACGGAGGTCTTGGGTTCGATTCCCGGCGGGGCAAATTGAGATTTTTCTTAATTTGTCTTGGTCTGGCTGGTGGGAGGCTTTGTTGTTGGCGTGGCTAGTTACCACCCTACCGAAAAAGACGTACCGCCACGCGACTTAGCGTTCCGATACGATGTCGTGTAGAAACCGAAAGGGGTGTGGATTTTCACCCTGCTCCTAACAAGTTAGCCCGCTTCCATCTTAGATTGCATCATCACTTAACTTCAGGTGCGATAGTAGTCAAGGGCCAACTTGTAGTTGATTAAAAAAAAATATTTATAAATGTCTCCATGGTTGCGGGGGCGGCGGGACGGTTTTGCGTCCTTGATGGACCCGTACTCTGGAATGTGCCTCCCCGCCGATGCAGGGAAGTGTGCCTAGGGTGAGAACGTAATGAGTCCTCGCCTTTGGGTGACGAGGGTGTACTTAACCTACACTGTCTGTTACTCACGTCTACCGGTTCCTGGAACTACACTAGCACTAGCACTACACAACGCAGAACAGCGGCGAGGCGCTCGGGGACATAGGTCCGAAACGGAGAGGTGAGGGCCGGTTTCGGTGGCAGTCGTATGTTCTCGGATCCAGAAACCAAGATCTTGGAAGATGATCACAGCAGACGTCAGCACGAGACGGATGTCCGACCGAGTGTCGTGCAGCCATACTAGTCACGCCGGTTTATATGAATGCAGGAGCGTCCGCATTCTCGTATCTTTATTGCAGTGTAGTACAATATAATACAAAAGAGACAGAGTTACAAGTAAGGCATTCTAAAGTGGACTCAAACTGAACTGGATTCCCTGGACTGTAAAGTCCGCAAACTGTTGACGTCATACCGGATGCACCATCCACGTTCATCTGTAATGAGGTTGTACCTCCCATGCAAGTGTGGTGGACGTGGCCTCTTAAATGCCAAGAACCTCCACCATAATCGTGAGGTGTGCAATCTCAGGGAACATTTCCTCAAGATGAATGTGTGTATGCATAAGGATGTTGTTGCAGTGGACAAGGGTCTCACCCCGCTATCCCTTTGCAAAGAGAACTGGCGCAAGCCTGAAGTAATTAGTAACTCAGATCGCGTGGCGGTATGGAGGAGTAAGGAGTTGCATGGACGATTCTACAAGGCTCTTACGGGGCCAGATGTAGATCAAATAACATCAGTATCTTGATTGAAATTCGGTGACCTCTTTGGGGAAACTGAGGGTTTTGTCTGTGCAATTATGGACGAAGTGATCAAGACGAGAAACTACCGGAAACATATTATGAAAGATGGCACTCTAGACATATGTCGAGCGTGTCATTATCGACACGACAGAATTAACAATTTCCAACGTCGGTAGGGGTCTGGCTTTGTACTAACACGTTATGCGATTTTGAATAATGCTCATTACGCTTTCGATTAATGTTAATTTCTTAAGCTGGGCGTTCGGTTTTTGTGTAGTACAAATTAATTGCAGTTTTAGTTGTTTTTACTGCCTCTTCTTTTAAAAAATCCGATAATATAACGATCTTTGGTTTAGAGCCCTCGATTATTTTTGGATAACTGTAGTCCGTCCATAACAAAACCGTTGGGCAAAACTTAGACAACACGGTCGACATTATATTCATGTTTTTTAGGTACCGATGGCGATTACAGCAGCGACGAAGTTTTGACGGCGAATTTAACGATATCTCTGTGACATTCGGAGGACAAGGTTGGTAATTTTTGAACATTTTTTACTATTCTTGAAATTATAATGTCTGGGTTACCAAATTGTAGTTCTAGTGCAGACATTACGACATCAGGGCTAGTGGCGCTAATAAGTAACGCCGTGACGCTTTCTTAGCTTGTCCTCGTAAACAGCTTCGTAGCCTCCAAAGGTTTTCCTGAGGGCTAAAGCTACATACCCTCGTGGACTCCTCGTAAGCCTGTTTGAAAGAGAGCCAATCCATTGGGTCACCCGCAAAGGGTGGTAGGTCCTTATGTGTGCTGATGCGGCTTAATAAATTACTAGGGGCGTTGCGTTTGCTAATAGCTGCTATATCATTTAGTGCTGTAGCCAGCATGTGAAGCGTCCCATCGGTGCCGACGCCTGACGCGACCGGCGGGCACAGCTCGTCTATACCGGGCTGCGCTGACTGCTCCTGTGTGCTGCGCTCCAGCCATTCCTCTACGTTACTACTAGTACGCACCTCTAGCTTCTCCGACGGTGGACTGTATTCTTCTTGAAGAGCCGCTACCTCAGCTTCCAATCTTTTCTGTATTAACTCCTTCTCAATCTGCGCTTTGGCCTCCGCTGCTTCTAGCTCCAGCTGCGCTTTTCTAGCCCGCAGTGAGCCCTACTGGGAGAAACAGAGCGGTTACTAGGGCCTGCTACTGGGTTCTCGAAAAGCCTTTTCCTAATTTCCTTTTTTAAAGGTACTTGCCTTTCAATTTCAGGTTCCTGTTTCGCCTTCTGTTCCTGCCTTCTAGCAGTTCGTGCAGGATTCGCCATAATCAGGTTTGACGGTGGAGTTTGAAACATACCTCAACGGTTCTTGGTTCGAAGACCACATTATTGAGGTCCTGGCTCGACGACGATTCTTGATCCGGTTTGAAGACCACATTGTTGGTGTCTTGTGCCAATAAAACCACAGGTTTCCAGGTAAAAAACGGCTTATTTCGGGAAAGTAGCTGATGACGCTTCAGCGGTTGGCTTCGGAGTCGTTTTATTCAAAGATGTGTCAATTGAGTTTGACAGCTGCCAAAGCTGTCACCAACTACGTTCCTTTTTCGCCCTTTATTGTTTTAAAGTAAATATAAATTACAATATTTATCGTTGCGTCGCATACAGTATAGTTCTCCTTTGCGTCTGTATATTCTTTGCCTGCCGTGAATTTGATTTAAGAGAATTCTGCACTCAAGACTAAACAATATTTTACTCCATTAGTCCGCGTTCGAAGTCGATGTTCCGCTAAACATGCCGGTGTGTGTACATTGTAGCCTAATACATATACAGTTACAATATTCTTATAACTATTCATCCTACATACAACGAATTGTTACTCTATGTAATACAAGAAATACTTATCTACGAATGCTTAAACATTACCAAGCTAACTATCTATCTTATCTTATCGATCTAATATCTACTTATGTTATATACTCGTATATCTTAGACAATCGCTATATGTTTAATTATATCCAATAGCTAAGGTAGCGTACGCGATTTACGCCGATTTAGTCAATTTCACGGTCCGACTCGCGCGACAAAAACTATGATTACTCGGGTAATATATACAATAGAAATATAAAATATAGCCTATGACACTCACCGATAACGTAACATTCTACTGGTGAAAGAATTTTTGAAATCGGATCAGTAGTTCCGAAGATTAGCCCCGACAGATTTACAAACTTTACCTCTTTATGAGACGAATATCTTAGCATTCCATCATCCATGGATTCACGGTGCGGGTACCGGGTCCATCGAGTGTCTGAGAGAAAATCTCCGAACAGAGCCCGAGACTTGTGACACGGGTGTAGGTTTAAAAGAGTACTCTTAGTGACGGCCGTCAACACTCACCTCCTCTGTTCAAGTTATTCTCTCTGCCCAGCCAAATTCGGAAGGACCCTATTAGAGCAGCTTTGGACACTCGTTCCAATATGGAGCTTACTGCACTTCTAGTAAGGGAAGGTCTTTTAGCAGGTTATAGAGACTTTGCTGGTATACCTCTCGCACCCACTTCTACCGCGTATAAACTAACCACATAGCCATTTTTAGTTAGTTTATTAGTAAGGTCATAATATTTATTCACTTTGAATACATGGTCTTTAGGGATGTTTGTTTCCCACGGCACTGTAAGCTCAACAAGTACTATACGTTTGATTTGTTTGGAAAAAAATAATGTCCGGTCTAGATGTCCAAATAGCTAAGTCTTCCGGGATTTTATAGTGCTTTTCATACGTGTCCATTAATATAGTCCAGTCACGTGAAGAGCCCAGAATTAAATAAGGTGGAATTTTTACTTGAGCCTGCTTTAACGATTTTAGTATAGATGAAATATCGTCAACTAGAATTGGTTATTCCTTATGGGACTAACAATTCTTAACAACGAGACAAACTCTTTTCCTTAACATTTAATTCATAATTTTGTTTCGTAGATTTTTCTCTTCATCTGTGATATTTTTATAGGCTTCGCATATATAGCATAAATCCTTTTTAGGACTGAAAAACGAAATGTTAAAATTTTGTGTGAAAATACGATTAAATGTAAAATACAATGGGGTACGTTTTTGGAATTTGCATTTTTCCACATAGTATCTATGTAGGTCTGTGACAGCTTTACTGCCTTGCTGCTGTTGCTATATAGTTAGGTGCTTTCTTTTTGCAAAATCGACAAAATATGAACACGCATATGGCTTCGATAAATATTGATGCTATATTGCCTCATCTACTTTTCCAAGTCTACCAGTCCGTTATTATTTGCACTGTTTAGGCCGATCATCACTTTGAGCGTTCTTTGATTATTGTTTGCCCATATTTTGCTCGTGTCTGTTATATTAATGTATGTATAATATATAACAGATAAAATAAAATAAAAGAGTTATGTTAATTTAAGCATTTTTCTGTACTTTCGTAGTTAGATTGTATTTGCCATCTGTTTATAGTTCTTTTTTAATTGATATCGAGATATTTTATGATTTTTAGCTCTCTGTTTACTTTTGTGTAAAGAAATGGCCCGACAAAATGGTAAAATCTACGTCCGAATTGTGTTCGTAAATAGAAACATTATAACTTTCGAATCGGGACCCCGTTATAACCGTCAGAGGAGTTGATTTGTGAAATCGTAGTAGAACCGATTTAACATATAATTGCCTGACACGCAAGAAGCCTCGATTCTATTTCAGGCTAATATAACAGTAACCTTCGGAGATTAAGCACGTTTCAGTCTACAACGTATTCCTCCGACTCGGAAAGTGACATTGAAGAAAATCTTGCGTATCTGCTTTTATTAAGTCATAATATATACCTATAGATCGTATGCCTTCTTTTTCGTGGTCACAGAGACGGCCACGGAGAGGTCGTGGCCGTCACATTAGGAGTGGTGGCAAGCTCCACAACCTGTCGCCATTGGTCCCGTACTGCTGCGCTTCTAGTGCATTGCTTGCTGTGTCGGCAACAAATATAATTAAATTCATTGTATAAGAACTGTTATAATGAAAATATATATAATAAAACGACGAAGTCTGTCCGTTTAGTCGAAACAACTGATATTGTCACCGGCAATGGAGACCTCCATACATCTTTAATGCAGCTCTGCTCTCGAAATGAAATTTCGGCAAGGAAATACGAGGGGCGGCTGATAAGTTTGTGGCCTAAGGTACTTAGCGAAAAGGTATCATCGCGATACTGATAGCATAACTTGCGGCACTAATTGGTAGTATAAATAACAGCCATTTGTTCAATTTGGTTTATTAACATCTGGAACAAGCAACAACATGTCGACCGAAACTGAAAATTCTCGCAATTTTGAGCACCGCGCAGTGATTAAATTCCTTGTAAAAAAAGGAAACTCGCCGAAAGACATTTTTAAAGAAATGTCAACGGTTCTTCAGGATTCCGGGCTATCATATTCAACGGTAAAAAATGGGCTTGACTTTTTAAAGAAGGAAGAGACAGCTGTCAAGATGAGGCCGCCCGGGCCGCCCTGTGACAGTAGTGACCGAAGAAAATGTTCAAAAAGTTGGAAAATTATTATTAGCCTAGAATTATCTGGGTGTGACATATTATTGGACGCAATGTGACGGAGCGACCTGAGTTGATGTAAACACTAGACGAATTTGAGTTACTCTTATACAATTATAAACAATGCATATCATTGAATATAAATCAGTTAGGTGGAAGGTCACGAGATGGTCATTAATTTGAACAATGACAAGCCAGTATAATTTAGACCATACAGAACTTGTAATGCTGATAGTATAGTTGTTAGGCAAATGGTTAACGAACTCTTGGAGAATAATATAATCCAGGAAAGTAAATCCACATATGCACGTCCGGCTTTGCTAGTGAATAAGAAGAATGGCGAAGAGAGACTTTGTATTGATTATCGTGCCTTAAATAAACTAACTATTAAAGAAAAGTATCCAATGCCATGAATTGAAGACCTAATCGATCGTTTCCATAGGTGAATTTTTTTACTAACCTTGATTTAAAACGCGGGTACTATCAAATTAAAATGTCAGAGGAATCTATTCACAAAACTGCATTTATGACGGAAGATGGTCATTACGAATTCTTGCGTCTTCCATTCGAATTGGCTAATGCTCCATCATATTTCCAACAAATGATGGATAAGGTCGTAGGTAATATGAGATTTGGTAACGTAATTAATTACTTAGATGATATATTGCTTGTAAGTAAAACCGCTTGTGCAGGGGTTGTAGCACCATAGGAATTGACCAACTTGAGATAAATTAAACTTCCAATGGTTAAATAATAATTTAATTTCACTGATAGATACACATGTACACGGGTCCGCGATCGGAGAGTAGGGGAGAGCGGGGCTGAAAGTGCCGATTTTGGCAAATCTCAATTTTTTCGGGTAAAACAAATACTGAAAATCTGAAAGTAGTCGTTCATCCTACGTAAAATTTATTCAATAATATGAATTAACCTATACATTCCGCACATGTTTTATAGTTTGTTAGAAAAAGTGATTTTTATATACTGCGGCGGAAAGGCACAACCAACCCCACCTTCGGGGCAAGTTGTGCCGTAGCTGAGGTCGGTTGTGCCGGTAATAAAGCTAGGTGTTTTGCATTAATGAAAATTAATTTAAAATGTAAAAGACATTAATTTGGTATTAATATATTTATTTGTTATTATTTCTACTATAAATCAACCTTATTAGTAGATAATAATTATAATACGTTATAATAAAAAAGAACTAATCGCCCTTTATTATATAATCAAAACATAAAACTTTGTTTTAATCGAAAGTTTGTACTTATTTTAATGCGAATATGATAAATTATTAAAAATATCAGTCTTTTAGTACTATTAATAAAAAATAATGATAACATCAGTCTCTTGACTCTTTAACAAATCAAAACTAGTTATTCCCTAGAAGAATGATCAGAACAACAATGAGGACATACACATTCCAGGTTTTCTTGATCTTCAATGCATTGCAAATGGGCCCATTCCTTACACTTTCTGCATTCAATCCACTTTTCTTTAGGGGCAGAGTTAGAATAGGCATCACAACATATGATGCAGTACCATTCTTGTTCGTTATCAGAACTGTCGTCATCTTACAAAACTCTTTTCTGAGCGGAGATCTTAGTCGGTTTTTTGTTTGTTTACCATTTTCCTTGCCTTTTTCCTTAAACCTTTTATATACTTCACTTTCTTCCTTCTTCTTTTTATTAGCCTGTTCTTCGGCCAAAGCATTTTTCTCTGGAATGTCTGTAAGAATAGCTGTCTTTCTTTTCGTGTTCTTTATTACCTGATTGTTCGCTCGTACAATCAACGCTGCAGTCACTTTGCCCACGAACATTAAGCTTTAATAATGACGGACTAGTCTCATCTCAACATTGCTGCCCACGTAATTTGACTCATCGAGATATTCAAGAGTTTTATCTCGATTATTTTGAGGGACAAGCAAGTTTCTTGTACCTTGTGAAGGTTGATTGTCTGGCATCGGGCGAGCTGTTACAAAAGACACTGCATGATCTTTGTCTGTAAATACGTTCGAATCATAAGGCTTTTTATATGCATTGCATATGTTAGCGGGTATTGCTGCCAAAGGTAAAGCGTATTTTACTACACCAGGTATAGTAAAAATAAATCACAAATTGCCAGTTATTTTGTGCTTTAAAGCAGAATGTTTGATAAGAGCCACGTGCAACATTTTTTAGTTTACGTCCATCCTTGATGTCTGCATCAGCAGCCCTTTTTTGGGTTTGCTCACCTAAGATGTTGTACCCCTTTGTGTTTTCGTTTGAAACATACAATTTTGTCGATTTCATTCTGTCAAAGACAATAAATGCAGTACATCATCATTTATTATGGCAAAAAGTAACTATTTTCTTTCTTTCATAAGTGTTCTCGTAAACATAAGCAATGTATAAAGAATATTGACTGCTTAGGAGTTGGTTGTGCTGCGGCACAAATAACCCCGGTTGAACGGCACATTTTACCCCAAATAATGGAGTCTGATATTTTGGCTCATATATAAAAATCACCCTGCTCGAAGCATTCAAATTATACTGCATAGCAAACTAGGATAAATAACAAACATTTTAATAAAACTCTCATATAAAAAAAACAAAAAACGCTAGCTTGTGACCAAAACATATTGAAGCGAAAATATTTACTAACGTGACGTTTGAGATGAAAATATTTTCTAACATGCACTGCCCCTCGGTCCGCGTCGCTGGCGCAACGAAAATGACAGCCGTGTGTGCTCGTCTGTTAAGCATTACGCAACACAATACGATCGAATTCTATCTCTTACTGTTTTCGAGATATTCGCATCGGCACAATTTACCCCCGGCACTTTCAACCCCGCTCTCCCCTAAAAGACCGCACAAAACGCCTGCAGTGTTGCTAGTTAATATTAATTTACATGTACATTAGTGTTGCAATGCAACACCGCTGAAGATAACTTAGTTATCCTTGAAAAAGTGTTGTGTATTTTCAAGGAAAATGGACTTACACTCAATGTTAAAAGTGTCATTTTCTCAAAAGTTAAATAGAATTTTTGGGTTGTAAAGTCAGTTCCGAAGGTATAAAAGCCATTGAAAGTAAAGTTAAGGCAATCAAAGAGTTCCCTACCTCAAAAACTGTGCCTCAACTACGCCAGTTTCTCGGACTTATCAGCTATTTCCGGAAATTTATCAAAAACTGTGCAAATATCTCCAGTTCACTAACAAGGTTATTTAAAAAAGACACTCCATGGCGGTGGACACTGAGCATGATAGTGTTTTTTCTACTTTAAAGACGACTTTGATATCTGACGGAATACTTATGATATTTGACCCCGATAAAGAAAATGTGTTGTACACTGACGCAAGAAGAGACGGGATCGCCGGTATATTAATGCAAATTATCATCGACCTTACTCTAGTCACATCAAACATCATCAGCCCACATTACTGAGTGGAGGGTGAACATTGACGCTTGTACCTCATCACAGCACAACGCGGTGGAGATCACTTTCCAACTCCGACGAAAACTATCCATCACAACCCGACTGCACCTCGACATTTAAATACAAAAGCGACAAGGCCCACTGGGTCAGCTTTAAAGCCGCCCTACATCTACATATGGCCAAATCTGACTTACTCGACCTCGACATTACCGAAATGAACAATAATCAACTTCATGATTTAATCGGCCGCATCACTAAAATGATTCACTCCGCCTGCACTGAAACAATGCCTACCAAATCCTCCGGTACCAGACACAGACCACTCCGGTGGACCGATGCCCTGGAGGCTCGAAAGGAAGAGGTGATTTGCTTGCATCGCAGACTGCAGCCAGCTAAGCGTCACTCTCTCCCAACCGACTCCTTAGCCGAGGAACAACATGCAGTCAAAACAATCTTAGCGACAGACCTGCGAGCTGCTTCGTCTGCAAGCTTTCACCAACTGTGCGAGCTCCAGACTAAGGAGAACGTGTGGTCGCTGACCAACCGACTTCTTAAAGACAGCAATCCACGACGACCGTCTACTACGTTCAAAATAGGAGACATGTACATCTACGACAGAGAGGAAACAGCTCGAGCGTTACTGGAGCATTTCTATCCCAACGACTCCGCCGACACTCTCCCTCGACACAACTAACTCAGGAGACAGCAACACGACATCCCAATGAACATCTCAGACGAGAAGTTCTGGAAGTCATGAAGCCGAATAAGGCCCCAGGACTGGACGGATTCCTGCGGTACTTCCCACGCAAGTGAAAGATCGCATACGTAAAAATCATCCCTAAACCCAATAAACAAAATTATTTGCTATTAAACTCATACCGCCATAGTATTCATCCCGGTATTCGGGAAACTATACGAAAACCATTTTTAAACCGCATTACTTATGCTGCAGCAACAGCAAACAAATTAAATTCTAGAAAATATAGCTTCAGACAACATACAAGCACGACAATGGCTATAGATTAGATGCGGCGAGGTTATCAACCGGGCAAAAACAGCAGGAGAGCAGGTGCTTGCTGTGTGGCTTGACATTAAAGCGGCCTTCGACAACGCTTGGTGGCCCGCCCTCTTCCATCAACTGAGGAATAATAAATAATAATAATAACAAAATCGTTTATTTTCATTCAGTTCATTTACATTACATTAAGGAGATTACATAATTATAAGCTGCCAGATCTACATCAGTATAAGTTAATTTACATTATATTATTATTTGATAACTATTTTACATTTTAGTCTGAGTCTACATGGGTTAGCTGTAGATCAATTTGATGGTACTGGGACCAGCCTGATCTAGGTTTATGTCAAACCTGTGTTTCAGACTTTCTCAGTTCTTATTTTAAATAATATAGTTCTAATGAATGTTAATTAATATAATATAATAGAATATAATACAATTTTTGTTACTAGTTAAAGTACATGAACTTACATTCAAAATTTTACTTTACAATTTCCAACATCTTTTCCGTATCCTCGTAATCTAGTTTTTTTAGGTAATTAGTCACCAAAGCCTTGCAGTCTCTATAATTTAAGTTGCTTATTGTTAGTTTCTTATTTAAGTTGTTGTACAAATAAGGTTCTAAAAATATGTGAAATTTCTTTACATAAGCATGTTGAAAGAGTGGAATCGTGTAGACCCGATCCCGCCGACGTCCTACCACTGTCTGTTCAGATGACGGGAGCTTATTGTGCTGGTATAATATGAGACTTAATATAAATAATTGTCGCACTGGGAGTACATCGCATTGCTTATACAGTTGATCGGTGGAAAACCTGCGGTGCCGGAAAGTGGCTACCTTAAAGAGAGCTCTTTGGGAGCGTTCCAGTGGGAGTAGGATTGAACCCGCTGCACCACCCCAGGACGTTATGCAGTGTTCGCGCCGGGCGGGCGATTTGACAGTTCTCAGCGCAAGAGAGCGGCGCGCGCGCACAGGGACTGTTCCTCACCGGTCCAGCTTCCCGCAGTTAATTAGTTGTAATCCGAATTCGCGCGGGGCGGGTTGTTTGCTAATTGTCACCCGAATTCGCGCGAGCGTATCGATGTCACCCGGAATCGCGCGGAGTGTATTGTTTAATTTATTTATAATTGATTGTATTGTCGTCACCCGGAATCGCGCGAGCGTATCGTTGTCATCCGGAATCGCGCGGGGCGGGTTGTTTGCTAGTTGCTACCCGGAATTTTGTAAATAGGTTGATTGACGTGTGCAGTGAATCTAGTGTGAACTCGGCCAGACAGACCAACACAACATTCACGACACACACACCCTAACACAACCTGCAAGTGCTGCCGAGATAGCTGCCACGGTAAGTCTTTTAACCCTTCTTGAAGGCCCTTTTGGGGGTCAACCAGTCAGACGCGTATCGCAGATCGGCTGGTGAGTTCCCTTCGCGTAGGTTTTAGCTTATGGGCCCCTAGACCCTTGTGCGCTGAAGGGGACCGGCCAAAACATGCAGTATGTTATAATGGATTGACACAGAGCTAAATATACCTGTTTTATTAGCTTGTATTTGGTTATAGCACGTAGGTTCTTGAATATGTATATAAGTTTGCGTACTCTGGTACATAGTAAACTTGTTTGCTTACGAAAATTTAAATTTTTGTCAATTGTGACACCGAGATATTTTATGTCATCGGTTTTGTCTAAAGGGGGACACAGACATGGTGCGTCAGCAGTTCTGCAGCTATGCGCGACTATGTTTAGGTTGTTCGATGTTTTATAAATGTTGCGCATTGTGAATAATATGTATTTTGTATTATCTGCATTTAATGTTAATAAATTTTCATAAAGCCATTTCGTTACAAAATTTAAACCGCCTTGGGCATAGCCATACAAATCGATCGTGATTTTGCGGCGAACAACAAAACTGTGTCATCAGCAAATGATATTATCATACCGTTATGTAAAGGGGAGGCGCAGAGGTCATTAATGTATATTAAAAAATATCAACTGCCCAAATAACATTTACCACGTTATACATAACTACCACGGACAGAATAGTGATACTGGATCACGCTAACACACGGGACACTCAAGAGAACAACCAGGGCTCCACCTGCGGACCCATACTCTGGAACGCCATACTCGACGAACTACTGGACGAGGAACTACCTCCTGGCTGCCACGTCCAGGCGTTCGCCGACGATGTGCTGCTCATTACTCACGTTACACACACATGACCTCCAGGAAATTACCCACAAGGCGCTCGACATCATAGTTCGCTGGGGCAGGGGGGTGAAGCTGGACTTTGGCCCGGCCAAGACCCAGCGCCTTCACTCCGAAAGCAAAAACCACCAAAATTTCTATGGAAAGACAAACCCTCTCCTTTGACAGGGAGATGAAATTCCTGGGGGTCATAATAGACGAAAAATTATTATTCAACAAACAGATACTGCAGACCGGCAGGTCATCGAACCCATCGTCACATATGCTGCCGGTATGTGGGGACACACCGCCCGCAGGAAGGGAGTGCGGCGAAAGCTACGGAAAGTGCAGCGCGGTTTCGCTATCAAAGCGATCAAAGGCTATCGAACCGTGTCCACTGTAACCGCCATAGCGCTGGCCCCTTTCACTCCCCTCGACCTGAAAATTCTTGAAATACCACGCTGACTAGCACCACGGAACATCTAGCAACTGACGTAACATTAGAGTGGCCAACGCCTCCGCATTGCATGCTTCACCCGGCGCACGGCTTGGCGCTACACGAACCCCCCGCGCCCCGAAAAAATTACAATCTGCCACGCCAGGAATCGAAACCTGTACCTCCGTCTTATAAATCCACCGCGCATACCACAGCGCCACGGAGTCCGTCAATACATACGAGTATATACGTTAAGATAAAGTCATGTATTTAAGTGTTTCTTTATTTCACTACCCACACTCACACCTGGCCCGTCTGGCTAAAAACATAAAGGGATTCCTGATCCTCCATTGTATCTTCAGTCTCCCATGAAGAAAAGACCGAAACGTGGTCGTTTAGGATCGAACGAGAAGACTGTTAATGATTAATGAGAAATTAATGTTTACAAACTCATTATGTGCATGACGACAACTTATCCATATAAGACAGATATTGTCCAAAAAGTATCAGATGCAATGGGAATTTACACACTAACGGTCAATCGAATTCAGGCCGAATATAAAAAAAGTAAAAGTGACATGACCTAAAAAATCAAAACCAAATAACGTAGTTATCGATAAATTAGATGATTTCACATTGACTGCGATAAAAAGAAAGATACACCAGTATTTTTTCAAGAACAAATTACCAACGAAAGATATAGTTTTAGCAGTTGTTAATGATGACGAGGATCTGCCATCATTTTCCCGCTCAACCATGTACAAGATTTAAAAAAAAATTAAATCTTGTACAAAAAAATTAAATTAATTAGAATAAAAAACTACTGCAAGGCAAATAATATATTTTATTACACTGATTAGACATGTTTGATCGAAGGTATAATATTTTTTAATATTTTTATATTTGCCAATTTAATTCAATGAATGCTCTAGAAAGACAGTAAAAGAAGTACACTGCAAACTACGTATGAATCGACCAAGATATTGCAAGCATTTTTTGACGGCTTATCTACAGGCCTTAAAAATCCACGGAAAGGAAAACGATTAATAATCACGCATATTGGTAGCGAAAATGGTTTTCTAGATGGGAGAGAGTTTATTTTTGAGGCCAAGAAAACTGATGCTGAAGGTAAACTACCATGGTGAAATGGACTCTCACAAGTTTGAAAAATGGTGACTATTTCTTACATAACGAACATTTATTTTAACTACGTCATGTTTTCTACATAGCTGACCTTAGTGTTACCTTTTGTTAACTAGTCTCGCGTAGCGCTGGAGAAGAATCCAAATAATTGTATTGTTTATATCTTATTGGGTCGAGCCAGGAATGGAACTTCCGCCTTATAAATCGACTGTGCTTATTTACAAATTTTTGACTAATTCTTTAACTTATAAGTAATAAATATATTAAACATGTATTAATAAATTTTAAAATATATTTTAAAATTTATTAATACATATTAATATAAAATTATTAATACATATGTATTCGAATGTAATCAGATTTATGTATGTTTATTTTCATGTATATATTATAAATATATATTTTAAGTATATATATATATATATATATATATATATATATATATATTTATCTATATAGATATTTATGTATTACTGTGTAACTTATAGTATATGTAACTTATCTATATATTATAAGTATTTATGTTAATATATAAAAAAATATTCATCTGTTATCATAGCACTCATAACACAAGCTACTTACGAGTACGCTTACTTTGGGGCTATATAGCGATGTGTGTAATTGTCCTATAATATTTATTTAATATTTATTATTTAATATATTTATTTATTTAACTTTATGCAAGTATATTTATTTGATATTTTTGAACTATTTTCATTCGTACACCAACCACCTGTTTTCTGTTCAATTCTCCTCAGGCATAACGGTTGCCTGGAAGAGATCACTTTTAGTGATCAGGCCGCCGTTACACCATTGTTTATATTTATACTTTTTATTTTCTGTAATGTTTTGTTCCTTGGTGTAATAAAGAGTTTTTATTATTATATTTTAATTCTATGATTTATAGCATTTGGTTATGAATGTCAATATTTTTTTTTAATTTTAACAGGTTCGCGCAAATACTTACAACTTAACGAACTTAGATCGGTAGTCGTTTGAGATAATGCACCGTACCATGCCAGATTAGTAGATCGTGTCCCAAATGAGTTGGCTGAAGACTGAAACACTAAAGTCGTTGCACGAGAAAGGGTTCCCTTGAAAAAATGAAATAAAGGTAATATTACTTAGCATGAAAAAGAAAGTTTTAAAAAGAAAGTCATCGATGAAGAAAATCAAAAAATAAAATAATAGTTTTACGCCTTCCGCCTTATCATTGTGAATTGAACCCCATCGAGTTGATATGGGCTCAGCTTATCTTACGTTGGAAAATATAATAAAACATTTAAAATGACTCAGCTAAAACAAGTAATCACCGATGGGATTCAAATAATTAGCGCAGTTTTATTTAGAAAATGTATCGAACAGAATCCATTTAATATTAATGTGACGACAGACGTTAATCAAATTTCAGACGGATCATCGTCTGTAGAATCATAATTTTTAATAAATCAATTTCATTAAGTATTTCTTATTTTTACTTGCCATCCCTTTTAATAAATAATTTAAAAGATCGGACTAACTTACCTAGTGACGTCCGATCCCCAATTGTGTAAAGTGGTCTCGTCCGCACTACTATCTTACTATGTAGTATGCGCTTCGCACTACTGCGCTGTCACAATCTTCAAATAAAGATTATTAGAGAAAATAAGTCTTATTTTTACTGTGTCAACAAACCTATGCTGTGGTTTATCGGTCCGCCATCTTTACCTGTCACCTGTCAATGTCATTATTTCAAAGAACTGTAAACACAACTTTCATAGGGTTATAGATTTCAGTGGTATAGCTGGAAGCTAGAAAAGTAGAACATTGAAGGTTTCAATTCTGAGAGCTATCTGTACGGGTTGGGTTGGGACTCAGTGAGGACGAGACCACTTCACACAATTGGGGATCGGACATCACTAGGTATGTTAGTCCGATCTTTTAAATTGTGTTGCGTGGTCTCGTCCTCACTACTATCTTACTATGTAGATGTTTAAAGAAAGAAAAGTTGTGTTTGTGCATAATCAACAATGTATTTATAATCATCCTATTCACAAAAAATAATTGTAAATAATATTTTCTATAATGATTGTTAAAAATTCCAAAAAGAATTGTAAATAAATAAATGATAGATTAAAATAATGAATCATTGATTTTTGTTGTTTTTATTTACTGAGCACACTGCTTTGGCAAAGGAATTGGAATCATCAATAATAGGTCTATTATAGAAGCGAGCAAACATGCTTGAACTATCAGTCCAGCCTGCTGTCTTTCTGATCGCTTCTATATTGATTCCGGCTGCAGCTGCTTTAGATGTGGATGCATGTCTTGTGCTATGGGCTGAAAACTTGGTTACATCCACACCACTTTTACACAATACCTCCTTGATACTTGATCCACCTGCTAATGGTGGCTGTTGAGGCAGCACGGTGGGGCTGTCTAGTAGTAAGAATTAGTGTTTTGTAATCCTTTCTCAGATCTTTTGTTGCCTTAATATAACATAACAAGGTCGTTGCAGGGCATATGTTGATGTTGTTCGTGAAGAATGGTAAGATTAAATTAGAGTGAGGTCTATTAAGGCCTGATATTTTGGTAAGAGCTGAAATCCTGATATTAATGTTGTCGTCATTAATGCTTATGTTATCTAAGCATATTAGAGACGTTTGAAACCTATGTGCTGTAACAAGGGACGGAAGAATTACTAATTTCTTAGTAAGCCATTCTATGGATAGGGTCTCATTAGGAGATAAATTAAATAAATAATTTGATACTGTATCAGGACTCCAAATATCCTCATATTTAGGCTTTTTTGGTCTAAGTCTATAGATCCCCCTAAAAAATCTTACCATTCTTTCGTCAGTCCCAATCTGGTGTCCTAATATTAGGGATGTCGCTGACCTAATTAAGTGAACTATATGATAGACCCTCATTAAATTTCTGTGTTAAAAAGGAAATGACTGTGGGCACGGAGTCTGAGGGGATCTTTCCCTTGGTTCTGACAAAATATTATCCACTGCTTAAGGGCACACTCGAATTGTGTTTTAGTTTTAGTTGACAGTGAACTCAGCATGATGTTCAATGCGGGTGGTGGTGTCCCTCGCTTCAGGAACACTTCCCTGATAATATGGCCGCTGACAATTTGAGTTTCCTGTGCAGCGGATGTGGATTGCTGAAAGGAGACAACAATAAATCAGGGCACGGGTCCAGCAATATTGGTTGAGATTCCATCGTGGATATAAAAAGGGGATATGGTTGCGAAAGCCAGAGAGGGACTATTACGATTCCTCTAGCATTATCATTTTTTATTTTTTGTAACACTTTACTTATAAGTGAAAAAGGAGGAAACGCATAGAAGAAATATTCATGCCATTTTAAAGTGAAGGCATCTATAGCACTGGCATTACGATCTGGGTACCAAGATACATAGTTCAGGCATTTAGCATTACAATTTTTTTTCAAATAAATCAATTTCAGGAAATCCGAAGTTATCTACTAAGTACCGAAGTTATCTGGAAAGCCTAGTCGCTCAGGCTCCATTCAATTTCTGAGATTGAACGCCTTGACTCTTTATCAGCAATGCTGTTATCTTTGGAGCTTATATACGATGCACACAACCAAAGATGTCTATCTTCACACCATTGCCATAGAGCCCTTGCTAGGTCATTAAGGTGAGGGAATCGAGTACCTCCCATTCTATTGATATAGGCCATATATTATGTAGACACATTCTATTGTATTGTCAATTTTAAGCAAGATCTCACAGTGTCTCAGGTGAGATGCAAAAGTTTTGAGGCATAAAAATGCTGCTAAAAGCGCCAAGTAGTTTATATGAAAACATTTTTCTTCTTTGGTCCAGTGTCCATGGTTTTTAATATTATTACAAACTACTCCCCAGCCTGTCCGTGAAGCATCAGAAAAAATTTCTAACTCAAAATTGTTTCGTTTTATGGTGCAATAATCTGTCTGAACGTAAAGAGACCACCATTCTAAGTCTAACAAGAGCTCTTTTGAAAGGTGTAAGGTACCGTTAAAGTTTTCGTTATTACTATATATTGCTATTGTTTTATGATTTTCTAAGATTTTTGTATAGAGCCATCCATATTCTATGGCTGGACATGCTGCTACGAGCTGGCCTAATAACTTAGCCAAATCTATAATTTTACAAATAGTGTTGCTTAACCTTTAATTTGTTAATAGACTTGTAAGTGGAATTTCTTTTCTGTTGTGGTAAGGAGACTGAAAACTGAACAGAATCGAGTACAAAACCTAAATACTGACAACTCTGTAGGTTAGCTTTTAGGTTTTAGAACACTTTTATCTCAGTTTATTATGAAGCCCAGGTCTTCCAAAAGTGTTAAGGTACTGGTTACATTCTGTAAACATTTTTTATAGTTATCAGCAAGGCAGAGAATATCATCCAAGTATATCACTGACAATAAACCCTGTGACTTCAGATGAAACATAACTGGTTTCATAATCTTTTTAACAACAAATGGTGCCTTACTGAGTCCAAAGGGAAGGCAATTGAATTCATACAAGGTGTCTTGGAATTAAATATTTTCTATCTGATTTCTTTACTGATACCAAATAGTAGGCGTTCTTTAAATCAATATTGGCCATGAAACACTCTGGTGTCATCAGTTTTGTAGCTGTTCTTATATCTTCTAACTTGAAATGAACAGTGTTGATAAATTTATTAAGCCTTTTAAGATTCAGTATAAAGGCGGAATTACATTATTGTGTCGTGGTGTGTAGTGACGCGACAGAAACATATCGGATACATACATTTAGTATGAGTAGAATTACATTATTAAAGTGCCACGTGTCGGGGCGCGTTGTGTCGTGACGGCGATCGCTCGGTTTCGATCGGCAACAGAACGGTGGTGGGGGCTATGACGCGTCAGAGCACTCCACACAATTATGTTTCTGAGAATCTGGCGCAGTACAGCGCGTTAACAAGCCAGAGAACAGACGTAATATTTTGTTTATTTGTTTACAAAATGTCGGACGAATTAATTGAACTCGTTCGGAAATATGAAGTACTGTATAATACGAAATGTAAAGAGTACAAGGATCACCAAATAAGAACTGCAGCATGGGAAGAAATTGCTCAAAAATTGAATGAACCAGGTATCTGGTGCGCAAAGTACAATGTCATACAATAGTAACAACTTAGTTTTACTTAAAATGACAAAATCTGGTCGCAAAGTAATAAAACCAGTAAGATTTAGCGATTAGAATATAAATTATTAGTAATATAATATAACATGTAGTTAGGTACCTACTCTACTCGTTACAAGTTTATTACTTGCACCACACGTTCGACAAGATGCAATAAATTTATAAGTATTTCAATATCTAGATTATTAGGTCATCATCTTTAGTTTGTAAGCATATTTTGTCTAATAAAACAAATATTTGAAATATAAAACATTATTTATCTTATTAACACTTGTTCAGTATAGACTGTAAAACTTTAATTGTTGGAAATAATATCTACTGCAAAATTTATATTCAATCCAAAAAAAAAAATTATGGCAAGTTTTGTAAATATGGGGAAGCAGCAATCGAAAAACGTTGAAATAATCATCGCGCAAAACGGTGCCGATACAGAGGACTAGTGAACTTTCAAAAGAAAATGGGTCAGTACAGTGTTATGACTATAGCAGTGATTATAATTATTGGAGCAATAGGCACTTTTATCTTCTGCCAGTACTGTAGACGAAAAGTGCATAATTATCTTGTGAATGATGTTGTTGCAAAGATGGAACAAGGTCGAGGAACGCAACCCGAGGCAGCGAATACAGCAACTCAGGCTGTTACTCAACCCACCCCAGTCCATTACTAGAATATTTGAATATTTAAATTGTAAATAATATTATGTCCTACAATTAATTAAGCACATATACTTATTTTTAAAATTTACATAAGACGAATTTCATTTGGAATGAACATGTGATCAAGTTGTATTGTAAATTGTAATGCATCTTATCTATCTACATGTGTAAACAATAGAGGATCAGGTTACGAGCGAGCCATTGTAAACTTTTGAACTACCTTATGTCCTTGTGATAATAATTCGAGTAGAGTAAAAATAGAGGTACCGAGTTCAACAAAAGTAGACTATTGTAGGGGCTGACTTAGCATAATATTGTAACATGCGGGAATGCTAGTCAGTCCCTACCCAGCCAGCGGGCTGTTCACGCGTCATCCCCGATCCCAGTGCCAGTGTGTGACTGTGACTGTGAAATGTTCTGCGTTGTGATAGTGTTAGTGTAGTTCCAGGGTCCGGTAGCGTGAGTAATACACACACAGTGTAGATTAAGTACACCCTCGTCACCTAAAGGCGAGGACTCATTAGGGTCTCACCTTAGGTACACACCTCCCTGCCCCGGCGGGGAGGCCCAAGTTAGCGCCCGGGTCCAACATAGAACCAAAGACCTTAACCTATGACCGACTTATCGTGGAGCACCTCATCAAGGTGCTCCAAAGCACCCAGCCAGGGTTCATAGAGAACCTGCTGGCTAACTACCCCATCGCCGCGAGTGTCCCTCAGACACCGCCGACCCATGCCGGGCCTTCAGCCCAGCCCCCGACCGCTGCGCGTCCTCCTAAAGGACAGCAGCCCCAACCCGGGCCCTCAGCCCAGCCCCCGACCGCTGCGCGTCCTCCTAAAGGACCGCAGCCCCAACCCGGGCCCTCAGCCCAGCCCCCGACCGCTGTGCGTCCGCCGACAGGACCGCAGCTCCGACCCGCCACGTCGCAGGGCGACTCGGTCCACAGGCCATCCGCCATGGACACAAGCCCCGCGAATTATGACTCCCCAGCTTCACCCGCTCTGCCGGAGGATAGGGGCGACGGCTTCACCGTCGTTCAATCTAAGAAGCGAAAGCTTCGAGCCCCTAAGGCTCAGTCCCAGCCGGCGCGTAAGGTGACCGTCACCGACGCAAGAGATTCGGAATCCGACTCCGAAGTGGAGGACTCCCATATGGAGGAGCCTCCTAAGGAAAAAGTCCCTCCCTTATTCATAAGGGATAAGGACTCGTGGATGAGGCTAGTGCCCTTGCTAGCCTCCCACAACCTCGAAGTCCCGACGGCCCGCCTAACCGCCATAGGCATCAGGGTTCAATGCCCCACAAGCGACGTGCACCGCCGCATCACCACCCTACTGAGGTACAACTCAGTAGGGTATCACACATACGCCCTCCAAGAGGAGCGTGTCCTCCGCGTCGTAGTACGCGGACTCCCCAAAGAGCTCACTACTGAGCAAATTAAAAGTGATTTAATCAGTCAACAGATCCCCGTGCATGAGGTTCACCGCATGCACAACACCCGCACTAAGGCCCCTATGGACTTAGTATTAGTCATTGCCGAGCTCTCGAAAGAGGGCAAACGCATTTATGATTTGAGGGCCATCTGCCACCTAACGGGGCTCAAGTTTGAGGCCCCATACAACAGAGGCCGTATAGGACAGTGTCACCGCTGTCAAATGTACGGCCATTAGCAGAAAAACTGCTTCGGAAACTAGCTGCAGTAGCCAGGTATCTGCAAAAAAATATATATTTACCTGAAAGTTACCTGGAAGATGTTGCTGCCTAATAATAAGGCCGCCTGTTGCATTTAGCCTTCTAAAATGTCTACTACTTTTCTTTGTATTTACTTTAAAACAATAAAGGGCGAAAAAGGAACGTAGTTGGTGACAGCTTTGGCAGCTGTCAAACTCAATTGACACATCTTTGAATAAAACGACTCCGAAGCCAACCGCTGAAGCGTCATCAGCTACTTTCCCGAAATAAGCCTTTTTTACTTGGAAACCTGTGGTTTTATTGGCACAAGACACCAACAATGTGGTCTTCAAGCCGGATCAAGAATCGTCGTCGAGCCAGTACCTCAATAATGTGGTCTTCGAACCAAGAACCGTTGAGGTATGTTTCAAACTCCACCGTCAAACCTGATTATGGCGAATCCTGCACGAACTGCTAGAAGGCAGGAACAGAAGGCGGAACCT
This sequence comes from Mycalesis mineus, assembly GCA_034621355.1. Lineage (NCBI taxonomy): Eukaryota > Metazoa > Arthropoda > Insecta > Lepidoptera > Nymphalidae > Mycalesis > Mycalesis mineus. The sequence goes on along the minus strand of JAXAVZ010000250.1, from coordinate 390,330 downwards.
GAAATTGAAAGGCAAGTACCTTTAAAAGAGGAAATTAGGAAAAGGCTTTTCGAGAACCCAGTAAGCAGGCCTTAGTAACCGATCTGTTGCTCCCAGTAGGGCTTCTATTAAATCAAAATCTTCAGCTGCATCACTGCGGGCTAGAAAAGCGCAGCTGGAGCTAGAAGCAGCGGAGGCCAAAGCGCAGATTGAGAAGGAGCTAATACAGAAAAGATTGGAAGTTTTTGCATTTAGCCTTCTAAAATGTCTACTACTTTTCTTTGTAGTGGCAATAAAGTATATTGTATTTTTTTCAGGTCAAGAGGTGCAAAAGAAATGGGCTAATTTACGAACTTGTTTTCGTCGAGAGCTTAATGCACAAAAGAATACAAAGTCGGGGCAAGGTGCGACCAAGAGGCGTAAATATGTCAACTTTGAGCAATTACTCTTTTTACTTCCATGCATAGAAAATAGACAAACGGAAGGAAACCTGCAAGAAGATAATTCACAAGAAATTGACGAAGATGATGACGAAGCTGGTCCATCTACTTCTACACCTATCCGTCAGCGGAAGAAGAGAGCCAATATACCGAAGCATACGGATTTGGATGAAGCATTATTGAAAGCCCTAAATGAAACTAATGTTGATGAAGATACAAAGTTTGCTTGCCCTTCATTACAGAATTTAGCCGCCAAAGAAAATCTCGATGCTAAGATTGCTATTCTTAACGTTTTCAAGCAGATAAGAATAGCCAGGCAATGTACTTTTCAGTCAACATGTAACTCCAATATATTGCATCAACCTTTGTCGTCTTCTCCTGTATACCATCTTCCATATCACCACAGTCAAACATTCAAAACATTCCATCACCAGGCAATTCCAACGATACAGACCAGTCTTATTTAATATACGACTTGTAAACCATTTAATTTTATACACTTTGAACAATAATAAATAGTTAAAAAGGAAAATAGTGGTTTAACTTACCGAATAGTGACGCTCAATCTCTCCTCCACAGGTATAGAAAGTCTTAAATTTGTATCCTCCTTAGCTATTGTTGGCCCAATTAACTTGACAAGTTCATTGAAGCTAGTTATGCTCATTCGATAAAATGCGAAAAACTTTTTCGGGTCTATACTACCAATGACAAGTGAACGGGTTGAAGTATGATGTAATGGCGGATGGTGGTCATGTTGTTTTGTGCATTTTATTGTTATAAAAATTTATAGGGAGACATAATAAAAGGATATAATTGAGGAGACGATATTAGTGAACTTTAAATGTCGTTTCTTTGTATTTTCAGGTAATTGTTGTATTATTGTAGAAGTGTCTTAAATAAAACAAAACTTTGTATTTTAAGAGAAACAATTTATTTTGTAAAACGTCATTAACATATCTTATTACCTGTGGGAGAGGTTATATAACATATATATATATAACCTCTCCCACAACATGTAAAATAATTCCAGAATGTGTTTATATATGATGATGGCGTCGATCCCGAAAGCATAACGGCGACGCGCTGGGCACAAAATACGAGGATAATACTAAATTTGAGGGGGAAATTCATTACGACATAACAAAACGCTGGAATCACATCCTAATCAATGGCTAAAGAAGAAAGAGAGAACTTTATGAAAAAATATAAATTTCCAGAAAATTGTCAGCTCATAGCAACGCCTACTCAACGAGGAAGTAAATAGCGTTATGACAGAGAGCTCCAAGCAAAGGGACAATTCTATTAAGCAACAATTCTATTAAGACGACCAAACAACAAATAGGAGTAGCCTCTACTATTATAGGTCAAGTCATGAAAAAATTAATAGAAAAAAAGGAAATCAACAATATAGAGATTCTCACACTGTTAGCTGACGTTTCAAATTTTCAAAATACGGCGTGTACCCCTTACTGGACAAAAATTTCAATAATATAGTCGAGAAGGTCCAGACAGACGAAAATTTATATGGCGCTGATCTAGCCAACAAAATTAAAAATAGCTTAGACTTGAGGAAGTCCTCAAGTCAAATTAGGAAAACTATAGCGTCAAACGGTGTAAATAGAGATCAAGGGGTGAATAGGGAAAATATTGCTCGTTTGTTTTGCCTGTTAATTAAGTGTTTATTTTCTATCAAGTTAAATTGTTTTTATGGCTAAATTGGTATCAAAACAACTATCTGCGAGTTTCGTGTTTATTCTGGAAGCTGAATATTCTAATGTAAGTACAATTGAAACACATTTTATATCATAAAATTAAATTTTATTACGACTGACAATTTATTAGCATATTTTGAGGTTTTTCGGTACACGTCGGGGGTCAGTAGGGACGAGATATTTAATAAATAGGGACGACGCAGTGTGTCAAGAGACAGTTAAGGGAGTAGAATTTGTCCAACAGTCGAGGTATCTCCTGTAGCAAATTCTACGCGCGCACAAGTTTTCGTCTGCCGCCGCCGCCGCTCCCGCTGCTGACCTCGCCGCGCTGAATAAGCACAGCTCGAGGAGGCACACTGGTCGAGCCCGCGTCTGCCGCCCACCCGAACAACTGCGCCGCGATCCTTCGCACCTTTCATTGTGAAAGGTATCCGAAGGATCACTTTTCCACCTGCCTTCGCCCGTACATCCGGTAGGCCGACCCTACTGCTCCCGCTCGCGGTCACCTAAGCTGGGATTCCCGTCTGGGTTTCACCTGGCTGGGTCGCACGCGCCGAGGGAGTACTGGATCGTACCCTACGCCAGGGAAAACAAGACAGCATATCACCTGTCCCTGTCGCACTGACAGGATGTCGGAGGGGAAGATGCAACGCCTTCTCGACCTACTACCCAATTGGCTGGACAAGTGGCGCATGGCCGTCAACGTGGGGAAGACGGCAGCCATACTGTTCGGCAATTGAAGGCCAGAGGGTCAACTTAGACTACGGGATCAGGACTTAGGATGGCAGGTCTCAGTCAAATACCTTGGGTGCCACATCGATGCCAGACTGACTATGATCCACACTCAGTATATGGTCAGTCTACGGCGGCCAAATCGATGCTGCACCAAGTCTTGACATCAAGACTACCACTGAGGACCAAGCTGCGGATCATCAGCACCTACGTCCGATCCCGGTTGACCTACGCGGCTTTCGCCTGGTACGCTCTCTGCTCAGCGTCCCAGAAGAGGCGGCTGCAGGTCGTACAGAACAAGTGTCTGCGCCCCGCCACTGGAGCTCCGAGGTACGTCAGAAATGGCGTACTTCACCGGGACACCAGAACGCCCACCGTGGAGGAATTCGTCCGAGGCCTGCACAACGGGCCGGACACGCACCTCCACGGAATCGCCCCAAACAATTTATTTTGTAAAACGTCATTAACATATCTTATTACCTGTGGGAGAGGTTATATAACATATATATATAACCTCTCCCACAACATGTAAAATTATTCCAGAATGTATGATGATGGCGTCGATCCCGAAAGCATAACGGCGACGCGCTGGGCACAGAATACGAGGATAATACTAAATTTGACGGGGAAATTCATTACGACATAACAAAACGCTGGAATCACATCCTAATCAATGGCTATAGAAGAAAGAGAGAACTTTATGAAAAAATATAAATTTCCAGAAAATTGTCAGCTCATAGCAACGCCTACTCAACGAAGTAAATGTCGTTATCACAGAGAGCTCCAAGCAAAGGGACAATTCTATTAAGACGACCAAACAACAACTAGGAATAGCCTCTGCTATTATAGGTCAAGTCATGAAAAAATTAATAGAAAAAAGGAAATCAACAATAAAGAGATTCTCACACTGTTAGCTGACGTTTCAAATTTTCAAAATACGGCGTGTACCCCTTACTGGACAAAAATTTCAATAATATAGTCGAGAAGGTCCAGACAGACGAAAATTTATATGGCGCTGATCTAGCCAACAAAATTAAAAATAGCTTAGACTTGAGGAAGTCCTCAAGTCAAATTAGGAAAACTATAGCGTCAAACGGTGTAAATAGAGATCAAGGGGTGAATAGGGAAAATATTGCTCGTTTGTTTTGCCTGTTAATTAAGTGTTTATTTTCTATCAAGTTAAATTGTTTTTATGGCTAAATTGGTATCAAAACAACTATCTGCGAGTTTCGTGTTTATTCTGGAAGCTGAATATTCTCATGTAAGTACAATTGAAACACATTTTATATCATAAAATTAAATTTTATTACGACTGACAATTTATTAGCATATTTTGAGGTTTTTCGGTACACGTCGGGGGTCAGTAGGGACGAGATATTTAATAAATAGGGACGACGCAGTGTGTCAAGAGACAGTTAAGGGGCTATAGGGACTCATCTCTGTCCCTTGATTTATAAATTAATTTAAATGACTTATTCGCGATGTGTTTGTTTTTCGCGTTGGATTTTTAGTATTGCATAATATATTGTTACAAATATAGATATTTCATTAAGCTTATTTACTTTCAGATTCCTAGCTTCCGATAATGCCGCATACAACTATACATAGAAACCAAGTCTAAGAAAATTATAAAAAATGCGACGAGCTACTACATCGAACAGGTCCTGAATGAGTACAAAAGTACTAGTAAATTGTTAGCAAATATCGCAGAAAAATATATTTCCAAATCAGTCATTTATAAATATGTCTATGAATGACATATCTATTCAATCTTTTCATCCATCATCCAATTTTCAATTATAATACCTAATTTTTATATTCAAAATGTCTTATTAATCGCAATTTGTTTATAGTTCAAGAGTAAGGGCATCACAGCCATTGATATCAAAATAAGGCAAAATGCAGGATACCTGTATGGTATGGCCAGGTCGGTAGCTTTGTTCGCGGCGCCACCGTTGTTGCTCTAACAACACAGTTTGAGTGTCTCCGTATTTTAAAAATGATTAAAAATGTTTAACAATGTTGAATCGTTTGTTACTCAGATTACAAATGTTGTGAAATAAAAAATTAATGATGTTAAATATAAAGAAGCATTATTATGTTAAATATAAAGGATTTAAAGTTGTAAACATACAGTTACGGTTTATGCTGTGATTATTACAAAATTAGCAATAAATTTTGACAATAAACGATACCGATACGATAACAGCTTACAATTATTCAAAATGCAAACCAACAAAGTAAAAACAGTGTAAATAACAGTGCGCCAAGTGAAAATCACATTTAATTGAAATCTTTAAATTTTGAATACACTTGAATCAATATCATACCGTTATCCAAACGCTATCTACCCATTACGCCATCTACAGTCCGAATGCTGAGTCTATTAGAGGTCATAGCGTCATAAATTCGAACATTGAGCTTTTGGTTTCAACTGGCCATAGTCAGTTGACGTAACGGTTGTTAGTACGAATGCTTCAAATATTGACACTTTTTTTTGCATGGTCAACAAAGGTCGTCACTGAATAAACATTTTTAGTGAATAAAGTCTTGAAGTGAATGAATATTATAGACACTAAGTTCGATTACACAATATTTTTATTTCATAAATATGATATTATTATTTCTTTTATTTGTATAAGTATAAAAAATAAACAGGTATAATATAAAAAGTTTAATACAAATGACCACCATAGTTAACTAACGTTGACAGCAAACTCGAATTAGGTAGTTATAGTCCTCTCAATAATAATAATATAATATACACTTATAATACTTAGAACAATGGCCTAAAACAGCAAAACATACTCTCCCCTCAGCCTCTCTCAAGATTCTACAATAGTGGCAGAAACATATAACTCAATTGATACGAACAATGTTTTTGCCGCACTCTCACCACCAACGACAGCTATCCTGACGACTCCACAATGCACTTCGCGACGTGCAGCGCGCGTAGCCCCCTCACAAATACTTATTGATCTCCCAACAACGGCTTCAGAAGTGAAAGATTTGCCCTCCCTGTTGTGACGATCATAATCGTAATACTAATATATGTCAGACATAGTGAAAAATAATAGGGTAATCCATTGTATTTACAGTTATTATAACTAAACCACAAATAGATAACTGAAAGAATAATTAACAGCAACTTAATTAACAGTGAATTACTACTGGCAAAATAAGTAATAAATATGGAGTAATAATTAATTCGTTTGCACAAATTAATTATCAGAGTTGTCTAGGTTAAGCGATAAGCAAAGTACAACGTCTGCACCGCGCCACGCCAGAGCCAAGACTGCCCACCAGTTGTAGATCCGCTCCTTTTATACAACTTAGAATGACTCAAGTAGTGGGGTGAGTGGGGGTATCGAACGATGCGCAGCCGCAAGAGGGCGTAGCTGGTGCACGTGCAGTTCACAGACTTCTTTCTAGTCGCGTACGATGACGCAGGCGCCGTCATATATATATAATAACAATGTTAAAAATAAATAAAATATATATAAATGTAAAATATGAAAATGTGTTTTATTAAAAAATAGTAAAAAGGGAAACAACAGCGTTTTATAAATAAACGAGTAATTAGTAGTATCTTCTAAATGAACGCAAAATCGTGAAGCGTTCCACATTCAAATTTGTATCCATAGTATATGTTAAGCACGTCCTGAGGGCTACTGAAAACCGGAAAGTGACGTTTGAACGAATGCGAGATTGGCTGTAATGCATTGTTGTACTACTCATTAATATGAAAACACGGCATTCCGACCGTAATGCGGATTCATTGCGTTACTCTATGTTTTCATCGAATGATGAATATAATACATAGAAGTCCGTTATAAATAGTGTGAGAAGGCCTATATGGAAAGAGGTTTATAAGCAATAATCCATCAAGTAAGGCTATGCACCCTTACTAAGAAATATAGAATTTAATAAAAAGAAATTACTGAAGTATGTGATAGCAAACACATAACTATATATATTAACAAATCTTCATATAAATATGCCTTGACAGCTTGGGCATTTACACAATAAAATACGACTATTGTATTTATATCTATTTTAAAGCTTTTTGAACGCATAACACCTCGTAATGAGGTATACTCATCTGATTGTTTGAGGAGTGAGATACTGGCGCTTACATTTGGTTCAGCTCTGAATCTGCATCTGACGAGGTGTTTGAAACGGATGTCTGAGCTCTATGTTGACTTACTGAGTGCTTTATTCTCTTTTAACTTCTCACAATTAGAACCCAATATCCAGAGGAACACACCTCTATAATATGTGCTATTTTTCGAACGCCTTACACCTCGGTGAAGTCCCTTGATATGCCCTACAGCTTTAATATTATTTATTCTGTAAGAAGTTCAAAACTTTTTACAGCAGTGTTAGAAGAAATATTCAAGAACATAGACTGGACTAATCTTGGAATTAACATCAACGGATCAAATCTAACTCACCTGAGATTTGCTGACGACATTGTGATATTTGCGGAGAAACCAGACAAATTACAATCCATGATTCAACAGCTAGATTATGAAAGCAGGAAAGCAGGTTTATCCATGAATCCAAAAAAGACAAAAGTAATGACGAATGCTTTAAGAGAAAATATTGAAATAATAGACAGGAAGTCATTGAATATGTAGATGAATATATTTATTTAGGACAATTAATATCAACTAAAGATCAATACTCCAAAGAAATAGATAGACGAATTAGTAACACATGGAAATAGTTTAAAATGAAGCAATACCAATATCGATGAAAAGTAGGCTGTTCAACATATGCATCCTTCCGTGCCTCACTTATCGATGCCAAACCTGGCCAACTATGAGAAAAAATAACCAAAAACTTGCAGTTTGTCAACGCAGCATGGAGAGGAGCATGTTGAACATAAAGCTACGGGATCGGTGGACAACTTCCAAAATAAGGAAAAAGACAAAGGTGGAAGATGTGTTGCAAAAAATAAGGAAGTTAAAATGGAACTGGACAGGCCATATAATGAGGACAGATAGAGAAAAATGGACGAAGGACATAATGGAATGGTACCCAAGAAATGGGAAAAGACAGATAGGACGCCAAATCAAAAGATGGGAGGATGATTTACCAAAGGGATGGAGAAGGTTAGCTCGGGTTAGAGAAAAATGGAAGAAAATGGGGGAGGCCTATGTCGAAAGACAACCTGACCAACGTAGTAGTTGTTGAAGATTTCTTTTTTTACTTTAATGTTTACTTTTTACTTTAATTTAATTGAAAAAAAAAGTAAATAACTATTATAAATCAAAAAATAAAAATTGTATTAGTATATAAGACGAAATTTTGTATGGTCAGAGAATAAAGGCTTCATTATTTATTTATTTATAAGAAGTTCAACATTAAAATATTGTTTCAGTTAACGTCTGTTAATGAAATATGTGTTAGCTGTTATTTACGAGCATAGAGACCTATCTCCAATAGAAGATCAGGTATTCCTGTGCCCTCCCCTACAAGCCTGGGAGTTAATATAACTCCAAATTAACAAACAGACGAAGTCGTAGAAGTTCAGACTGATTATTCTACTACTGAAGGCCCTCTAGTAGAATCTTTTGGACAAATTGTGATGCCTACATTGAGCAACAAAATAAATGAGCTTTCACTATGTCAATATTGTTTTATATATCTACTCCTGTGATTTTTTTTATAATTTTCAGTGGATCTCTACAATTAGTCTTATATCTATGTAGATCTCTTTTTAATACGAAATAAGCTTGCGCTTGATCACAACCTCTATTGATGGTATGTGTAAATATTGTGGTCTAAGATGAAACGCACTCGCTTAGAAAATGCCTATTCACTCTTGTTTTTAAGATACCCAAGTTGTAAAAATATTTTCATTTTCTTCTCTGCAATGAATTGGCAGTTTGTAACTTCAGAAAAACGAAACGCTAGGAAACTTGTATTCAAGGGATTTACTGTCTTCTTTTTATTTAATTATTATTAATTTATAACTACTGTACTTTACAATCACCCTTTTGGCTAAGATTTTTACTTAGGCTTATTTAAATATTAAGTAATTTTTCTGTAAATATCTTCCATCTCACATTTAACATGCAAAAGTTATGCATAGTAAACTATTATCTACCTATATCAAAATGCCAGCATAGCGATATTTTGGCGATATAAAAACTGAGGTATAACTACTTCAATCTTGTACCGCATGTTCACTAAAATATTTAGTTAATATTTACGAGTATATGTTTAACATATTCCTACATACTTAATATCCTGATACAATTAAACAGTAACTCCTTCTAGCAGCTCATTTTTGATTAATTTTATTAAAATACCTCGATGTTCCAGTGGTGAGCTTATGTGCCTTCACATAACTAGGTTTTGTGCCTGTTTTCCCTCCTACTATATAGAAATGATGATGTTTAATACTAATAATCACTACAGTTCATTGAGGCAGTTTAAATTAAAACAACACATTTGAATAGTTAACAAAGTCCAAATTGCTGGATACTCGATGACCAAAGGCAAATTTCACTTTATTTAAACCACATTTTATCAATCATTTCAGCAGTCCTTTTGTAAACTTCGTTTAAATCGGACAAAATTTTTCTGGATTAGAGTTTTGCCAAACATCTCTTAAATACTTTGTAAATGATCTCTCTAGCCGAGCTGCGGATTACAGTTCTGTACATTTTGAGCACAATATCGCCACAATAACACAATAACAATGAAAATAACACGAACAACGATTATCGATTTCAAGAAATGACACATCTACCGACTTGACATGGTTGACAACCCGCAAAAGGAGTGTTGCCAGTGATCATATGTTTTACTACCGTATCTTACATATATTTTTATAACTAGTAGGTAACTGTTATAATACACTTTTAAAACTAATACATAGTTATACGTTTTACAATAATTAGAAAACTTACGTGATATTTTTTACTAGTTTATTAGCCCGGACAAGACCAGCTACACTAATTAAGTAGATATAAATAAACACCTCTTCTAAAATAAAGTTTTGACTTAAAACTACCAGATTTACTAAGAAATCTACTAAGTTGGTAACACTGGAGCTGCTGTCTTGGGCTACCTTCTACCAGAGAAACGTTCCGGTTACTGCCGACGACTAATTTTCAGTCAATTATTTTTATTTTTATCTTGTCATCCACATCTTTAACAAATCCCAATTTTTTATACAAGTATGATATAAAGTTGCAGTTTTAATTAGCACAATCTGGTATCTGAACGAGGCTTTAAAATTATAAGGCCACTCTCTCCAATCTCCTTTATATTCAATCCAAAAAAAAATAATTATGGCAATTTTTGTAAATATTCTTATTTATTGGGAAGCAGCAATCGAAAAACGCTGAAATAATCATCGCGCAAAACGGTGCCGATAACAGTGGACTAGTGAACTTACAAAAGAAAATGGGTCAGTACAGTGTTATGACTATAGCAGTGATTATAATTATTGGAGCAATAGGCACTTTTATCTTCTGCCAGTACTGTAGACGAAAAGTGCATAATTATCTTGTGAATGATGTTGTTGCAAAGATGGAACAAGGTCGAGGAACGCAACCCGAGGCAGCGAATACAGCAACTCAGGCTGTTACTCAACCCACCCCAGTCCATTACTAGTATATTTGAATATTGAAATAATAAATAATATTATGTCCTACAATTAATTAAGCACATATACTTATTTTTAAAATTTACATAAGACGTATCGCACTTTGGAATGAACATGTGATCAAGTTGTATTGTAAATTGTAATGCATCGTATCTATCTACATGTGTATACAATAGAGGATCAGGTTACGAGCGAGCCATTGTAAACTTTTTAACTACCTTATGTCCTTGTGATAATAATTCGAGTAGAGTAAAAATAGAGGTACCGAGTTCAACAAAAGTAGACTATTGTAGGGGCTGACTTAGCATAATATTGTAACATGCGGGAACGCTAGTCAGTCCCTACCCAGCCAGCGGGCTGTTCGCGCGTCATCCCCGATCCCAGTGCCAGTGTGTGACTGTGACTGTGAAGTGTTCTGCGTTGTGATAGTGTTAGTGTAGTTCCAGGGTCAGGGGTAGCGTGAGTAATACGTGTGTATTACTCACGCTACCGTGTGTACAGTGTAGATTAAGTACACCCTTGTCACCTAAAGGCGAGGACTCATTAGGGTCTCACCTTAGGTACACACCTCCCTGCCCCGGCGGGGAGGCCCAAGTTAGCGCCCGGGGTCCAACATGGACCCAAAGACCTTAACCTATGACCGACTTATCGTGGAGCACCTCATCAAGGTGCTCCAAAGCACCCAGCCAGGGTTCATAGAGAACCTGCTGGCTAACTACCCCATCGCCGCGAGTGTCCCTCAGACACCGCCGACCCATGCCGGGCCTTCAGCCCAGCCCCCGACCGCTGCGCGTCCTCCTAAAGGACCGCAGCCCCAACCCGGGCCCTCAGCCCAGCCCCCGACCGCTGCGCGTCCTCCTAAAGGACCGCAGCCCCAACCCGGGCCCTCAGCCAAGCCCCCGACCGCTGCGCGTCCGCCGACAGGGCCGCAGCTCCGACCCGCCACGTCGCAGGGCGACTCGGTCCACAGGCCATCCGCCATGGACACAAGCCCCGCGAATTATGACTCCCCAGCTTCACCCGCTCTGCCGGAGGATAGGGGCGACGGCTTCACCGTCGTTCAATCTAAGAAGCGAAAGCTTCGAGCCCCTAAGGCTCAGTCCCAGCCGGCGCGTAAGGTGACCGTCACCGACGCAAGAGATTCGGAATCCGACTCCGAAGTGGAGGACTCCCATATGGAGGAGCCTCCTAAGGAAAAAGTCCTTCCCTTATTCGTAAGGGATAAGGACTCGTGGATGAGGCTAGTGCCCTTGCTAGCCTCCCACAACCTCGAAGTCCCGACGGCCCGCCTAACCACCATAGGCATCAGGGTTCAATGCCCCACAAGCGACGTGCACCGCCGCATCACCACCCTACTGAGGTCCAACTCAGTAGGGTATCACACATACGCCCTCCAAGAGGAGCGTGTCCTCCGCGTCGTAGTACGCGGACTCCCCAAAGAGCTCACTACTGAGCAAATTAAAAGTGATTTAATCAGTCAACAGATCCCCGTGCATGAGGTTCACCGCATGCACAACACCCGCACTAAGGCCCCTATGGACTTAGTATTAGTCATTGCCGAGCTCTCGAAAGAGGGCAAACGCATTTATGATTTGAGGGCCATCTGCCACCTAACGGGGCTCAAGTTTGAGGCCCCATACAACAGAGGCCGTATAGGACAGTGTCACCGCTGTCAAATGTACGGCCATTCGCAGAAAAACTGCTTCGGAAACTAGCTCCAGTAGCCAGGTATCTGCAAAAAAATATATATTTATATACATATATACCTGAAAGTTACCTGGTAGATATTGCTGCTTAATAATAAGGCCGCCTGTTGCATTTAGCCTTCTAAAATGTCTACTACTTTTCTTTGTATTTACTTTAAAACAATAAAGGGCGAAAAAGGAACGTAGTTGGTGACAGCTTTGGCAGCTGTCAAACTCAATTGACACATCTTTGAATAAAACGACTCCGAAGCCAACCGCTGAAGCGTCATCAGCTACTTTCCCGAAATAAGCCTTTTTTACCTGGAAACCTGTGGTTTTATTGGCACAAGACACCAACAATGTGGTCTTCAAGCCGGATCAAGAATCGTCGTCGAGCCAGGACCTCAATAATGTGGTCTTCGAACCAAGAACCGTTGAGGTATGTTTCAAACTCCACCGTCAAACCTGATTATGGCGAATCCTGCACGAACTGCTAGAAGGCAGGAACAGAAGGCGGAACCTGAAATTGAAAGGCAAGTACCTTTAAAAGAGGAAATTAGGAAAAGGCTTTTCGAGAACCCAGTAAGCAGGCCCTAGTAACCGATCTGTTGCTCCCAGTAGGGCTTCTATTAAATCAAAATCTTCAGCTGCATCACTGCGGGCTAGAAAAGCGCAGCTGGAGCTAGAAGCAGCGGAGGCCAAAGCGCAGATTGAGAAGGAGCTAATACAGAAAAGATTGGAAGTTTTTGCATTTAGCCTTCTAAAATGTCTACTACTTTTCTTTGTAGTGGCAATAAAGTATATTGTATTTTTTTCAGGTCGAGAGGTGCAAAAGAAATGGGCTAATTTACGAACTTGTTTTCGTCGAGAGCTTAATGCACAAAAGAATACAAAGTCGGGGCAAGGTGCGACCAAGAGGCGTAAATATGTCTACTTTGAGCAATTACTCTTTTAACTTCCATGCATAGAAAATAGACAAACGGAAGGAAACCTGCAAGAAGATAATTCACAAGAAATTGACGAAGATGATGACGAAGCTGGTCCATCTACTTCTACACCTATCCGTCAGCGGAAGAAGAGAGCTAATATACCGAAGCATAAGGATTTGGATGAAGCATTATTGAAAGCCCTAAATGAAAATAATGTTGATGAAGATACAAAGTTTGCTTTATCTCTCGTCCCTTCATTACAGAATTTAGCCGCCAAAGAAAATCTCGATGCTAAGATTGCTATTCTTAACGTTTTCAAGCAGATAAGAATAGCCAGGCAATGTACTTTTCAGTCAACATGTAACTCCAATATATTGCATCAACCTTTGTCGTCTTCTCCTGTATACCATCTTCCATATCACCACAGTCAAACATTCAAAACATTCCATCACCAGGCAATTCCAACGATACAGCCCAGTCTTATTTCAGCAATTTTTCAGATGATTCGGAAATATACGACTTGTAAACCATTTAATTTTATACACTTTGAACAATAATAAATAGTTAAAAAGGAAAATAGTGGTTTAACTTACCGAATAGTGACGCTCAATCTCTCCTCCACAGGTATAGAAAGTCTTAAATTTGTATCCTCCTTAGCTATTGTTGGCCCAATTAACTTGACAAGTTCATTGAAGCTAGTTATGCTCATTCGATAAAATGCGAAAAACTTTTTCGGGTCTATACTACCAATGACAAGTGAACGGGTTGAAGTATGAGGTAATGGCGGATGGTGGTCATATTGTTTTGTGCATTTTATTGTTATAAAAACTTATAGAGAGACATAATAAAAAGATATAATTGAGGAGACGATATTAGTGAACTTTAAATGTCGTTTCTTTGTATTTTCAGGTAATTGTTGTATTATTGTAGAAGTGTCTTAAATAAAACAAAACTTTGTATTTTAGGAGAAACAATTTATTTTGTAAAACGTCATTAACATATCTTATTACCTGTGGGAGAGGTTATATAACATATATATATATAACCTCTCCCACAACATGTAAAATAATTCCAGAATGTGTCTATATATGATGATGGCGTCGAACCCGAAAGCATAACGGCGACGCGCTGGGCACAGAATACGAGGATAATACTAAATTTGAGGGGGAAATTCATTACGACATAACAAAACGCTGGAATCACATCCTAATCAATGGCCAAAGAAGAAAGAGAGAACTTTATGAAAAAATATAAATTTCCAGAAAATTGTCAGCTCATAGCAACGCCTACTCAACGAAGTAAATGTCGTTATCACAGAGAGCTCCAAGCAAAGGGACAATTCTATTAAGACGACCAAACAACAACTAGGAATAGTCTCTGCTATTATAGGTCAAGTCATGACAAAATTAATAGAAAAAAAGGAAATCAACAATATAAAGATTCTCACACTGTCAGCTGTCGTTTCAAATTTTCAAAATACGGCGTGTACCCCTTAATGGACAAAAATTTTAATAATATAGTCGAGAAGGTCCAGAGAGACGAAAATTTATATGGCGCTGATCTAGCTAACAAAATTAAAAATAGCTTAGACTTGAGGAAGTCCTCAAGTCAAATTAGGAAACCTATAGAGGGGTGAATAGGGAAAATATTGCTCGTTTGTTTTGCCTGTTAATTAAGTGTTTATTTTTTTATCAAGTTAAATTGTTTTTGTGGCTAAATTGGTATCAAAACAACTGTCTGCGAGTTTCGTGTTTATTCTGGAAGCTGAATATTCTAATGTAAGTACAATTGAAACACATTTTATATCATAAAATTAAATTTTATTAGGACTGACAATTTATTAGCATATTTTGAGCTTTTTCGGTACTCGTCGGGGGTTAGTAAAGACGGGATATTTAATAAATAGGGACGACGCTGTGTGTCAAGCGACAGTTAAGGGGCTATAGGGTCAGAGATGTCCCTTGATTTATAAATTAATTTAAATGACTTATTCGCGATGTGTTTGTTTTTCGAGGTGGATTTTTAGTATTGCATAGCATATAGTTATAACTATAGTTATTTCATTAAGCTTAGTAACTTTCAGATTCCTAACTTCCGATAATGCCTCTTACAACATTACATACAAACGAAGTCTAAAAAATTATAAAAAATGCGACGAGCTACATCGAACAGGACCTGAATGAGTACAAAAGTTCTAATAAATCGTTAGCAAATATCGCAGATAAATATAATATTTCCAAATCAGTCATTCATAAATATGTCTATGAATGACATATCTATTCAATATTTTAATCTATCATCCAATTTTCAATTATAATACCTAATTTTTATACTCAAAATGTCTTATTAATCGCAACTTGTTTATATTTCAACAGTAAGGGCATCACTGATTTGTATTTATTTTGATTAAATGTTTTCGGAATAATTTATAAACTGTATACAATTCTTGTGTAGAAAAATATGTATAAATTCTTACAAATAATATTAGGATTTTTGAAATAATAAAAAGTTTAATCAACACATTATTTCTAAAATTATTTATTGTTGGTTGGTTGTTATAATTTCCTGGCTGTAGACTGGCAACAGCAGGCAGCCGAAACTGGCCCCCCACCCCTCCGATTGGACCTATGTCCCCCGAGCGCCTCACCGCTCTTCCTTCCCCATCATTACCTGTGCGACCCTGTGCGTGAAGTGACGTGTTCTGCGATGTGCTTGTGTCAGTGTAGTTCCAGGGAGTAACACACATTCAGGGAGTAACAGACGTGAGTAACACACATAGTGTAGTTTAAGTACACCCTCGTCACCTAAAGGCGAGGACTCATTAGGGTCTCACCCTAGACACACACCTCCCTGCCCCGGCGGGGAGGCACAGACTTTGCACGGGTCCATCATGGACCCGAAATTTATGAATTGGCTAGAGCGGAGATGCCCGGGCATCAAAGCTGCATACGATGAGTTCTTGGCTGAGGAGGCCCCATAAGTGGAGATTTAAATTCCACGTTTTATGCTATCTGTCTGGGTACAGTTTTGAGATTTACTCAGGAGCTAAGGACATAGACCGTTTACCTGGCCAACCAGACCTCGGAACTGTATCGAATACAGTTATTAGATTGTTACGACCAGTATCAAGGCACTTCAATCATATAACTTATTTTGACAATTTTCATACGAATATTCCTCTGCTACATTACTTGACCAACGAAGGTATTTATTGTCTTGGAACAGTACAGAGAAACAGGCTTGGAAAGTCGTGCAAATTGCCGGAGTGGATTCTCACGAAGGCCACGAATTTTCCGCCATAAGTTGGAAACACAACAAACAAGTACTATTACTTTCCACGTATGTAAGCGCTGAACCAGCGGATTATAGTATCCCGCTACGAAAACCGTGCTTGTAAGCCGTCTACACCAACGACATCGCCACCCTCGCCGGACACCTGTTCGAGGGGGAGGACCCCTCGAACAGGTGTTAGGTGTCGACTGGAACAAGGAGGAGGAAGGAGGGAGGAAGACGTGTTGTTGTTACCCAATTGGCTGGACAAGTGGCGCATGGCCGTCAACGTGGGGAAGACGGCCGCCATACTGTTCGGCAATTGGAGGTCCGGCCGGCCACGCACCGAACGTAAGACCACTCGGGAAGGTAATACGCTTCCTCCCGAAAACCGAAAATGAATTCCGAGCTGTGCAACGGTACATGGTCCAAGCCTTCAGCCAGGTACAACACCACGGAGTTGCTCGCGATGCCGTGCGTCACGATAGAAGCGTGGCGCGGAGGCAAGAGGCCGCAGTGTCACAGATGCCAGGCATATTCGGCCAACTGCTTCCACCCGATGCGTTACGTGCGGTGCTTCGGCGAACACGGCGTGCGCGCCCACGACCACGCGACGCGACTCCGACCTGCGGCAAGGCGAGAATCTATGAAGTCTCCGAACTTTTGTGTATGCCCGGGATACGCGTAGAGGCACGGCGCGGGCAGAAAGGGCTTGCGCTGCCAACAATTCAGACATACAAGCTTTAACTGCCAGCATAGACAGGTCCGCTTTCGCTGCGGGGAGGAGCATAGGAGTATAGCAAAGAAGCCCAAAACGAGAAAGAGAAAAGAAGCCCAAGAAGGCCGGCGCAGCAGCATCTACTGTAACACGCGGCGACCCTCCAACCGGATCCCAGAACAGGATGGATGAGGCTCCAACATCCGAACCCCGGCGAATAAACCCACGCAAAGGAGAACAAAACTCCCGAAAAAAAGAAGAGCAAGAAATCCAAGCAAACTAAGCCAAAATCGACAACTACAGAAGCCAAGGACGCCCCGTACAAATACTCAGAAGAAATTTCTATAATATATTCCGAAATTGCCTTTGTTTTTCATATTGTGAAACATGGTTTGAGTTATAATTGCTTGGACTGTTTGGCAAAAAATATGAAAAAATTTATTCCAGATAGTCAAATAACAGCAATAATGAAATGTGGGCGTACAAAAGCATCGGCAATCACCCGCAATGTTTTAGGACCCCATTCGCAAGAAAAAGTGATCTTTGATTTAAAAGAATGTTTTTATTTTTCAATAGCCTCAGATGCATTAAATTTTGGTTACTTTAAAAACATTTCCTTAAACTTTGTTATGTTCAATATTTTAATTATAATAAAGGTATTTGCAGAAAATTATTAGACTTACAAGTAAGCTGCACAAAACATTGCTGGGTATATATAAATGCCCTAAAAAAATTAATACTAATCTCAGCATGGATCAAATAAGTGCATACAGTGCGGTTAATGCTTCCGTCAATTACGTTTTTCATAATTCTGTCATGTTTTTCATAGTTCATCAGAAATTAAAAGAAGAAAATAATTATGTTTTTAAAGCCAAGTCAGTTGCCGCTATAGCAACATTGTGAACGAGCTAATTTAACTCAGAAGAATGAACAAGCTGCGTCTATTACCTATATAATTTTAAAGTCATTCGACGGAGAAGAAAAAATTTATAAATCAATAGACACATCGTGCCATGTAGATGACGCTATTAATTACCCAGTAGAATTCTTAAATTTTCTAAAACCAGCTGGTCTGGGCTTGCACTGCGAAAAGGTACACCGGTAATGTTGCTACGTAACCTGAATCCGCCGAAATTGTAACGGCACTAGGTTGCAAGTCAAAGCCTTACTCAAAAATTTAGTTGAGGCCGTTATTTTGACAGGATGTGCTCGAGGAGAAACGGTGTTCGTCCCACGTATTCCTCTAATATTCCATTTGAATTTATGCGCCTAAAAGTTTGCTTTGCGATGACGATAAATAAGTCAGAAGGCCACAACGAAAGCGGGGTTAATCGAGATTCGGGATGAATAGGAACGACTTATGTGTGAATAGGTACAGCTTTATAGGGTTGTCAATAAGCAGACTTAACAATTTTTAAATTGCGTTAAGGTATCTAATAATTAGGTTTATTTCTCAACCGACTTCAAAAAGGAGGACGTTCTCAATTCGTCCATATTTTTTTTTTATTTGTTTTTGTATGTTTGTAACGCGATTACACGAAGACTCCTGAACCGATTTAATGTGGAAATGCAAAAACTTTTCATCCCGACTTTTATAAGTCAATAGTTAATGTAGAAGTGGGTTTTTATTTTTTTATTTAATTTTTTTTTATTTTATATCGATTTTTTTTATTTCATAATTTAGAGAGAATTGCTCTGCGTTGTTAGTCGCAAGTCCAACTGTCGAGCAGGGAGACTCGAGATCGATTCCTGGGTCGGGCCAAGTTTTGTTGGATTTCGAAATACTGTATGGAGTTCGAAATTGTGTCCGGTGTATGGTAATAGGCTCGCCCCCCATTTGTTGGGACTGACAACATTACCGACGAACGGTGACTGTCACATTAAATACTTTTTTCAGATTTTTTTTTGGGGATGAGAATTGGGCTCTGGGCGGAACCGAAAGTTTTTTTTAGATTTGATATATTGCGTAGAAATATTTATATACAATAATGCAAATTTATTGTTTCAGATATGCCTCGCGTGTATATCTCAAAAAGTACAAAACCATATAAGAGGTATGACCCCTTGATATTAAAAACTGCAATAGAAGCATATGAAAATGGAAATAAATCTCTAGTTGAAATAGCTAAACAATTTAACATTTCTAAATCTGTTTTGCATCGACATGTAACGAGAATAATGAAGAGTCAAGGTGGACAAAGAGTATTAAGTGATGAAGCAGAAAATTAGGTCCTTCCACATCTCCGTGGAGGGTGCGGAGTCCCACCCGCGCCCAATGCGTGCAGGAGTACCCCAAGGCATCTGCAAATGAAATGTGGGCTTACAAAAGCATCGGCAATCACACGCAATGTTTTAGGACCCCATTCGCAAGAAAAAGTGATCTTTGATTTAAAAGAATGCTTTTATTTTTCAATAGCCTCAGATGCATTAAATTTTGGTTACTTAAAAACATCTTATGCTTTGTTATGTTCAATATTTTAATTTTAATAAAGGTATATGCAGAAAATTATTACACTTTTACAAGGAAAACAACAAAACATCGCCAAGTATATATAAATGCCCTAAAAAAAATAATACTAATCTCAGCATGGATCAAATAAGTGCATACAGTGTAGATAATGCTTCCGTCAATTAAGTTAAACATAATTCTGTATTTCAGAAATTAAAAGAAGAAAATAATTATGTTTTTAAAGCCAAGTCTGTTGCCGCTATAACAACATTACGAACGAGCTAATTTAACTCCAAAGAATGAACAAGCTGCGTCTATTAACCATATATTTTTAAAGTCATTCGACGGAGAAGAAAAAATTTATAAATCAATAGACACATCATGCCATTCTAAAACCTGCTGGTGTGGGCTTGCACTGCGAAAAGGTACACCGGTGATGTTGCTACTTAACCTGAAACCGCCGAAATTGTGTAACGGCACTAGGTTGCAAGTCAAAGCCTTACTCAAAAATTTAGTCAGGCCGTTATTTTGACAGAATGTGCTCGAGGAGAGACGGTGTTCGTCCCACGTATTCCTCTAATATTCCATTTGAATTTATGCGCCTAAAAGTTTGCTTTGCGATGACGATAAATAAATCACAAGGGCAAACTTTCAAAGTCACAGGTGTTGATATGAGAGAAAATTGCTTCTCTCATGGACAACTGTACGTTACTTGCTCACGTGTCAGCTTACCCTCTAACCTCTTCATACTGGCAAATAGTGAAAAAACTAAAAATATTGTATATATTGTGATGGGAAGTGCAACCAACACCTCGAACGTCATTATTGCGCTTAATTAGAATGACTTAGTTTCTTAAGTCAGAAGAGTTTTTCTTGAGTACCTCTGTTTCGGCAAACGTAAATAGCGCAGTCTTGGGTAGGATTTCGGGATAAATTTTGGAAATATTTCAAACTTTGCATCGTCTCCTGCCTTAATAGACTTTTAACGTCGAAAGAACGTGGCACTGACGCAGAATAGAATTGAGGACAAAAAAGAAGTCTTCTTGTTCATGTAATTACGCTGAATTTTTCCACTTCTTCTTATCTTTTTAATTCGTAGTATTTTAGACTTAATTTTCCATTTAAGGAAAGTTCCGAGACCTAGCATTTAGTAGTAGACAATTAGGACTGGACTTCGATTTTCGCCAGGAATAGAGTGGCTCGTTTTGTAAATTAAAAATTTTAATTTATAAGTTTTTTTTAGGTTTATTCCCAAGGAATGTAGTGACAACGAACTATATATAGTAAGGCGAAAAAGGTGGACAAATTTCTTCACTTTCCAACTATTCACTGGTACATATTTACCACAATATATTTATTTACACAACTGGCGCTATAAAGTTTACACTATCTGCCTGTTTTAATGCAGCGCTTTGACTGTATAAAAGGAGATGGTCCATTTTAGCTTCACTTTTGTACCATATACCATTAAAATGGAAAAAATAAGTGAACGAAACGAACTAAATAAAAAGTTAGGCAAAAAATTAAATTCCTAGTTTTTGAGGTATTAAAAGATGGCGTCTTTCTAATATTAGTCTGTAGGTGATAAAGATGCGGTGACATTTGTCAAACTCAAAATATGTCTTTTTTTTGGCAAGTTTCCGGGCTTGTTGTCGTGTGGTGTTGATGGTCGTATTAACTGTGTTTATTGTGTTTTGTTGTTTCTTGTGGATTATTCTGGCGACTTAAATTGACTCATTTGGACTTTGGATCTATTACTACTTGTTTGACTCGGCTTTTGGTTTATGGACTTCCTGATTTGCGATTTTGATTTCGTTGATATCGGACATCTACTCGTAATTACTGAAACCACATTTCGAATAAATAACCAGGTATGTATCTACTTAACAAAGACGTACTTTTAGTTATCAAACGCTTTAATCAAAAGCAAAACTATCAATCGCATAATTATCAACATAAATTCAATTTTTACGTATGTTTATGCTTGCAAAATATTAATATAATGTTATTATCTTTCAGTTTACGTGTTCAGCATGTTGCATTGTTTACAATGTGCTTCTGCAATAGCAGAAAATGAACAATATTATATTGTTGGAGAAATGGGCCCAGAAATCATTAATATTCTTGAAAATCAGGATCAAGTATTGGTAAGAACATTTACAACAACATTTACATTTCGCGCAAAATACAAATATATACAATACAATTACAATTTATGAAAATACTTAAGTATCTTTTGTTTTAGATGGATGATAATGGAGCAATATGTTCACACTGTTTTTCAAACATAGTGCAAGAACTACCTGTTAGAAATCATGAAAATGAACTCCAGCAGCTAAACGATAATAGTGAAAGAATACTATGTGTTTGTTGTCAGCGTAGCCTAACTAGGGGACGTTGTCACTCTGTGTCAGAGGGGTCTGAAAGGCATATTATCTCGGAGATAATTTCTCCAAGACATATTAGTATTATTGAGAATGAAATGTTTACTAATCTGATTCTTTATTTGTTCAATAATTAAAGACTAAATAGTTATAGATACTAGAGCTGTGTCGATCACGATTGATCGAATCAAAATGATCGAATCGCGTGCCAAACACGAGCGACCCGATCATCAATGTCCAAAAGATTCGATCACTACGCGATCCGCGACTCATAGAGCGTCTGTAGTATTATTTGATCTATGGTCTGACTGACCCACACACAGAGCGGAAACGAAACAAATTACTTTAACACACTTATACACAGCGCCGCGTAATGAGTTGAATTATCACAACTATGTTTGTCTCTTTCGTTCGCTGGAGTTCGCGCCCTACATATACATACACCGGTAGGAAGTAGAAAGAGAAACATGTTTGATTGGGTAAATTGTGCGGCTCGCGATCGATCGAATGATCGATATTGCAAATCAGTTCACACTTCACAGTTGCGCTGTGACCTACGACCCGCGATCCGCGTATGCGACCTGTCTATGTACCTATCGTAGTTTTCGGTGTTTTGTCTGATATTGGATGAGTAATGTCTAGTTAAGATTATTTCTGGTGTTATTTACATGCTCGCTTTTTTTGCTTGAATTTGGTGGTGGTTTAATTATTGTACTTAATTTAACTTAAAACAATAAACAACTTTTTTATCTGTTTTATAATAATTATAAACTATTAACAGTGGTTGTGGTTAACGATTTATATTATCCGTATCTATTTCATTTATTTGTTATTTATTTATATAATCACTATCAATAATAATGTCAGAACTTGCAAGAAAAAAAAAAGCCAAATATGGATACACTTTTCTGTTATAAATAAGGACAAGGCTAAATGCGAATACTGCTCGAAGATTATTAGCTCCAGCGTGGTGGTACTGGCAATTTAAACAGGCATATTAAAAACTGCATAGAACAGTGTCAATAGGACAACCATTGATACATGTAAATCCGCAAATTGTAGAAACAACCCTACAAACGCGCACTGAGTCATACAGTGCAGCGGCAGGTCCCAGTATTGTTCCTTCAACTTCAACATCAGAAGAGCACGTTCTCACTTCTGTCGGTACCCCGATTCAGCGCCAAGAAACGAACTAATCACACGACTGAACCACGGTCCGCAATAGAAGTATCTAAGTGATCGAGAGATCGAAATGATCGAATCATTTTAACTCGATCACTTTTTATACTTATTACATATTATAACGTACATTGTGTATAAACAGTGAAACATTAATTGTACCACAATATTTAAGAAGAAGAATTTTGAAATCTACAAAAATTTTTATAACTAAAAATAATAGAATTTGTGCTGAGCATAAAAGTACCTATAACTGGGAATTCTTAGAAGAAAATAATTTTTCCAATAATTTCACTGAAACTGAAATAAAATCTTTGCTAGACCTAATAACTCAGGATTGCACCATTAATAATTTGGATTTTGAAAGATTGAACGATATAGATGACTACTTGTTTAAGTACTGGACTGGGCTTACTAAAGATAATTTCAACGATATCTTGAATCATTTAAACCCAGTATTAAACTGTAAATTATAAAAAACGGCACTTGGAGCATATGTGATGAAAATTCGAACCGTAGAGTCCCACGACAGACTCTCTTCTCTTATATGTATAAATAAAACAAAGCTCTGCAGTCTACTTCAAACTGCTCGAAATGCCCTAACAAGCTAATTTGTACCACAACACTTAGGTATCAACCATTTGACTCGTCATAACCTAATAAATAGAAACTTAATAATTCCTGAAGGTCTATTTGGTAACAGAGATAAGAGGAAGACAATTGTCATATGCGATGGAACCTATATATACCTACAAAAATCCTCTAATTATTTGTTTCAAAAAAGTTTGCACAAATATCGCAATCTTGTAAAACAATTTTTATTAGTAGCAACTGATGGCCACATTTTGGACATTTTTGGGCCATACCCAGCAATTGAGTCAGATGCTAATATAATAAAATCGTTATTCCAAAATGAAAATGGCGATTTACGTATGTTTTTTTAGAGAAAATGACATTTTCATTTTGGACAGAGGGTTTCGCGATGCAATTCCGTTTTTTTGAAGAATTGGGTTACTCTATACACAAGCCAGAGAATCGTGAAGAAGGGGAAACTCTGTCGATATTAAAGGCCAATAAATCCCGATGTGTGACCTTGTGCAGGTGGGTGGTTGAGGTGGTCAATGGGAGATTTAAAAGAGATTTTAAATTATTTCGACAGGACCACTTCAATTTAGCTGCCACTCATCTAATGGAAGATTTGCGTATTTGTGCAGCTATAATAACTGCATTTCATCCAGTAACTGTAGATAGGCCAGATACACAGGTGATTTTAAATCGGGCCTTGGAAAGGCTTATGCCAAATGAATTAGGACAGTTAATTAAGACAAACAGAATTAATAGGTACCGGGCCCAATTCACTAGAATTGATGCACAACTTCCAGAATTAGATATTTTCCCTGTTATGACCATGTCTGATCTTATAATTTTTGCCCTAGGAATTAACCAGATCAAGCAGGCGAGAAGTTATTATGGTGAACATATAAGACAGCATGGTTCGTTTCATGTGGAAGTATCTAATTCTTTGGAAGCTGTAACCCAATTAATCTCATCCCAACATGACTCTGTGTTAATAAGAGGCCGCATAAAATCTCGCCATCAATCGGGCAGAGCTTATTATCCTTATATACTGTTGGCGAGACAAGGAACAAGTTGGGATGAGATTATTTCAGGTTACTACTGCAGTTGCATTGCCGGACAACGAACAGTGGGTTGCTGTGCCCACGTAATGATCATTGTCTGGTATTTGGGATGGGCCCGGTATCAAACGTCCATTACTGCACCGGCCTCATTTCTGGATTGAATTTTTGGATGGAATTTTTGGATGCAATAATTGTAGCCTTCATCTCCGTCTTATAAATCCACCGCGCACACCACTGCGCCTCGGAGGCCGTCAAACGAGAAAATAAGTACAACGAATTATGTATTAAACGAAATTCAAAAATAAATACCAGAACTTTTTAATTATGACAATGTAGGGGGACTGATGTGGCAATGTAGATTTAAACTAGATTCAGCCGTTGGCTGTCAACAGGGTGATCCACTTGGTCCTGCGCTATTCAACCTCGTAATAAATCCAATCATTTCAACTTTAAATCCAATCATATGTTTAATCAAGACGATTAAAGATTTCCACCGAGGCAGCAATGTGGAGTACGTAAAACGAGGCATGAAAAATGAAAATTGAGATGCCAAAAAGAAAAACTTACGAAGCGCACTCAAAACTTAATAAACGAAAACACGCCACCTACACTTACATCACCCAGCTCTTCTTGTTCATCCCATTTTCGAATTGGCGTTAGTAAAATGTTAAGCGCGCGCAATAGAAGAATATTGAATGCTCAAAATCAGAACATATTAATTAGGTAAAACCTTTTAGAACGTAGGTTGGCTAAATATAGAATGCGATTAGTAAGAGCTTGTTACGCCGTGCGATACTAGCTCTCGCATCGCTCACGCGCCGCTCGCACCAGAGGTTTACGATAACGCGCGCGCGTGTAGAATTTCGCAATCCAGGGCAATGCTGATGCCAAGCACCGCCGATGGGAACTGCAACCGACACTTCGGTTTACGCTTCGAACGACGTCACTAGGTGTAGCTAGAATTAATTATTTTGTAATTTCTTTTAAAATTAAAGTACTTTCTTAAGTCCGAACTTTCTCTTGAGCACCCCGGCGTCGGCAAACGTAAATGGCGCAGTCAGGGTTTTCGGGTTAAGTCTCGGGAATACTGCAAACTTCGCATCGTCCCCCGTTCATGATTTTCAACGTCGAGCCGAAATCATGTTGACGCAGCAGATTCTAGCAATAGAATCGCCAAGTGAATTTTTCGTTCGCCATTTAGTTTAACAGATATAAAGATGTACTTATATTATGTAATTTTAAGGAACCAATTTTGGTCAAACAACAATCAAAAATTCGTATGCAAGTAATCCGTAGGAAGCATGGAGACCGAGATTAAAAGATTAGGAAAAAACTACGAATCAACGAATTAAGTAAACACAATTCGCAATATATATTTTTTTAAAATAAAATGAAACCATCTATCGATGCGAAAAACAATTAAATATCAAATTATACATCTAATGGGTTGTATCTATCAATATTAACATTGATATGTAATTGCCAACATTTTTTATTTTCATAAAAGAACTAAATTGCAAATTTTGGTCTATTACAACTTACTAAAGAACAATAAATTATGCTTTAAGGTCATGAACATAGCAAAAATATTACTTCTTCAGTGGGGTCCGTTTGTGTAGAAGAAAATACACCCAGTTGTTCACGCGACACGGGCCGACCTGAAAAGTGCGAGGATACATTGGCGAATCCTCCGACGGCACCATACGTCGATGACTTCAAGCGGTGGCAAATCCGGGTGCTTACGACTAGTGAAAAGGAAAGTCGTGGTACCGAAGTCATTGAAATATTAGGTGAAGCGCCAGAATCAGAGAGATCACCTAGAGAGAACTCTCTAGGTGAAGCCATCCACAAGGAGGTTGCGGCTAGATATCGTTAAAAATACCTAACCTAACCTAACCAAATAAAGAAAAATTTACTAAAGATACACACACAATTGCGGTACGAATAATTCACAAAATTGTGAACTATTAATGCCGTCAATTTTGAACTTCGAGACGAAAGCCGCCTTAACTGATTCTTTCATAAAAATAGACTCTTCTCTTGTATATCGACAAAAACCAATTGGCAATTATTAGCAACCTTAACACCAGTTACAGAAACCATAATTGCTATAAATTTTAATCCTATGCATTCATCCAATATATGGTATAGGGATCTTGTGTGACATGCCTTAAAATGAAATAATAAAGGTGTGCAAGGGATGAAATTACACGATTGTGAAAAAGCATTGATCAGTCATAAGGACTGTTAAACAAACTTGAATATCTATTCATGGAACTTCTAAGATGGGTAAAATCCTATGTTCTTGCACAGGCTGTTGTTGTTGGTGGCTCTAGATCCGATTTCTGTGTAGTCCCGTCTGGTGTACCGAAGGAATTAGAGCAATATATTTGACGATAAACGGTTGTTTTTTTACCTAATGTACGCTGTGATACCATTTTTAGAGATAAAATATAAACGATTGTTTAAATTTACAACAAGAACTACCGATTAATCCATAGGATAAATGTTAATATAGATAAATGCAGCATACATAACAAAAAAGCAATTGATTTTAACTAATGAATAATTAATAAAGAGATAAAACTTTTGGGAGTGATACGTCAAGCATGACTTTCATGAACATATTGACCAAATTACTAATAAGGCATACTAATGTTATTAAATAACATCAGTAACTTAAACGATTTATTCTGCTTACGCGAAGCAATACAAAGCTTTGGTCCCCTTACTATATAAAACCTCGTAAAGATTCAACGTAACTTTTTAAACATTTAAACTATCGTTATCATGTTGTTTCCTTTAATTTTGAGGACAATTGCAAACGCTACGAGTTACAAACTTTAGGACAAAGGCGATAAATAGCTGATAGTTAAGGTGCTGGATCAGTCCTCTTCGAAAGTCAATGTTATCGCACCTCCCATACGATCCCGTCGAACATCTTTACCCTTGTTCCAAGTGCCACACAAGAGAAAAAACTACACGAAAAACTACACAGATATTGATTTGTTCCGCTATTCAAAAAGTATTTTTACTCTTGCAGTTTTACAACTAGATATTGGAACATACACACGCACAATACACACACACGCACTTACACACACATACACGCACAAGTTTTATTGTGAATTTGATGGTTTTTTCAATTGGTATATGTTTTTTTTTTATTACAAAAATCACGCTATGTTTTTCTATTAATAAAAATTGTAAACAATTCCAAATTATTTTGTATGCCTTTCCGCCTAATATCACTCACATTTTACTGCCTGCAAAATCTACAGTCCGCGCATTCCCATCAAATCCAGAAAATATTAATAATGCTTCCGTCACAAAAACGAACTTTGGCGCATTTGTTAAATGATACATTAAAACATTCCAACATGTTCAACAACATAAACGCTTGAACCCACAAAAGTGCCTGATTCTGCCCGAAATCAAAGAACTCCAGCAACCATATCTTCTGCTGCATGGAGATAGTATTGTGAAGATAAAGAGCAGATCAAGAACGAAAAGCAGTAAGCAATACGTAAAAGAAAATTAGAAAGAATAAAAAAACAAGATCGGAAAGAAACTTTGTTGTTGCATGCTCATGAGGCGGTATTTGGCTGTTATTTATTTTTAATTTATAACACGTACTTTTAAATTACCCAAGTTCGCAATAAAATTGAAACTTTTAACACTCTCAAACGGTTCGTAAAACTGCTTTAAAACGGAAAAAGGAAATACACCTTTTTCAAGAAGTCACAAAGAATACAGTGGACGTGAAAATTGAGAAGGAAAATTTACCAGCTGTAGAACGAGTAAAATATCCTGAATGTGATGATATACTAATTTCAGATGTAGAAGACGTCGAAGAGAAAACCAATGACTGTGAAAAGTGTATGGCATCATCTGAAATGAACACTATAAAATTACATAAACTTTAATTATATTGAGATTTGTCCTGGAACATATTTATTTTCTCTATTAAACTTGGCAACTGCACTAAGTGGACGTGAACAGGCGAAATTACCCTATGATGTAGATGTAACTACGGTTTTTGCAGTTTTTCCTTTATCTGTGCTATAAGACGTTGCTTCGTACCCAATTTCAACTTCTGAGTTCACAGGAAATACCTACCTTGTAGGTTTTACGATTCCCTTGCGAGTGTCAAAAATTTGGGGCATAAACTGGCTTAATACTTTGATTTTCTCACAGCTCCAAGAGACAGTAGACCTGAGTATTTGATATAAATTTCAGCTTGATGCCTGAGAAAAAGGGTCTCGACTGGCAGATAGACGGACGGACAAACAGCAAAGTGATCCTATATTTCGTTTTTTAATTTCGAAGTACGAAACTTTAGAATGTCACCATTTTCTTAAGTTTATTTGACGGGCAAGAATTATTGGGAATACCTGCAAAATGGGAATTTTTTTGTCCTTTAATTACTGCGTTACGTTATTTTTTGGGGGGAAGTCACTTAAAAATACATATGTCTTGCAATTGTCGTCCATTGGCTGATATGATTAGGATGTCTACGACTAGAACTACTAAGCAATCCTCCTCATCTAGTCGATTTTCATCTACGACATCAAGATTCTCCAGAACTTTTCCACGAACCTGTAAATTGTGGACTCAACTTCCCGCCCGGGTTATTCCTGGGAATTTTAATATGGGGGTTTTTAAGGGGCGTATCAACTCTTTCCTCAAAGGCCGGCAACGCACTAGCAATGCTTCTGGTGTTGCAAATGTTTATGAGCGGCGGTAATCGCTTAACATCAGGCGACCCGCATGCTTGTTTGCCCGCATTTTCGATTAAAAAAAAAAAGAATTCTATTCTCATTAATGAGGGTCTTGATCACTTCCATTTTTGACCATATTCGATATTAAACCTACAAATATCGAAATATATTAGGAGATCATTTTGTAATTTTAAATTTACGAGAAAATTTAAATTTCCATGGTAACTTAGTCCACACCAGTCTTATTAACAAAAAAAATGCTAATTAATAACAATTTCCTTTAAGTTTATTCGAAGAGAATGAAATAATCAATCAGAAGACCTGCAAAATATGAATTGTATGCTATGTTTGACCCAATACTACAACTACGAACACCAATCATTAATTTATATATTTATTTGGAAAATAGTTAAAATTTAAAAATTCCACAGAAAAGATCAATACACATACCTACCTACTAGTACACACGGCACACAAATGACAATACGATCCACTAAAGAACAAAAAAGCATTGAAAAAAATTAAGCAAATGGGCTGACCTAGTGGCAGAGACTGAAAAAAAACGATCTCACTTTGCATTAAACCCACAAACGACCACTATAGGAAAAAATAATAATGTGAAAGATCAAAATTACGATAGTGTACAGGTGTTACATAATAACCTTACCTATATATAATAGGTACTAACTTACACCTAAGCATACTGTATGAAACTAACTTTTAGACTTGTAAACAATCTCATTAGTACATAAAGTCTATTGTAATAAACCAACTACCACTATCCCCTCACGCGCTCCATGTAATGGGCCGAATTAACTTCCACCACTTCTCAACTTAATAAATGATACCGTGGGCCTACACGGCTAAATACCTGGGGGTTACCATTGACAAACAGCTATCAATGAAACACCATGTAAAGAAGGTCGCGAATCAGGCGAAAGCGGCCATCTTTACCCTTCAGCCGGTATTCAAATCAAACCTACCACTACGTGCGAAAATAGGGGTGTACAAAACCTACGTACGCCCCATCCTCACCTACGCCACACCAGCGTGGTACGCCCTCACAAAAAAGACTAATAGGCGAATCCTACAGGCCCAACAATCCGTTGCCCTGCGCCGACCCACCTGCCCTGCGCCGATCACCAACGCCCCTCGGTACGTCAGGAACCAGACCATTGCCAGGGACCTGCGTATCGAGGACCTAGATTTGGTGATTGGAAACCTCACCTCCCGCCTCTACGCCCGGGCAGACACGTCGCAGTTCCCGCACAGCAGGGACATCGCGCCGTGGCACGCCCGCCCCCCGGATAGACTAGCGCTACCTAGAGACGCTCTACCAAACAGACGAAATTAATTAATAATAAGAAGAAACCACTGAAAATCACCCCCCAGCGGTGAAATCCAAAGACCGCACTGTCTTTACAGTGTGCGATAGAAGCCACACCCAGGAGACATAGCCTCGAAGGTGTTTCCCCCCAGGTCCTGGCGGACCTGTGAAGACTCGTACGCAACATCCTATTCTGTTTCCAAACTCCTTACTACCCCGTTACTATGTCTCTTAGTTTACTGGCACTCTGTTAATTCTTAGTCTTATATTTAATATCTTGTAATATTCTTTCAATTTGTGCTATAAATTAAAGTTTAAGTTTAATTATTAAATATTAGTTTTTAAAAAGGACTTTTTATTGCTCTGCCACATAACACATGTGATGTGTTTTTTATGACTGTACTATTACGATACTGTAGTTGGGTCTACAAAATAATCAAATTGGAGATTCACTGGCTTGGCTTCAAATAAAGTTAACAATAAAATAAAATATGCTGAAGTCCAAGGGGAAAACTCCAAGATAAAATCATCCCATTCTATTCCCATTTATCTTGAAAAAAAATTGGTTGTCTGTAAAGTCGGTTTACTGACGATAGTTGAACGTGACAACGTCTTAAGAAAATACTGATGGAATGGTAGCATTTAATTGGTTATTAAAATTTTTAATTTAAGTATATTTTTATAAATATTAATTTAAATTAATAAAATAATTGATTTTATAAATTTATATTTTAAATTTATAATAAATATATTAATTTTTAATTTAAAATTAATATATTTAATAGACGGATGTCGAACGCTGCCGAACGCAAAGGCCGATTGTCCTTCTTTGTCGCTCGTTCCGCGCTCTCGCTTGCACTTCAAGCCTTACATGGAACGCCTCAAAGCGAGGTAACGCGGCATGAGTCATGTTTTTTCGAGCGTGCAGCCGGCTCTATCGAATTATAAGACGTTTTCACGTCAAAAACATTTAAATTAACAAATGTAAAGTAATCCTTAATTATTATAGGTACACACAGGAACGCACGGGGTTTCCCGTTCCCGTATAAATTTCGGGATAAGGGGTGTCAGCTAACACCATACCAAGTTATATTAAAATCACTCCAGCCATCTGTTGTATACTAAGGTATATTTCATATTGTGTGATGTAGGTAGATGCATAATAAAGTAAATAAAGTCATGAGAACACGTAATGATCGTTTCACTACATGGTGACAGCGATACGAACTCACGCCCTTTCGGACTGGTGCCTAAAACCAGGTTGTTTTAGGCGTAGGTATGGTCGTTTCACTACCATCTAGTCGTGAGGAAGTTACAAACATACACTCAAATATTTTCGCTTTTAAAATAGTAATAAGATTTATCGACCAAAATTTTTGGTAATATGCTAACATTTTTACTAAATATCTTGGAGAAACCTGACAAGATTATGGTTGTTTCTCCTTGATATTCATTACAATCATATGACTTAAAGAAAGTATGGATATTTCACCAGATTTTTTTTTATCGACTACAAGTTGGCCCTCGACTGCTATCACACCTGATGTTAAGTGATGACGCAGTCTAAGATGGAAGCGGGCTAACTTGTTAGGAGTGGGACGAAAATCCACACCCCTATCGGTTTCTACACGACATCGTACCGGAACGCTTAATCGCTTGGCGATACGTCTTTATCGGTAGGGTGGTAACTAGCCACCGCGAAAGGCAAGCCAGCACCGCCAGCACCGCCACCACCAGCCAGACCAAGACAAATTAAGAAAAATCTCAATTTGCCCCGCTGCGAATCGAACCCAGGACCTGTCTTATAAATCCACAGCGCATACCACTACGCCACGGAGGTCGTCGAATTAAATTATTAAATTAGATTTTAGTTTTGAGACTAATGAGACGAAGTCCTTCTCAATTTTGCTGGAAGCAAGAATAACTTCAACAGAGAAGGTGAGCGTTGACGGCTGTCACTAAGAGATATCTTGTAAACCTACACCCGTGTCACAAGTCTCTGGCTCTGTTCGGAGATTTTCTCTCAGGCACGCGATGGACCCGGCGCCTGTACGGTGAATCCATGAAATGCATCTACCAAATCAGTATAACAGAAAAAATATATATAAAAAGTAATTTAAATGATGACAGGACCATTCCATTCGAGAAATTATTTGCGAAAAACTCAAAACAATAAAAAATTATAAGACGGCCGAGTGGCGCTGTGGTTAGTGACCCTGCTTCTGTGTCGTAGGCTCTGGGGTTTGATTCCCACATCTGGAAAAATATTTGTGTAGTGAGCATGGACATTTTCCAGTCTCTGGATGTTTTTCTATATATTATAAGTATTTATGTATAATATATATAAAATACTAGCTGACCCGGCAAACATTGTTTTGCATTAAAAATTAAAAAAAAAATAGATGAAAATTAGATAGTAGCCGATTCTCACACCTGCTGAATACGCATACAAAATTTGGTAAAAATCGGTCAAGCCGTTTCGGAGGAGTATGGCAACGAAAACTGTGACACGAGAATTTTATATATTAGATTTATCAGTTATCATAACACAAGCTACCTAAGCTTACTGTAGGGCTATATAGCGATGTGTGTAATTGTCTTATAGTATTTATTTATATTTAAGACATAAAATGATCCACAGACAAATATAAATAAATAATTCTGTTTATTTAAACTATAATAGTTAAATTAATACATTGTGTCCCAATCCCAAAACTGACTGGGTCTGAGAAGAAACCCACAACAAACTTACTACAATCTTAGAACAATTTCACATTATACATGATATAAGTTGTTGTATAAGTTGCAGCACAACCCCATATAACACCATGACAACGTCTTACATCTAATAACTAGAAATTCAAATATTAACATGTTGACAAACGGCCTGTAGACTTCAAGTAATGAAAAGTATTATGACCCCGCCCTCAATGTCTATACTAAACCCAACCTCGATTGGGAATGCTTGTCAACAAACAAATTAAAAATGAAGGTAGAAATCACAAATTTTACACCACTTTTTTTAAATTAACTATTTAATGACGAATTCATGACAATAAATTAGATTAGTAAGCTTAAAACTAATTAATATGTTCAATATCTTTTAATAAGATTTTTTAAAATAACAAAACATAATTTTAAATTTATTAGGCATAAAATGTGTTGCATATTCTACCTACATTTTAAATTTGTTTGTTGACAAGCATTCTCAATTGAGTTTGGCTTTAGTATAAGTTTCTTTAATAAGCTAAGCTCAATAAATGAGTATGCCTCAAGACATATAATTTTAAATATAGCAAGTTGTACCGTCACCAAAGGTTTAATTCAGTTTCTACCGTCATATATTATAATATGTAACACTATACCCACGGGCAATGTATTGCAAAAAGTGCTATTGCAGCTTACACAATCTGTGACGTAGTACCGTCTGTCAATGTGTTAACCAGGACTTGTTAGAGGATAAGCAGCATCTTGATGCAATGGAGTGCTAAATACCACTTCAGGGCAGCCACAGAAGCCTCAACTTGAACTTCAAAGCTCAAACCCACAATGCTGTTACAATGCGGTAAAGACGGGTAACCATCATGTTCCAAATGTCCACTTAATTATGAATTGATGTTGCTGATCTTAAGTTATACCTGAAATAAAAAAAATATTTTAAAAATATATTTTAGTTTATTTAGCAGTTTTGATTCCAAAATCAGTTTTAATTAAGAATAATTTAAAGGTAACAATGCAATGTGCTCATGCTCTTCCTCCTACACAACATCATACTCGACCAATTCAGAAACGCCCTGCCGAGAATCAACCCAGGACCTCCAATAAATCTACCAAGCATACCACTGCGCCATGAAGGCAGTAGGCATGGTAAACAACTAACAAACTAAATTTTAAAATAAAACCATAAATTAGATGATTCTCCATTATTGTCATCATCATCATCATAACCATCCCACTTTAGAATCCATAATGAGATAAAATTATTATTATAAAAACAAAAAACTCGACTGCTTAGAAGTTATGAACTGAAAAGAGAAAAACAAGGATCACTATATCTGTATAAAATTCTAAATACTTTATGGTGCTGCAAACAGGGACAAAATTGATGTGTATGTATGAACGTACGTACGTACGCGTCACTGGACGCGATCTCAGCGCTCGCCTTATGTACCTACTCAGTATTAAACTCGGTTACTAACTGAACGGTTGTTTTATTTACCAACCCGCGTATATACATACTTTAACCTGCGGGGTAAGAAAGATCTACCGAAACTACGTTTGTCCCCGCCTGCAGCACCATAAAGTATTTAGAATTTTATACAGATAAAGTGATCCTTGTTTTACTCTTTTCAGTTCATAACTTGTAAGCAGTCGAGTTTTTTGTTTTTATAATAATAATTTTATTTGAGACTTTTTAGTTTTAGTTTATGGTATAGAAATGAGATGGTATACTTAGTACACTTTTTGCCATTTTTGTTAAAAAAGTAAAATGAACATGATATGATATTTATATTTTTGAAATGGTCTTTTTACGACCTTTCAATTGGTACCCATATTGCTAAGATAAGAGAAAAAAATATACACATCTCCCTTTTTTTCCCCCATTTACAGCCACCATTTTGAAAATTTATATAGCCTATGTCACTACCACAATTTTGACAAATTCAACGACACCTCACATGTCAAAATCTGTTCAGCCGTTTAGGCTGTAGTGCGTGCCGAAGAAATGGACATACATACATACAAACATACATAGTAGTCGGGTAAAAATTCTAATGGAGAACTAAAGAATACAGTTAGTATATAGCTCCTTTGAGCTATGTCTACTACCCCTTGGCAGAGGCAAAATCAGCAAATTATGCACCCCGTGCCAGCGTGCGTAACTGCGCCCTACAGAATAATAACTGAATGTAAATAAGTAATACTATTTGTATATGGTCTGGTCATTTCAGCGCCCTGTGCCTGGGCACCACTGGCACTGCCCTTTGGTAAGTGGGCAGGCTATATAAGTTGCAGAACAGATGGTCACTGGGGTAGAAATGTTCTGGAGTATAGACCACGCTCCACTAAGCGCAGAGTACAATCCGGGTGAAGATTTCATAAACATTTTACCTGTTTCTGGAGGGATTAAATGTCACATAGCTTATCTTGATTCTTGACAGTGGAGTACCTAGCTAAATTACTATATACTTAAATTAGGATACAATTTATTAATGTAGGTACATACCGAAATTTTGATGTAATCTTACGATGAATTCATTGTCGATGTATAAACATAGAAAACCCTTTCAATAGTTTTGATGCCGATTCAAAATTAAGACTGAGTGATGATCTGTTGATCAGTTTTTACGTATCACAGTTACGAATTTAAAACACCAATTTTTCTAAGAATTTATAGAATCCCTTGATCATTGAACATTGATAAAACTTAGAGGAAGCCTTGCTCTATAATCTATATACATCATACTCTATGCCATAGAGAAGAGTTATATTGGGAATCTATGGTCTTGCTTGACTTGCTTGAAAGCTTGAAACCTACTTGGATTGCACATAACATAACTTGCACATTACCTTCACATCGCGATATATACCGATGTACTGTACTGCCGTGTTATGCACATTAGTATAATACAATAGTCAATAAAAATTACTACAAATTAAAAGTTTATAAATAAATAAATAATATTATTTATTTAATAATAATTACTACAAATTCAAAGTTTATACATTTTGTTCTTTACGACCTTTACAATTTGCATATGTAATATTGGTTTACTTTTATTGTCTTTCAAAAAATGCATCTTCACATCGTTTCGTCTACGTCTACTAATTTTTTAGTGTTTATTTGATACCTAAACTAAAACCCAAGACACAACCAGGTGCCACTGTGGTTAAGAATTACTAACGAACTGAACAATGTGCTAGTGCTTTAATGAGTAAAACCGCAAATAATGTGCGAAAGGGCTCTCCATGATTAGTTTGCGGACCTTTCACGGTTTCGCACGCAGTTCGGAGAAAGTGTGGAGCGGGCATTACTGTGCTGTGACTATGCTTATCTTCTCTATTTTATCTGTGGAAAATTGGAAATGTCTTTGTCAATGTCAATGCTGTGACGAATTATTGAAACGCAACTTGGTTCTTGATTCCAAGTTTTATTTGCATTAAATAATTATAACTGTTCAGAAAATTTTTGGATTGTTTTGTTGATTGTTAATATTTCAGTCAATAAAACAAAAAAGTAAGTGGATTTGAAATAATTTGCAAGTCCAGGTCCACTTACTAGATGTCAGGAAATGTGTTTATCGAAATTGTCATGGTGTTTTGGTAGGTTCGAAATTTGGAGAAATTAATTGTCAAACAGAAAAACGTTATTGTTTTGTTTTGTTATAATATGTCCGAATTACAAATGGCACATACTAATTGACATTTGGTAGTGTTTTGGGATTTGGTTTCAATTCAATATATTTCGTCTATTAAAATTATAAATGGGCCTGTACTGTGTTCTTTGCTGGCTTTGGTATTTGTAAGGTCTATTCTTCACACAATAGTATTATTCCAAAAATTATTTTGTCGGCCTCCGTGGCGCAGTGGTATGCGCGGTGGATTTATAAGATGGAGGTCCTGGGTTCAATTCCAGGCGGGGCTCATTGAGATTTTATCTCAATTTGTCTTGGTCAGGTGGATGGGAGGCTTTCGCCGTGGTTAGTTACCACCCTACCGACAAAGACATACCACCAAGTGATATAGCATTCTGGTATGGTGTCATAGAGAAACCGAAAAGGGGTGTGGATTTCTTCATACTTCTAACAAATTAGCCCGCTTCCATCTTAGATTGCATCATCACTTAACATCAGGTATGACAGCAGTCAAGGGTCAACTTGTAGTCGATAAAAAAATTATACTTAGGTAGTACCTACTTGAAGTTTAGACAGCTTGTATGATAGGCAAGCTTTCCTTTCTAGTTCTGTTTTGTAGAAATTCACAAATATTTGATCTTTATCAATTCAAATTCAGTCTTCATTGTTGCTTACTTTAATTTGGTCATTAAAAGGCTGTCGTGGGGTCAGCCCTTCAGCACTATTATTCCCAAGTCGGTTTTTAATTCTTTCAACTTTTTTTATTTTTACAATTAAGCTTAACAAAATCAAGCAGGCAACTTTCCCTTTAGTACTAGGTAATATCAAATATATATTTTTCATATAAAAAAAAATTATTTAATAACTGTTGTTCAATTATATTTATAAAATATTCAAGGATGTGGTGCAGTTATTTTAAAATTGAGAGAGGTTATATTGATTTAATAATATATATTTATATTTTGTATGCTTGTTGTAAGTTGTGCTTGGTCTAGTGGTTAGTCTATTTGGTTTCGATCACAAGGTCTTGGGTTTGATTCTGTTCCGATGAATAAATACCAGATGCTAAAAGTCTTTGAAACTCAAAACTCGAAAACAAACAAGCAAAGAGCAACTGCTGAAACTAATTTTTTCAGCAATACAGTTGAACTCCAATTATCCGAATTAATGAGGACCGGGACCCATTCGGATAATCAAATATTCGGATAATCTGATTTTTTTTTAAAAAATTGCCATTGGAGAGAATAAAAGCTATCGTAAAACGGGGTTAATAGGAACAATCTGGAGGTTCAAACCAACTTTAACAATAAAAATTATATGTTTCTGACAATAAAATTGCTTTAATAGTGGGAGTCTAATGCTATTTTACCTCCATATGACTGTTAGAACTTTAAAATATTACCTCCTTACGTGAAAAAGCCAAAAAAGTGCCCAATTTCTATTTACCCGTAAAACGGGGTCAATAAGTACGACATATGGGGTTAATAGAGAAAAGTAGTAGGGTGGTCAATGTATCTTTATGATCAGATATGTAAGTTCCTAGATAGATAAATAACAAGTTTAAACAGGTACCCTTACCTATTTAGAGTTATTATTTAAGTAAGTTGGTAGGTTAGGTTAGCTGTTAGTTGTCACCTGTATAATGAAATGTACATTTATTATAAAACTTTTTTATTACCTACCTAATACTAAATAAAATAAATGTAACAAAGTTAGTGAAATAATTAGTTTCAAAAAACAGAAAAATCAACTTAATTAACTAAAACAGAAAAACAAAATGAGATTTAAATAACCTACTTCTATCAGACAAAATCACTAATAAACAAACACTTTAATACTTCAACGTAAATATTTTCATCATAAAAATCAACAAAACGTAATATTCTTAGAAAATAATTTACACTTATTTATATCAATCAGAATCAGACATTAAGGCCGACAATATATCCTCGTCATTTTTGTAATAATATCGTTGTTTTTCTTTTTTATTTATACCTTTATTAACAATTGTATGCTTTTCTGAGACTTTTAATTTAGTATCAGGCATAATAACCTTCATATTATAATTATCATACGAGAATATTTGTAGTAGGTCATCATCTGCAACCGTGATATCAGATAGAACTTGAATTTTGTTATTGGTTTCATTGTTTGAAGCTATCAAAACATTATCAATCGTTTCATAATGAGTTGTCAAAATATCATCTCCAAAAATAATTGGTTTATTTTCTATGCCTAAGTGGTCATTTTCTAATTTTAGCTTTATCTTCTGTATATTTGCTAGTGCTTGGTTCAACTATCTCATATTTGGAATAATTGGTAGCTATCGATCCAGTTTCATCTGACACATTTGGCAGTAGTGGTGGTTTTGATTTTTTCCCAACACCTTTTCCTTTTTTTGTTACTTGCCCTTTTTGTTTGTTATCATTATTTCCTTCTTTGTTTTTAGAAACTTGTAACTTACTCTTCATTTTCTTTGGTACTTTATTCTCCTCATTTTCTGTTTCAGCATAACTTTCTTCAATACTGACGCTTTTTCCAGGTTCGACTTCTATTTTTCTTTTTCTTTTAGATTCAACGGCATTAATTAATCCATAACGCATGTCTTTTAGTATTGTTAAAACAGATTCATTGATAGTTTCTATTTGGTGGCTAACTCTTTCATATCCAGGTAATCGTTTCAGTACCTGTGTGGGGTCCAATGGATTTATTCCCGTTTTTTTGAAACCTGCTAAAATATTATCTTTAGCATTCTCCTTAAAGGCATCTAAAAGCATGGACAGTAAATAAGGAAAACATCCTTTTGGAATCGTTGCTTGTTGGCGACCATCGGTTTTTTTCCATTGGTACAATATATTTCGCCAAGCAATTTTCATAGGCCTGAATAAGGCCACATCCAACGGTTGGGTGAGATGGGTTGAATTTGCTGGCAAAAATATAAAACTTATGTTTTCTTCATGACAGAGTTTTATCAGATCTAGTGAAAGATGTGATGACAAATTGTCACCAATTAAAACTTTTTTCCAGGTTTTCCCTTAAAGTAGGGTATAATTACAGACTTTATCCAGTCTTCGAAAATGGTTCCATCAAACCACCCTGACTGGGATCTATTGTAACGAGCCCCCTGAGGTCCCTTAATAGTCCAAGTATCGTATAAGTGTTGAGCCTTATATACAACATAAGGTGGCAATAATTCGCCCTCAGCTGTGCATGCAATCATGATAGAAACAGCAGCCTTAGTATAGTTCATGACCCGCTCTGGATATTTCACACCTTTCTTTGTGATTATTTTTTTTCGGCCAGGGTCATCAGCAAGATTTGTTTCATCGTAGTTTATGATATTGCACGTAGATATGTCCTTCAAAGACACTTTTAATTCATCAAAATATTTACTTATTATTTCACACGAAACAGCAGCCCGAGATTGTTTAATATTTTGCGATATTCGCTGTGAAATTGCATCTTTGTGCCTTTTTAGAAATGAAGATACAAAATCAGGGCCAGGCATATTATTTTTGAACCTCTTTTCATTCACACCCAATTTATCTAAATAAATCTTGACTAAAATTCTGAGATCGTATGCTTCCAAGGGATAGCCCCATTCAGCACATATATTTATATACTTGATGAATTCTAATTCTGTTTCTTTTGTCAAAACTGTTTGACCACCCTGACTTTTCATGTCTTGTACAGTGTCTATACAACACTGATCTATGAATTTTATATTTATTCGCGACAATATCAAGAGAACTACCACCCGCAGAATATTCATTGACGGCTTCTTCTAATAATTTAACGTCGTATTTTAAATATTTTTTACCCCGAGGGTCCGGTTTATAAGTACGTGGCATGTCGTCGTACCCTGGATATGAATAAAAATAAATGATTAAATATAGTATCAATTTCACTGACAAAATAATGTTACAAAAATGTGATATAAAATTAATAGAGTAAAAGTGCCAACCCTAACAAATACGTTTCTTAAAACCCCTTACGCATTTCTAATAAACCCTTTCTCATTTTTATTCGCCCCTCTCTCGTTTCTTTTCACCCCATTCGTCGTTTCTATTTACCCCTTGGTCGTCTCTATTCACCTCAAAATCAAGAAATTTATACGAGTGTTAAAATTTTGTTTAATTTACCATTATAATGGAACTACTTGAAAAAACTTACCTTTCTAATTTGTACAGTATAAAGTACTCTATGAAATTAGCTGGGCTCACTGTCAAAAACACGATGTATGAAATAATAAAGAAGAAGTTAGTAGGAGCTCAAAAAGCACAACAAATAACGTTCCAGTTCAATTCTTACTTTTTCTTCTGAAACGTCAACATCAGAGATTCAAATGTTGCCAGGCTAAAGACTAAAACATTGCCAATATAAAAAATGCTAAAAAGTACTAATACTATTGGTAGTTTATGTCTCACAGGGTTTTAGATTTTTTCCCAAGAATATTTCTATTTACCCCGTGAATTCTATTCACCCCGTTTTAGGTACGTTTTGATATTACATTATTTTTTTATTGAATTAAATGAAAGAAACATGAAATTTTCACATGTTTTAAATATAAATAAAATGTACTTATGTACAAGTTTAGAAATAAAAATCATTGTTTTTTAAACATCTCCGTTAATGTAAGGTGTTTTGTGGTCTCCAACCGTTTTCGGGCAGCCAGGTCACGCATTCACTTGACGGTGAGCAGTTGCAAGTGGTCACACTCGGGCTGACGCTCCATCCACTTCAAAGCAGTCTCGAGGCCGGCAAATGCTTCACTAGCTGATGGTCCAGCGTCTACTTCAACATCAGCAGAAAGTTCTTCTTCCACTTCCACTTCCACATCATCATCATTCTCACACTTACAACAATTTCATCGTCATTGAGAATTTAAAAACCAGGGTCAGACGTGTCACAAGCCATCCACTCTCCTACATCTTCAGCACTTACTTCTGTACAACCAGGAATTTTTACTTTATTTTTGATATATTTTCAAGTGATTGCTATGAAACATGGGTAGTTGTTTAAAATTCATTGTGTATTTAAATAAAATAGTTAAATATGAGCATACGTTTGGACAGCCTGGGGCAAATTGGGCAAGGGCAAGTGCCCGTCGTGGCTAAGATGACTCATACAACATGGTACTGTTAGAGGGATTTTGAGTTGAGCCTTTTAAAAAAAAATCTGACGCGACCGTCCGGTTAGGATTTTGGATTGAGACTGACGGGTCTGGATGGAAGAAAGGCTAGGTTCAGGTAGGAAAAGCCGTCAGAAGAGAGTCAGCAAAAAGAGGTGCAGGTCAGAGTTATAACAGTATGCAGTATAACAAGGCGTAATACAAAGTGGTACTTTGCGTGCTGCGCATTTTGCTTCGTTTATCATTTACTTTGGTGCTGCAGAACTTATAGCGCCTAAAGGATGGCAATTCTGTTTGCATATGGTCTCCCATAGTGATAAGTCGTCGACGATTTTACAGTCGACGAAACGAGACTAGTTTACCGTTCACGATAAACAGTTTAATTTTCGACTAGTTTACGTTGTAGATGGAATAGCGCTAATTTCAACGGTAGTTTAGTGAACGATCGCGATTAGGTCGTTTAAATTAAAACTTGTTCACTAGTCGATTATCAAATTATTGTACTTGCGAATTCAAATGAACTTCCCTTCATACTCTTTCCAGGCTTAGGACTGGCAGACTGAAAATAAATTTGTACTTATGTATGACTACATATATACAAGCCTGGCGTATTTCAAAGATCATCTGATTTTATGTACATAATCGACTATTTACACAAATGTACATAATATTTGAAGAATTATTTACACTAGACTAGACTATATTTACATGTAATTTTGTTATCTGTTTTCATCCATATTAACATTTAGAAACATTAACTTCTCCACTTTACTAGCTGTTAGTCTGGTTCTTCTTTGGTTAAGTATTAACCTAGATTTTGAAAACATCCGCTCACAATTAACGGATGTTGCAATTATTTGGTTGGTGTTTTTGTGGATTTTCCACCACAGAAGTGGGCTGTTCCACTCTCCCTTTTCATTTCTTCGGGGCAATATGTCGTCCGCTAAATACATGTCTAGGGGAGACCGAGGGGATTTGAAACAATTTTGACATTTTGTTTCATACACCAAACACTGTAGACAGAAATCATATGATACTAGTACCAATCGATAGGTTATTCTATACACTTGCGAATGATTAACATAAATAAATGTTAAGTGATTAATATTGCGGTGAAAAATCGACTTAACCGTAACAAGTCAATTTGTTTCAACTCCCCTCATATCGAGGTAAGATGAAACAGGGGTCGAGGAGAGTTGAAACATATTATTTTGAAGAAGTGTTGAGGGATATAATAATAAAAGTGAAGCTATAATATAAAGGTATTTATTGTAATAAAACTTTTCAATTAAGAAACAATTTTTTTTATCAATATTTTATACTGATATAATTTTCAGTTAAGGAGGTAACTACAAGTCTACGAATAATCAACTCCTAAAGTAGTTAAAATACCTATCACAATGACCATCAATCAACATAATGACCAGATAAACAAAAATGTTGTACATTCTTATATAACATTACCTATATATTAATATAAGTTATAAGCCTTTAACATAAAATACTTATTAACTTTCAGTCGTTCCTTAACTATTACAATCAGTCTTGATTAATCAGTATTTCTTGGAATATTTAAATAACAATACAACGATCACACAAATGAGAAAAATAAAAATATTATGAAACTAAATAATATCAATCTGACAAGCAGTTGTGGCAAACATAAGAAAGTTCCCCACCAGTGCAAGCTTCATGAGCCCAGTTTTTGCACTCCAGACATTGCACCCATTTTTCTTTGGCTTTGCTATTAGAATAAGGCTCAAAACAACAAAGGCAAATACATTCCTCTTCTTCTTCACTGTCTTCATTTCTTCTTTGTTTCTTGCCAACCTTGGTCTTCTTAGTTTTAGTATTTGGTTTTGAACTCCTTTTTTTGGTTTCTTCAAAGTTAGGTTTTTTCACTTTTTTCTTAGCCATTCTAACTGCTTCGATAGCAGCTAGTTCATCCTTTACGGGAGTGTCGGTTAAGATAGCAGATTTCACTTTGCGTCTATTTGTTTGATTTCCTTTCCTGGGTGGAGCCTTTGGCAAGGGTCGAAGAGTGTCAGGTGAGAATAGAATTTCTGTCATAGTAACTGAAGTGTCTCGTGATGTTGATGCTACAGGTATTACATCAGATGTAAAGACTGTGGAGGGAACAACGGGTTCAGATATCGCCAGATCAGGTGAATTCTTACGAGGGTTTTCTGCAGGCTTAGGTACGTCTTCTGTATCGTAGCTGGATAGAGGAGGAGTAGCCGGTAAATTTAAGATTGATGGACTTGGTGTACGGGAATCGTGTAAAATACTGTCTGCAAGGGTAGAACATGGCACGGGTTCTTCACTTCTTGAAATGCTGACCAAGTTAGAGCTGGATGGACCAGGACTAATGGAAGTTGCC
This sequence comes from Mycalesis mineus, assembly GCA_034621355.1. Classification (NCBI taxonomy): domain Eukaryota; kingdom Metazoa; phylum Arthropoda; class Insecta; order Lepidoptera; family Nymphalidae; genus Mycalesis; species Mycalesis mineus. Next base: position 345,674 of record JAXAVZ010000250.1, on the reverse strand, counting down.
AAAGGTCGATCAGTAACCTGACTGGGAAGATAATCAGCGTCCTGGAATATATTAGTGTTAACTGGCCAAAGTCCGGTATGGATGAATCCGGAAGATATATTGCGCGGTGTGACGGCTGTATCAAACGAAGTTTTTACTATCCCAGGAATATCATAGATGGTCATTACTTTTCCTGGATTAGACCGCATCCAATCATCGCAAGCTGTGTTAACTGCTTTTTTCACCGGTCCAAAAACGGCTCTGTCCATTGGCTGCAACTTATGGGTGCAGTGAGGTGGAAAAGTTAATAAAATAATGCCATTTTCCTTGCAGAACTCGATATTTTTAACAGCAATGTGTGATGCGTGGTTATCTAATAACAATAGGACTTTATTTTCTTTAGATGGCCTAACTTGGTCTTTGAAAAATGTAAGAAATATATAGAAGTCTTCTTCTTGCATCCACCCTGACCCATTCGCAGAACCAATTGATCCAATAGGTCCATCACGTATAAAGTGATCATTAAATCTTTTTCGCGGAAAGATAAACATTGGAGGTATGTGGTTCCCAAGGGCATTTCCTGCTAGTGCTATAGTAACTAATGTTCCCCTCTCTGCGGAAGTCATGGCACTCACTTGTTTCTGTCCTCGTCGAGCAATGACGCGGTCCGGTTTCTGAACAGTCGTGATGCCCGATTCGTCAACGTTCCATATATCCTTTGCTTGCAACTTGTATTTGTCAACTACTGAGGTATAATTTTGGAAAAAAAGTTGCACGTTGGTTCTATTAAAACTTGTAGCTCGAGCGATACTTGTAGGTTGAGGTAGTCTTAGAGAAAGAACCGGATGACGCTTCATAAAAGATCGAAGCCAAACCTCTCCAGCCATTTCATGCTCAGTCCAAGAAGAAGGAATTTTTTTATTATATTTAACAGCCAAGCTATAGGCAAAAGTTCTGGCTTCCTTAGTTCTTAGGCCAAAGTTAGCAGCAGCACAGTTTAAAAGATAGTCACACAGTACTTTTTCTTCTGAAGCTGTAAAAACAGTCTTTTCTGGGTATCCAACCGTTGGCGCATTCGCAGTTTCGTTAGCTTCATAAGCAGTTTTTTTCTTAATATATCTGAAGAGGGAGGTATGGTTCAGATTATAACTCGAAGCCGCGTCACGGAGACTTTTATGTCGCAAGGTTACTTCTTCTGCTGCGAGATCATATATTTCGCGACTCGCCATACCCCTATCAGTCTTTCGTTTATAATCAGTAGGCATGCTGAAACAAAATTACCTAATTAAAACAACAAAAATAAAATTCATATAAAATTGAAAACGAGGAGAGTTGAAACAGCCTGTTTCAAATCTCCTCAGTAAGAAAAAACCTCCCAAGTTTTATTAAATCTATGATTAAGAAGAAAATACACAGAAATCAATTGTACTAAATATATATAACGAATCATTACTTAATGAGCTTTCGAAACATATATAACTTAAACCAAAATACAAAACCCTTAACAAAATATAGGCATCGTAAAAATACGTTAAAAACTTACTTTTCACGATTTTTGTCACTTAGCACACAAAACTCCACAACCGCGCGACTGACGCGACGGACGCGCACTGACATGTTCGCGGGAGAAGGGAAGTTGGTGTAAAGCGACGTTCCCAGCTCGCTAACGGTTTTGAGTTCCAAGAAATCTGTACTGTTTCAAATCACCTTTGTTTCAAATGCCCTCGGTCTCCCTTACTTCTTTAATAGCCTTTGACGATGAAGTGCCGACGGATGTATGCTGTTTAATTAGATTGTCAAATATGTCCTAAGGGCTGCTGTAACGTTGATCTTGTGAATCTACGAGACTACCACCAGCCACAGTGGTAGGTGCTGTATCCAACGTCCTTTCATTTTCGGTAATTAAAGCAGCGACCAGTCTCCTGACTTTTTCTTTTATTTTCGATGCTTCGCTCGTGTCTGTGAACGCCTGCATTTTGAATCAGGGATCCAAAAAACAGTTCAAAGTAAGTGAGCCGCTTTGCTTTACTCCCCGGAAGCGTTCATTTAATCCAGATTTAAATAATAATGCGACGTCATGAATTTTCGTAGAAAATTCATCATTCTCTATAATTTGTTTACACGATTCTTTGAGGCAACGTACCATTATTATTATGGAACTCCTAGTTACTTATTTTTGCCCACTCAGTGCCCTCGTCATCTCCTCAAATGGGCGTAAAACCTAGCAAAGCTGAGTGGAATTTGTCCAGTCCTCGTTCGTCAGATGTGGCAAATCTTTATCTACAAGTGCCAATGTTGCCCGCGCAGCTTCTTGCAACTCAACGATTCTTTCTATCATATAAAAGTCCGAATTCCAACGAGTTTCGACTTGCTCAATTAGACGTTTCGGTTCCTTATTTTGTTGAGTCTGGTATTTTGCAAGTCTCTCCGACGATAACGTGCTTTTTTTGTAATGTGCTACAATTTTTTTTATTTTCTCGATCAGAATTTGCATTAACTTAAGTGCGTCTTCCACTAATAAATTGAGCGAAATGTGCAAAGCACCCAAAATGTTTAAATCCAAGAAATTCTTTAATACCTTTTACGATATTACGGGCATTATCTGTTACTGCAAAAATCACTTTGTCTTTTAAGTTCCATCTGTTAAGAATCTTTTCAATTTCAGAAACGATATTAGAAACTGTGTGGCTCCCAGAAAAACTGCAGCAACCCAATAGTATTGTTTTTAATTCAAATTCTCGGGTTATATAATGCCCTGTGATGGCAATGTAACACTCTCTGTTACTCTTGACGTCCAAAGGTCAGTAGTTATACATATGGTTTCTACTTCTTCAGCTGCGCGAGTCTTTATGTCATTTTCAACTTTGTTATAAGTTTCCCGTAACAGACTCGAACAATGTTTTTCTGGTTGGTAATTTCAAGTTCGCGGTTGATGACTTAAAACTTAAAATGTCATTGCATTAATTGCATTTTGCTTTAAGCGTAGTATTGTCTTTCTCAAAGTGGTGCCAAATAACACTGCTATTTTTACGGACCGACATAATTTAATATTTACAGTAAGTACCTATTTAGGTACTAAATAAACACAGTCAAACAACTATTAATAACCTATTTATACGTCTATTTACACAAATCACTTAAAACTATTAATCCGTTTCACACTATGTCTGTCTTTAATACTGCACAAATCTATTTACACTATAAAAACAGTTATTTTTATTTAGCGAGCTGCGCGCGCTGCGTGGCTAGCGATAAGAAACCGGTTTTCGGATCAAGCGGCCGAGCGGTAGAAGTGGGAACAATGAATGGCTATAGCGTAATTAAGATATCGCAATGTCTAATCAAAAAGAAGGTAAGGAAGACGGAAAAATAAGAAGGAAACGGAACGAACTCACTCAGTATCGTGTCCCTCGTCCTTTGTTTCCGCGGTGCTCTCCTTTGAAGTCTTGTGTAAAATATTTGATTCACGATCCAGTAATCTCGTTTCTTCAAGGCTTATATCCACAATCCACGAAGTTTGAAGGTCGAAGGACCAAAATGTTATTTACTGTGTTTAGAGCTATGGACTAAAATGAAAATGCGGCTGGTATTTTCGTGAATTGCGTTTATTGTATATATAAAGTAACAATGTTAGTTTCGCGAGTCCAGCAAAGTGAATGGGCGCCGTCGCCCCCGCGACCCGCGCCCCGCAGACCGGTTCTTTGTACGAGCATTGTGCTCGAACAATATGTAAGAAAGCCTTGACCGACACGAAACGTATTTCAATCAATACTAAAAAAATAACGTAAATTAAATTCAAACAAAAATATTTATTATTTAACCTAATGAACCAAATATTCGTATCTATTGCATACGTTTACATGTTTGTTTCTGCGTGTGAAAGAGGAAGGAACAATAAGATGCGCCATGCGGCGGACCTCATAGTCACGTCGCGCGTCGCATAGGCGAGACTTCGGAAATTTTCGTAATCACTCGTCGACTCGTTGCACTTGCTCGTTCCGTTGTTGCGTTCCGTCGCCGTAAACGTCGACTTAAGTCGACTAGTTCATGCGTAGACTAGTTTATTCGTGAACTGTAAACCAGTCGACCCGTTGACGCCAAGAAAACAGTTCGTTCATTCAACGCTCAGGCCCTCCGCACATGGAGCTACTCAAATATGACGGAATTAATCAGTAATTAGAATTACAAACTACAGTAGAATCCGGATATAACGACCTTCAAGGGACCGGCGATATTATGTCGTACTAACCGGATGACGTATAAAACGGATATTTACATATTTATGTAATTATATATTATAAGTGCGAAAGTTTGATTTTCCTATTTAGGTAAATAAAACATGTTGTAGGAATCAGTTACATATGTTTATTTTAATTATTCTTATATGTACACAAATAAGTAGTACATACCAAATTACAAACATAGGTACGTAATGTACTGTAATACTGTCACTAACGTAGGAAATCTGTTATTTGGGTTTGTTTTTGACAGACTTTTGTTCGGTAGTAAGAACTTCGGACAGCATTGTGAATTCGTGACATCATTGTTTTCATATGGTCATCATCCAAGTTAGTCTGAACAAATACATTAAGCGTTTCCGCAGCCTTCAGAGCTTCAGATACACTCAAGGTTGGACAAAACTCTGGTTCGTCATCATCACCGTCGCTATCTTTGCTATTCGCGTCGTCGGCGATGATATTATCCACAATGTTTTCATCAGACAGCTCTTCACAAGTGGCGACAGCATCATCGACACGCGCATATTGTTCAAAGTCCTCGTTTGTTATGGGTAACTGATACTTATCAATAGCCTTCGCCCAAATGCTCAGCGGTACGTCGTCTTCTTCGTTAAAATCATCTGAAGTTATGGTACATTCTACATTGCTTCGGACAAAACCAGCATGTTTGTAACAGTTAAAAATTGTTCCTTGCTTGAGTTGAGTCCAGGCAACTTGAATCATTAGAATAGCGTCAAGAACAGTGATCTTCGGGCACTCAACACTACTGCATCCGCCATCTAGAAACTGGATCATTTTTAAAACAAGGTTTTTACGAAAATGTGCTTTCAAAGCTCGAATGATCCCTTGATCCATGGGTTGCAACACTGATGTCGTGTTTGGAGGCAGAAATACTAGGGTTATGCTTTTCAAGTCTGCAATATGGGGATGTGCAGGACAGTTGTCAACTAACAGCAGGATTTTCTTATTCTTTTTCATAAGTTCACGATCCCATGCGCGTGCCCATTTGGTAAAAATGTCACCAGTCATCCAGGCTTTTCGATTGCTCTCATAATCCACTGGCAAATGCCGTACATTTTTAAAACATCTGGGACGTTGAGATTTCCCGATTACGAGAAGTTTCTTTTTAGCTGTGCCACTCATGTTGGCTGCCACCATCACTGTTATTCGCTCCTTTGATAATTTTCCTCCTGTACATTTTTCACCTTTAAATTTCAACGTCTTGTCTGGGGTTAATTTATAAAACAACCCGGTCTCATCTGCATTAAAAATTTCATCATCACTAAATTGAGCACGTAGAGTAGGCCAAACTTTTTCTAACCAATCGAGTACATCACTCTGTTGTACTGACAAAGACTCGCCAACAATCTTTCCACTGACGATGTTGTGTCTTACTTTAAAACGGTTTATCCAACTCATGGAACATATGAAATTTTGCATGTCTAACTGTCTAGCAAAAAAATTTGCTTTCTCTTGTAGCAGAGGTCCATTAAGAGGTATTCGCCGGTCGCGCTGAAGCTTAAACCACTGTAACAATGCCTTATCCAACTGCTCATGAGTAGAAGTTCTTACACGTTTGCATTTCAAAACATTGGCATTAAATAGCGGCTCGATCTTGTATTTATTCTTCTTTATTGTTGATATTGTAGAATGAGATACGCCAAATTCCTTTGCGAGGGTCGCGTTTGATTCACCAGCTTCTAATCTGTGTAATATTGCACTCTTTTCTTCAATTGTAAAACACTTTCTCTTCACAGAACTCATTTTATGGCGCTTTATGAACTTGTCATAACAGGTGACAAACACTAACTGTGATTTACGCGCGCCAATAAGGAGAATTGAACGGTGAAGCGCGCGGGGAAAGTGAGGGGGCCGAGGTATTGGTCATTCGTTACCTAAATTGAAACAAAACACGGCGCGTCGTTTTAAACGGACGAATTATCGTAAAAAATGGTCGCTATAAACGGTTTGTCGCTCAAACCGGAGTCGCACTAAACGGTTACATTTTCTCAGTATCTAACTATTAAACCGAACTTGAGTAAATAATATCGACGCTAAAAACGGTTAGTCGTTATAAGCGACGTCGTTATAAATGAATTCTACTGTAGTTATAAACTGTATTTCGCACACGACGCTACTCACATTGCAAGGTTTCAGTCACTCCTGTTATTTCTACTACCAAATAAACACGTGCGAAAAACCTAGCAAGGGGAAATATTGGAAGCAATAAAAATGTCAAATGGATCGAGCGAAGATGACGATGTCATTATGCTATATTATCATCATAACAGACGCCGAAGGAATCGACGCAGATTTTGGATTCACCCATATATCCAAAATAATGTGAACTGCAGATTGTCAGTTGATACAGTTAATAGCTCCTGCTATTTGTAAAAAAAAATACTAACATGCGGGAGTGCGTGGGCGCACTGTAGGTGGGAGTGTGTGGGTGGGTGGGGGTAATTATATAAACATGGATACTCTTCCACTTTCTGCACAAATTTAATATTTAAGGCTTGATCATTCATTTTTCACATCAAAACACAGTAAACTCGGGTAACCTAGTAGCTCGGCGACCGGCACGAGGCGTCGCGCGCGATCAGTTGCCAACGCGTTACTAACTGGTTAGTGACTAGTCGCGTCGTGTGCGAACCTGTATGGCAAAGTATGGGCGGTGACGCTCAAAAAACTCGTTAGTAATTTGAGTTTGTGATTAGTTCCTTTTGAGTAGCTCCATGTGCGGAGGGCCTCACTCCTAGCCTTCCCACAATCTGGTAGCAAATTTCTTGTAGTATAGTCAATCGGGGAAACTTTCAAAATTAGCAGCCGCTCATGGATAACTTTGACACTAGTAGAGCCAGTCAGAGAAAATCGATATAATTAAATTTTTAAAGCTTCTGGGTAAACATTGGTTTGTGTTTTTAACACATAGAATATACACATAGTAAATAAAACCATAAAATTATTAACATTGGTACAACGTTTATTTCACAAATATGAAGTTCTGAAAATATGGCACGCATTTATTTTATTTTTCAATCTATATGAAATATGGATAAACTTATCATCAGTAGTTTCACTTATATATCTACCTCATAATGAACAAACTAATTACTTTTTAAAATAAAAATTTTCAGTATTATGTAAACTTGATAATAATTTATTCACCCCACTCCACGTGCAAGTCGTCATCTATGTGGTAAACACCACGTGATTTTACTTTACTTTACTCTTTTTATTTTATTTCTTTACTTTTACTGTATTTTTCTCAAATCCACACCCGATATACTTTCGTGCCTTAATTTAAACGTATCCCTCTTATCTGGCCACTTCCAGCCACCATTTAAATTCCTACACATACAAGCAATGACTTAAAATGGATAAGCTATAGAAAGAATTTTTCCTGCAAACAGTGACACTTCGTCTCTAAATATAATGAGTTACAGGCAAAATCTCAGAGAAACAGGATGTTGTTGGCTTACAGCGTTCTCCAATATTTCTTCATTGTCTAACCCAGATAGCAAATCATGGCGATGTCTTCCACTATATCCTGTATTATTCCAGGCGTCAATAATACGTCGGTAGCAGGTTTGATACAGAATCTTCTTGCGCAAAAGATCTATCAATTTTATCGTTTATGAGTGACACCTGAATACTCGCAGTTACGTTTCAGGTCAGGCGTTGATTGACCGTGAATACTTTGGTCTGTGGTTTCATTTTTCAGAGTGAGAAATGATAACACATTTTAAGATACCAGCGTTTACTACGGAGTTCAATTTTGTAGTGGCCCATGACACAATTTAAAAGGTCAACACTACCTTAATGTCTATTATATTCTGGACGTTCGACATAAATGTATTTTTTTCTCGACTTGTCCCTTCTTGTTACTTCAGATGTTGGGTGCCTTCCATCAAAATCTCTCTTTTCTTCTTTCTTTCTTTCTTATCTCTCCAAGCGACCACAGCTATATCAACTCCATTGCAGTTACCGACTTTTTCTGTTCTTTTTTAAACTTTTTTCCTCTGGCAGCTTGCAGTTTGAAATACGGTTTTTTTATAGTCCCTAAACACAAAATGCCGCGACTGGACAAGTATTCAATAATGGGGATAGAGGTGTTAGTAATTATCGAAAAATAGCCGGTAGTTCTGATTAATAGGTACTTCACGGGCAAGGCGGACTACCACATTAGCTGAAGCCCCTAAGTCAGGCTCGCTGGCTGCACATCTGTTTTCCTGTCCACTATATACTTCAAATTTATATGCATACCCAGATACTCCTCACATAAGAAACAGTTTGAATCCCCATTTATGGGGTTTGTCTGGTAAATACTGTTTCAACACACTTCGAGCTTTTGTTGAACACATTTGTTCGTCGACAGATAAATGCGCTTTAAATGGAACTTTTTGAAGTTCTCGTTGAGTGCTTCTATCAATCTCTAATGTTTTCAGACCAATACATTTTTACATTTGGCATACGAACTATTGACATGATAATTAACTAATATACGATTTCAATGAATTGACGTATTTCTTGACTAGTACCATTTACAGGTTTATTAGCAACTTTCTGAACACAGTATAAATTGGTCTGGTCTCAATAACATTGATAATTTCTTAAGTAAACAAATACGAAAATACCTCAATAGGAGTATCTAAGCAAAGTATTTCTGGGGGTAACTTGATCTCAAATTTCTTTTTAACATTAGAAACAATTTCTTTTGCTTTAGATCATCATGAAATCCTGTTTCATCAAAATTAAAATGTTCCTATATAATAGCTGGCTCTATTCCCATCCAGGACGATTGTTAGTAGACTTTTCTATTAGCTGTATTTAAATATCGTTGTATTATAAGCGTGACCTGACCGTGAAACCCGTCATCTGACAGAACCTTGATATGGTCTTTAATTATGCTTTCTTCCTGCTTAGATAAAGCTGTCGACCTTCCAAATTCTTTCACGTGTTTATTTCGGATTTTGTTCTTTATGGTATTGATATGTATTTTGTAAGATTTGCTGGCTGTATAGGCACCTAACTCTCCGGATTTTACTTTTTCCAAACATTCTTCTAAAAGGCTGGTGTGTAATTAGATTTTGTTCCATAATTACGAGTGCCGGGTTCTGAAAATTTCTTCTTTCTAGGCATTGTGTCCTCGTAAGTAGTGGTAATCTAGAAAGATTACCGCTATTTACGATTATTATTTATTTCTATAAATAGCATACAGCACGAACGTATTGATATATAAATGTACATCAAGAGTAAAATCACTTAATTGGGTTCAAAATGCCTATGTCAAAGTTACCCTCAATATCAATCATTACTCCTAAAAATAACAGGACAACTTTGCTTGTGTCAAAGTTACCCGGATGTTAGTTAAAATTCTACTGCTACGAATAATATATATTATGAAGTTATAAGATAATATATATTAGGAAGGAAAAAAGATTAATATAATTTTGAAAAGTAACTATAATAACTGAAACAACACTGACGCGCAACGATTTTTCAGTTTTTGACGTTCTATTAGACTGACAGCTACCTTTTTTATTGGTGCGTTCACAAAGAATGCCTCTATGTTTTATATAAATAAAAACGGGGCTTAGAATTTGTAATAGTATTGCAAGCATTAAAAATTGTTGGAAAATTTGTGAACCGCAGAGTCAATGTTACCCAATGCAATCAAAGTTACCCAGATTGACTGTACTGCGCCAATAGTTTTTTGATAATTATTCGGTTCTGAACCTCCATGTTTCTTAGCGAGGTATACAGGCGGGCGTAGCTGAGATCTTTCTTTTTCTACTAGAGTAGCCTCCAATTACGTTTCTCGCTACTAAAATTCTAAATTGGACAGCTTTACTTTTAAAAGTTTGAGTTCAAAAGTCTTATCTACAAGAAATTCATACAAATTATTCTTATTTAAAAGGTTAGTTTCTTGTTGAATATTCTTTGGCAACTTATTGTGAGTTTGGATTGACCTCTTTCTCTCTTCGTAGGGAACCCCTTTAGTTGGATTCCACTAGTGTCTGCAATTTTATTTGAAAGAATATTTATTTCTATTTGTCATAAACGCTAGTAAAATTACTATTGCTGCCAATGTCGGCATGACTAGTAAACACTTGTGAGAGAGGTTTTGGGAATAATTATTATTGCTGCCAATGTCAGCATGAGTAGTAAACATTTGTGAGAAAGGTTTTGGGAATAATTACTATTGCTGCCAATATCAGCATGAGTTGTAAACGTTTGTGAGAAAGGTTTTGGGAATAATTATTATTGCTGCCAATGTCAGCATGAGTAGTAAACATTTGTGAGAAAGGTTTTGGGAATAATTACTATTGCTGCCAATGTCAGCATGAGTAGTAAACATTTGTGAGAAAGGTTTTGGGAATAATTACTATTGCTGCCAATATCAGCATGAGTTGTATACGTTTGTGAGAAAGGTTTTGGGAATAATTACTATTGCTGCCAATGTCAGCATGAGTAGTAAACATTTGTGAGAAAGGTTTTGGGAATAATTACTATTGCTGCCAATGTCAGCATGAGTAGTAAACATTTGTGAGAAAGGTTTTGGGAATAATTACTATTGCTGCCAATGTCAGCATGAGTAGTAGTAAACATGTGAGAAAGGTTTTGGGAATAATTACTATTGCTGCCAATATCAGCATGAGTTGTAAACGTTTGTGAGAAAGGTTTTGGGAATAATTACTATTGCTGCCAATGTCAGCATGAGTAGTAAACATTTGTGAGAAAGGTTTTGGGAATAATTACTATTGCTGCCAATGTCAGCATGAGTAGTAAACATTTGTGAGAAAGGTTTTGGGAATAATTACTATTGCTGCCAATGTCAGCATGAGTAGTAGTAAACATTTGTGAGAAAGGTTTTCGGAATAATTACTATTGCTGCCAATATCAGCATGAGTTGTAAACGTTTGTGAGAAAGGTTTTGGGAATAATTACTATTGCTGCCAATGTCAGCATGAGTAGTAAACATTTGTGAGAAAGGTTTTGGGAATAATTACTATTGCTGCCAATGTCAGCATGAGTAGTAAACATTTGTGAGAAAGGTTTTGGGAATAATTACTATTGCTGCCAATATCAGCATGAGTTGTAAACGTTTGTGAGAAAGGTTTTGGGAATAATTATTATTGCTGCCAATGTCAGCATGAGTAGTAAACATTTGTGAGAAAGGTTTTGGGAATAATTACTATTGCTGCCAATGTCAGCATGAGTAGTAAACATTTGTGAGAAAGGTTTTGGGAATAATTACTATTGCTGCCAATATCAGCATGAGTTGTATACGTTTGTGAGAAAGGTTTTGGGAATAATTACTATTGCTGCCAATGTCAGCATGAGTAGTAAACATTTGTGAGAAAGGTTTTGGGAATAATTACTATTGCTGCCAATGTCAGCATGAGTAGTAAACATTTGTGAGAAAGGTTTTGGGAATAATTACTATTGCTGCCAATGTCAGCATGAGTAGTAGTAAACATTTGTGAGAAAGGTTTTGGGAATAATTACTATTGCTGCCAATATCAGCATGAGTTGTAAACGTTTGTGAGAAAGGTTTTGGGAATAATTACTATTGCTGCCAATGTCAGCATGAGTAGTAAACATTTGTGAGAAAGGTTTTGGGAATAATTACTATTGCTGCCAATGTCAGCATGAGTAGTAAACATTTGTGAGAAAGGTTTTGGGAATAATTACTATTGCTGCCAATATCAGCATGAGTTGTAAACGTTTGTGAGAAAGGTTTTGGGAATAATTACTATTGCTGCCAATGTCAGCATGAGTAGTAAACATTTGTGAGAAAGGTTTTGGGAATAATTACTATTGCTGCCAATGTCAGCATGAGTAGTAAACATTTGTGAGAAAGGTTTTGGGAATAATTACTATTGCTGCCAATGTCAGCATGAGTAGTAGTAAACATTTGTGAGAAAGGTTTTCGGAATAATTAGTATTGCTGCCAATATCAGCATGAGTTGTAAACGTTTGTGAGAAAGGTTTTGGGAATAATTACTATTGCTGCCAATGTCAGCATGAGTAGTAAACATTTGTGAGAAAGGTTTTGGGAATAATTACTATTGCTGCCAATATCAGCATGAGTTGTAAACGTTTGTGAGAAAGGTTTTGGGAATAATTACTATTGCTGCCAATGTCAGCATGAGTAGTAAACATTTGTGAGAAAGGTTTTGGGAATAATTACTATTGCTGCCAATGTCAGCATGAGTAGTAGTAAACATTTGTGAGAAAGGTTTTGGGAATAATTACTATTGCTGCCAATATCAGCATGAGTTGTAAACGTTTTTGAGAAAGGTTTTAGGAATAATTACTATTGCTGCCAATATCAGCATGAGTTGTAAACGTTTGTGAGAAAGGTTTTGGGAATAATTACTATTGCTGCCAATGTCAGCATGAGTAGTAAACATTTGTGAGAAAGGTTTTGGGAATAATTACTATTGCTGCCAATGTCAGCATGAGTAGTAAACATTTGTGAGAAAGGTTTTGGGAATAATTACTATTGCTGCCAATGTCAGCATGAGTAGTAAACATTTGTGAGAAAGGTTTTGGGAATAATTACTATTGCTGCCAATGTCAGCATGAGTAGTAAACATTTGTGAGAAAGGTTTTGGGAATAATTACTATTGCTGCCAATATCAGCATGAGTTGTAAACGTTTGTGAGAAAGGTTTTGAGAATAATTTATTCGTTTTGGGAATATTTAGTGCCGTACATAAAAAATTCGTAACGTTTTCCATGTGTTTTTCCCTCAGGTGTACAAAAGACCAGAATTCTATTATTATCATTTTTTAAATCAGCTAGAAGAAAATTGTCAAATTGTTTCGGCACCTCAACTTCATTTTGATCATTTGTGTTAATTTTTCAATGTTTGCATTTTTAGTACGGTAATATGCCAACATGTGAAGACTGTATATGCGACTTGTTTACTTTTAAATTGCGGAACAGCATTTCTTCTGGCTAAAACAAATCCCTGTTTTATAATACGAACCAAGGCCCAGTTTTGAAGCTAAGGGGCCGGTTCTTTGCCCCTAGCCGCTTCTGGTTAGCTTCCTCAATTTGAAAATCAAACTAAATTTGCGTTTCAAGTCTTCAAAAAAAAAATGAACCGTACCGTTCCGTACCTTAAAAGAAATAAATTACATCAAAAGAAAAAAGTAACAAAAATCGATTTGGTTTGTGATGAAAAAAATTTAAATTGGTCAAAAATTTTAAATGAAGAAAACTATACCAAATAAACATTTGTCGTACAAACATTACAAAAAAATACCCGAGTACGGAACCCCTTCAGTGCGCGAATCTGTTTCTATAAATTTAACTGTGCAAAAGCGAACATAACATAAAACAATTGTTTTATTGTATCACTCGTGAGTTAATTATTTCAATTATTGTATTTTGTTAATTTGAGCTTACCGTGTTGGTTCAAGCGCCTGAAACAGAGACAACATTCTTGCACGGTACGCAGTGAGGTTAGTTCCCCCCTCTGTCGCCCCGTAGTACGCACGCATGACACTCATTCATACTATGAGACCATCTCATGCGGCGCACTATACCACCGGCAGCGGGAGCACTCGCGGGGGCCATCGGCTCCTGTTGCCCCAAGCTAGCTGGTGGCCCGTCATCTAGATGGTGTGTGTGCCGTGTGGTGACGCCCCGATGTGTCCTCCGAGCTGGAGAGGGCGTCACATCCCTCGCAGATGATGGCGGGGTAACATAATTGTCCGACGGCGGCGACGACGACGACGATGTTTCTGATGTTTTATGTGCGCATTTTGCTCTGCTGCCACCACGTCTCATTTTTATACACTCTTATCCATTTTGTGTGCTATATTTTTAACTATTTTGTAAGTCTAGAAATATTTTTATATATTAAATTTATTATATTGTTTTTTATGATGTGTCAGACCGGTGGCAGGTGAAATTTTAGATTTTTGTGACATCCTAGAACAAGAGAGTTGGATCGCTGGATTACTCAGGCGCTAAGTGGTCACGGAGTGTTCAACACCTACCTCTTCGCAATAGGGAAAGCGCCTCCTGAATACTGCTACTTTTGCGGTGAGGAGGACACTCCGCGACACGCTATTTCTGAGTGTCCGGTCTTTAATGACCTGAGATCAGCGGCACAAGGAACCAATAGCAAACTGGACCCAGACAAGTCGAGTGGAACACATACGGCAAGATGCTCCGGAAAATAATGATGAGGAAAGAGGAAAGGGAGAGAAAAAGAAAATAAATAAAATAACTTAAAGGCAGCCAGCACGATGAAATGCCACGCGGTACCGTGCTGACTCAGCAGTTAAGAGATTCGTCTCGAGAAAAAAAAAAGACCAAGAGGTTTCAGCTAGGATTCGGCCAATAAAATGTTTTAAATCTTTCTTTATTTGCCTTTATTAAATTATATAATTGAGGTTTCAGTAGTATATCCTCGTACTGTATGCCTTTTCCAGAAAACTTATCAGCTGTCTTAGAATTAGATGTTGGTGCGAGACCCCACTGTTTATTATGATAGTTCGCGTTGTCTACTAGAGCGGAATTCAGTGATAGATTAGGCATTAACTGAATTCGAAGCCATTATTCAAGGTTCTCGAAATTCATATTGTCTTTGTAGTCACCTGATTTTGTACCTACTTTAAAAATTAACAGCGCTTGGGGTATAAACCCAGTTTCAGACCCTGCGTGAACAGTAATAACTCACTGTCCTTTTGAAATAGGTTTTTCGAGGCCCTTAGTAATACCATCGATCCAGGCATTTGAAGAAGAGTGCGAAGAATCTACGTAAAATTCGTCCGTATAAACAATAGACCTTCCCTCTTGGCGATATTGCCATATTTTACGTAAATGTTCGATACGTTGGTAACGCATATTTGAAGTTATTTCCCACCGAAACCCCAAACTCTTAATTATTATTCTTCGAAGATTCTTCTTCGTTCTTAGCCTTTGAAGTTTATGTCTTCCTCTAGCTTCTTTTTCAATTTTCCAATGGTTGGCCAGTTTTTTTTATCTGGTGAAAGATATGAATGCACCTCTTTATTACACCTTGATCGAAAATATCGATATTTGTGACCGGTTTTGTTCTGGAACGTTTTTACCAGGTGTTCTGAACACTGTGATCAAATCGGCTACTATTGGCTTGAACGCAGATGTTCCTTACCGTTGCAATTGACGTATGTGGACTCAGCTGCCTTTTTTTTAGAATTTTTTCTAAATTACTGATTATTCCATTTAATTTCAAATTTCCTACCTTTAATACATACATATATTGCTATCCGAAAAATTAAGTAAAATACTTCTAGCTTCATCAATCTTACTTTTAATTTGTTTTGAGAAATTAGTAAATTCATTAGATTCCCTTTTTAAAAGACATTGTAATTGGATGTCATTTTGTATTTTTCCCATAGTTCTTGAGGATTTAGAAATTGTAACGGTTACACTCCCATACATATTATATACTTACATTAAATACGATATTAACTGACCAAAAAAAAAAATTACTGTTAGTGATTTAAAAATATCCAAAACAAACTAACTAGATTAAAAGTAATGTAAATGTCAAGTTAGAATAAACACAAATAGTGTCTGACGTTGACGTCTGACATTCTTATAGTTATACATTATATTGTCTCTATTTAGCGTCGTGGAAACAACATAATGCGCGCGTTAAACGTCGCCAGGTCCAGACATCGGGGTTGGCAGCGGAATCTCTGTCGGAGATTCTTGACATCCCTTGCCCCGCTATTACCATGACCACTGCCAGAGCCAAAATAGCGGGGCTGCCGAGGACTAGGCTGTTTATTTGGACCGTCTCCCATAAAAAAAAAATGCGCTATAGTGACCACGCTGGGCAGGCGAGTTGGTCACCGCAGGACTAGACTATTCGAACTAGTGTCACCGCAGCCTGGCCAAAAACATGGCCTCATTTTATAGTCTAGCCTATTCGGAGAGGATGCGATGTAATCTGCCAACCTCTCCACGATAGTTCGGCACATATAATGTTGACTTTATTCGTTTGCGCACCATATTTTCGGGACGCCTTCACTGAGAAAGGCTCTTCCGTAAAATAGGTGTTAGGATTACTTCAGGTATGGGATCTCTGCAGGAAGCTTCAAAGATCTCCTCCTGGAGTTGTTTTTGCAGGGTTTTTGCCTCCTGTTGGGTCATGTCTGAGTTCGGAACGAGGGAAAGTGCGACACTCAGATGTGGTGTGGTCGCTTTGACTCCCCCGTTTGTGTTGTATTTTCCGTCTTCGGGTTTTCGGTTTGCCCGTGCGGCGAAGCGAAATTGTCTCATATAGTCGGTCTCGCTGTTTGGCAGTCTGACTAGTCGATGGGCCAGGATTTCCACACTTTGCATCAGTCTCACCTCCGCTTCCTCCAGAACTTTTTAGTCCGAAGAGCGACGAGGCGTGACTGTTTCTGGGCAGAGATGTTTGCGCACTTAGCAATGTTGGGCCTCGCTGACGGGCTTTGGCTAGGGCCAGGTCGGCTGGTAGCCTTCATGCTGTCGGCGACCGCGCGTGGGACATCGGTCTTCGCGGAGGGGCTGCCACCTTGATTGGTGTGCTGCCCACTACCGCTACGTTCGCTTGAGTCCCCCGCCCGGGCTCCGCTGTCAACTCCTGCGTTTCCGTCCCCAACTTCTTCCCGTTCCAGCTTGGGCCCCAGGGATTTAGATTTGGATTGTCTGTCTGCCTGTCAGTTTTGCGTTTCCTCTTGTTAGCCTTCTTCTTGTGCCTCGGAACTATTTGGGCCCAAGCAGTGGCCAAACGGGAGGTCAGGTATTGCGACGACAATTGATGGTAAGTCCATTTTTGTAGCCATTGGGGTAGGGTATCCAATTGCCTCTGCGATTTTGTTGTGGCGTGTATTGCGTTCGGGGACGACGAGATGTATGCTGCGTCGTCAGCATACAGTGCAAGGTGACTCTATCGACGTTTGGGATGTCATCCGTGTAGATACTCCATCTACACGGATCCATCTAGCGTGGGCGAGAGACAGCTGCCCTGCGGGACCTCCGGCCTCGCTATGTGGACATCAGAAAGCTCCCCCTCGACCCTCACCTAGAAGCTGGGGTCTTCTAGGAAGGACTTCAGGATCCGGATGATGCTCCTGGGAAGTGTGGTGAAGTTGGCGATCTAATAGAGTAGGCCTTCGTGCTGTTGGCCCCATGATATGTCAGTGTTAGTGCTGAATCATCATCCCTGTAAACCCGTCATCATATTGTAAGTTACCTATATAACGTCACCGGACTAGCAGTCAGTCCACTCCCGATCGTCATAAAGAGCGGTTATCCTAATTAATAAGTTCTAATAAGTTAAGTTTATTGTGATTGTCTAGATAATTAATTAATAAATAAAATCCTTTTTTAAAAAAGCCAATTTTATTTCACGGGGTAACAGTGTCAAACTCGGTCGAAAGCCTTCTCCATGTCTAAGAAGACCGCCAAGGTCCTCTTTTCATTCATAGCACTAGCTAGCAGGTGCAGGACTTTTGCTACCTGCAGCGTCGTGCTATGTTCGCTGCGAAACCAGAACAGTACGTCGATTCTTTAAAAAATATTTTTTTTTCTTTTCTATTCTGAATCTTTTCCACTGTGTATGGGTAAATCGAGATATTTCATATGAAATACTGTAGGCATAACCTGTTTCGCATAGTTTTTTTAAATCATTACACTTGTTTTTAGTAATTGACTGAGATGATTTATATTTCTGAATTAAGGCCTTAGGTTTAGAAATTATTTAAATTGTTTCTTCTTCGGCATTGTCTTTTATGGTATATTTGACTTTCATTATATTAGGTGAAGATTTCTCAAAAGTTGCAAGGCGAATCTTGCTTATTTTTCCAGCGAGGTTACCTTTAAAACATTTTTCAGCTATGTCGTCAAAATTCTTAAAGTCTTCGTGAGCTAAATCTTCTACACGATTAGGGCCTGGTTTGTTTCTGGCTAATTGGCATATTGTGAGCCATTATGATGGAGCCCGTACAATGGTGTTTCGTACTTAATTTTCAATAGTAGAATGAATACTATCAACGGTCATTTCCGTGTGACCTGGTAGCAGATAGTTCATCTGAATAGTATCAATGTGGCTGCAAGGACAATTTTGTTCTTATTTTGGCCCCCGGGCCAAAATGAAATTAGTGCCCGCACTAATCTGAATACAATATTAAAAGTTTCATATTTTTACGTCAATCAACATCATTAATATATTTCTGAAGAATAGTAGAAAACTCGTTTTTCGCTTTCTTTTAGGTTCTCCCCAAACATAACAGAAACCGTTCCTTGTAACGCTTTCATAAAAGCATAAATTAACACCAACATTGGTCCATAAAATAAAATGAAAGTGACATGCGTATAATAATAAAAAAAAGTTAATGAGAAGTTACTTAATTATCAGCAAATAAATAAATAATATAGGACAATTACACACATCGCCATATATAGATCAAAGTAAGCGTACTCGTAAGTAGCTTGTTTTATGGGTGCTAGTGGTTAGCCGTTGGGAGATAAGTGAAATTCACAAGGTTGGGTTTGTGAATGACAATTTATTGATTTTTTTTTTCCTGATTGAGTAAATGCCGTAGGCTCTCGGGACCACAGCGGCGTCACCGAGGGGGTTGGGCGAGCGCAGAAGGATCGCCGTGGGGTGCCCGAAGGCGAAGAAATATAAGAGGGCGTAACAACTCTCTAAGGGCGTCTCCTGTGAGACTCGGGCCTCGGCTTAGAGGGACGTTTGGAATGGGCATGTGGTTTGGCGTGATTATTAAATCAGACCAAAGCGTCCCCTTAATGGACGTGGGTGAGTTCCACGTCCGGGTGACGTTAGGAAACGGGGATCTCATCTTCGCCGGCGAAGACGCTGTGTTATTGTGTGTGTGTATCTTGGGAGGCATTGTCCGTTGTTATGTCGTCGTCAGGGTCGTAAAGGACGTTTTTTGGGCGTCTGCGTGTGCAGTCGGCGTCTATTTCGGGGGTGTAAGAACAAGTTTCAACCACAAGTGGATTGGGATGTGTGGCGGCTTTCGAAAAGTAATTTTTCGAAAGCTTTTTCATGTAGTGTGCTAAGGTGGGTAGATCCAGCTCTCGGTGGAGGTCGTTATTGCGAACGAACCACGGGAAGCCCGTGGCAAGGCGCATAAATTTATTTTGAACCGATTGTAAGCGCTGTATTGCGCTCTTGGGACGGTGGGCGAACACTACGCTAGCGTAGGTCAAAATGTGGCAGATGCACACCTCGTAGAGTGTGACTTTTAATCTAAGGGACAGTTTGCTTGATGGGCAAAGGGGGTAAAATCGACCTAACACATATTTGGCTTTGTTTCTAGCCTTCTGGATATGTGCCGAGAAGCTCATGCGGGTGTCAAAGGTTACCAAACCCAAGGCCAAGATATTTGGGTTTGGTAAGGGGATAGGTTTACCATACAGTGAAACTTCCGTGTAGGATTTGTTTCTGCCCATTGGTTTGCCAGTGAATAGAACGGCGGTTCACCTCGATGCGCCAGAGACGGAACCATTGTCCTAGGAGCTTGACCGCTTTTTGAAGCCTCGATATTAATACTCGATGGCTTTTGTGAGTGAAGAACAGTGCGGTGTCATCCGCGAACTGTGCAACGTGGACTTCAGGGGGAATATCGTCAGGAATGTCACTTGTGTAGAGTGCGTAGAGGAGCGGTGCTAGGACTGAGCCTTGAGGGACTCCCGCTCGGATGGGCCTGCGGGAAGAGAGAGTGCCATCTAGACGATACCTGAAGGTACGGCATGTGAGATAGCTGTGTAGCAAACGGATCAGTTTGTTTGGCACGTCAAAGAGGTGGAGCTTGAATAGCAACCCTTCGTGCCAGACCCTGTCAAATGCTTTGGCTACGTCAAAGAAGAGGGCCCCAGTGGGTATTAGATTTTTAAATCTGGTGAAGCCAGCTAGAATGTGTTCCGTTAAGCGGTGAGCTTGTTGGATACGGGAGTGTTTGGCTCGAAAGCCGAATTGTGGGTCATTGAGAAGTTTTTTCTCGGAGACTACAGCCTTGAGTCTGTTTTGAATGAGAATCTCATACACCTTGGCGAGGGTGTTAAGAAGACTGATGGGGCGATAGCTAGTTGGAAGGTTCAGGGGCTTGCCCGGCTTTGGGATGCCTATAACGGTGGCTTCCTTCCTGGAGGGAAGGAGCAGTGGGCTAGAAACATGTTGAATATGATAACTAATAGATTTATTAGTTGAATGGGGAGAAGCTTTAGAGGTTTGTTACTAATTTGGTCTGGGTCTAGGGCCTTCTATTTTTTAACTCTTTGATGATCCTAGAGACTTCGTCGTAGGTCGTGGGGGGGATCTCGTCTCCGTCGGGAGGGAGCGAGAGGAAGGAAGCAAGTTCAGAGTGAACTTGGTATACGTGAGTTGGATCTACGGAAGTGGTGCTTGGAGAGCATTGTGCTTCCAGACTGTCTGCTAAGCACTCGGCCTTATCGATATCCTCGAACGCGGGCTGGAGGAAGGGGCGAATTAAGGGTGGAGTGGCCGAGACGGGGTCGGCTTTGAGAGAACGAGCCAATTTGAAATGCGCTAGGTGCGATGGCTCGATCTGTCTCAGCTTGTCGTCCCATTGTCCGTTACGGAGTTGTTCTAAGCGGCGCTTAAAACGACTCTGGAGGGTCCAGAGTAGGCTCCGATTTTGTCTAGTCGGTACTGAGTCACATAGTCTGTGTTGGGCGTCTCTTTGTGCTTTTAAAGCACGCAATTCGGGCGGTAGAGTGTTCATGCTGAGGGCAGGAACCTCTTTTGTGCATTCAGTGATTGCACCGCGTAAGTGACTACTACGTACTAGATTCTGCGAAGCTGCGAGTGCTTCTTCTACGGTCCCTATCTCGTCAGGAATTTGGGATAGAAAATTTGAATCAAGTGATTTGAGACGCTCTGAGAGCATCCCATAATCAATGATAGATTTGGTCGGGGGGGCTGCGGAGGGAAGGGGAGGTCCTAGCTGGAATAGGACTGGGCGATGGTCTGAGTCTAGCTCGGATAGCACTTCCGAAGGACTCGCTTGAAGTGCGATGTTCTTAAAGAGTGCTATGTCGAGTACACTCCGAGTGTCATGTCGTTGTCTGTCGCTAACCGTAAATCGGGTCGGTTTGTCGGGGGCGTGGGTTAACAAATTGAGATCCTCACGGTCTATCAGTCTGCGTAGGTCACGTCCTCTGGCGTTATTGCTTGTGCAATTCCAGCTAGTGTGAAGACAATTAAAATCTCCGGCCAGAATTACGGAGTCTCCTAGGGATAAGAGTGACTTAAGGTCGCTCTCGAGAAGATCTTTGGTCGGGGAGAGATACACTGATGCTAGTATGATCGACTGATGACCGGTCATACTCACCTGACATACGGATGCTTCCATATTGGCTAGTTTGGGAGAGTCAAGAGGGGTACAGTGAAGAGCCCTTCTATGGTATATTGCAGTACCGCCTAAACGGGCGGCGGTCCTGTCGTTTCTTATCATTATGTAGTTCCCTATTTTGGGATCGCGTCTACTAGGTTTTAAGAAGGTCTCTTGCACTAGGAGGATATCTACTTTGTGTGCGCGTACAAATTCGCGCACTTTGAGTATTTGATCGGTAAGGCCGTTTGCATTGAGTGTACTATAGTAAGGGAGTGTGGTTTCAACCTGCCCTTAGACGCCATTTAGATAATCTCTGAACTTTTGAGCGGATATGCAGAGGGCTCTGCTTGCTCTTTGAAGGCCCTCATTGGATCAATTTTACATTTTTCAATGTAAATGTCATATTCCCTATAGTCAAAGGACTCCATGTAGGCGGAGTGGCCTCGAGAGGGAGTTTGTTGGGTCTGAGGGGCCTTGGGTTGAGCGGCCCGCGGGGGTGCCGGTGTGGCGGGTGCCGCACCGTAGAGGGGTTTGCCCCATGCGTTGGTACTAGGTACCGGCGCGGGGACAAACTTCTCGGCGGGCTTTTTGGGGGCGGTAGATTTCCGACCTGCCGCTTTGCCCCTTCGTTTGCCGGGCTGTGGGGCCTTGGGGCATCCGCGATAGTTCACGGGATGACCCTGTAGGCCACACAGCATGCAGCTTGGGGGCACTGCGGCGATTGGCTCCTTGCGGGGACAATCGACAGTGCCGTGGTCACCGAGGCACTTTACGCACCTGGGACGGGCGAAGCAGTTTTTCTGCAAGTGGCCGTAATTTGACAGCGGTGACACTGTCCAATACGGCCTCTGTTGTATGGGGCCTCAAATTTGAGCCCCGTTAAGTGGCAGATGGCCCTTAGATCGAATATGAGTTTGCCCTCTTTCGAGAGCTCGGCGATGACTAGCACTAAGTCCATAGGGGCCTTAGTGCGGGTGTTTTGCATGCGGTGTACCTCATGCACGGGAATTTTTTGTCTGATTAGGTCAGACTTTATTTGCTCAGTAGTGAGCTCTTTCTGGAGGCCGCGTACTACTACGCGGAGGACACGCTCCTCTTGGAGGGCGTACATGTGATATCCTACTGAGTCGGACCTCAGTAGGGTGGTGAGTCGGCCCTCTCTTTTGGTTGCGGGCGGGTCGTCCTTCCCGATTCTGCGTTACCACCGGTCGGTTGCGATGGTGGGGCCTCTTTGTTGGTAGCCTGGGTTGGCTCCTTCTGGTTTTTATTTTTGAAATGAAATGAAATGAAAATATACTTTATTGCACACACCAAGACAGGAAAGATAAGAAACAGGATACAATTTACACAAGAATTTACAGTAGCACAATAGGCGGCCTTATCGCCAACAGGCGATCTCTTCCAGGCAACCTAGTTAAGAAGCCACAATAAATTAAAGAGAGGGTGAGGGTGTACAGAACAAGGAACTTAAAAAGAAAATAAAAACTTAATTTACAAATAAATCGAGAATAAATAAAAACTAAAACACACTTTATACATAACTTAAATAAATAATTACTTATAAATAATAAACACTATAATATTTAAAAATAAATAAATATATATAAAACATACAATATATATATAATACATATATACTTATCTATATGTACAACATTAAAATCGACTGGTAGTAATCTGAAACATTTTAGGGCATAAACTGCGTTAAGCGTGTGCACGCACGTGAGCACGTCGCGGGCCACGCTTCTGGTGCACGCACGTGAGCACGTTCGCGTGCTTATGCGCGGGCATCGGCGCGTGCATCCGCGTACGCAGTTTTCTCAGTACAATTTTGACGTTGGAGGTGTACAGTCGAATAAGTAATAATGGATAAATTAATGTTGTATTATTTATCAAGACGACGGCGACGACGAATTGCCAAAAAAAGACGCCAGCCAGTAAGCCCGTTCGTTGAATCTAGGTTACTGTGCGGGGAATTCGTGGTGAAGTTTGGTATATTAAGAAAAAATGAAAGGTTTTTTTTCAAATATTTTAAAGTTTCATTACAAGTCTATGATGAATTATATTCAAAACTGGAGCCCTATTTGAAGACTAACAATCTACGATTGAAATCTACGTCAATCGTATCACCAATGGAACGATTTGCAATGACATTGCGGTAAGTAAAGACATTTCGATATTAATAATCATCTTTATTCATGTAAAAAAACAGTCATTATTTAACAAAAGTTTAGAACACTCATATTTTTTGCCAATTTATGTAAGTCACATTACTGTTTAGCCACATCAAGCAAGAAAGAAGAAGAAGTTCTTATTGTTTCGGCAGTGACACCTGAATATGGCTTAAAATGTTTTTCTTGATGTGGTTCACGGACCGAAACACATAACCGCACACTTATTAATCATCATATTAATCACAGTTTCTTATATTTATTAATTATATTTTGTTATTTCTAAATTACACAGTTTTATCTTTTTCGTTTTTTTTTATCTATACCTACTTATTCACTTATTTTTTATATACTTAATCACAACAGTCATCACAGTGTCTTGCATAAACGCTACGTTACAATTAGTCATTGATTATTCATTTGAAATACACTAATAAAATCACAGGTTCAAGTTTAAAATAAAAAAACACAATAACAGTTAAAACAGTACAATAAGTCTAAATGTCTTAATTATAATAATATACCTACCTTACAAAGTATTAATTATAATGACGCATATTGATTGCAAGTTTTTACATATGAATATTTCCCTTATTAATTATTCCCTTCTATTACTAGATCGGGTACTAATATTATTTTAAATTCTTATTTATCATCACAATCATAATCACAGTTTACTACATAAAAGATTAAATTTAAGAAGAGGACATATGAAGGAGCAATGTTATGAGTAGGTTCAAAAAAAAGGTCCATTAAGTAAAAAAGGGGTCTATTGATACACTTTTTTATTAGACCCCAAAATAGGGTTTAAGATAAAAGTGTCCGAATCGACCCCGTTTCTTTCCTTATGAACATGACACCTCAAGGCTTGTAAACTTTTGGCGAATGCCTTTGTATATCATAATAATTGCACATGAGACCAGAAAAATATAAATATAAAATTGCGCTTTTTACTAACTTAAATAGTTCTTCATGTTCTTCTCTTTCTTTTGTTCTTAATAATTAAACAGTCTTAATCAAATCTTCAAAGTCTTTCTTGTTACCTATTTATTCATTGTTCGTATCTGATCTTACATTTAAGGATTCTAAATCATTCG
Source organism: Mycalesis mineus (assembly GCA_034621355.1). Classification (NCBI taxonomy): domain Eukaryota; kingdom Metazoa; phylum Arthropoda; class Insecta; order Lepidoptera; family Nymphalidae; genus Mycalesis; species Mycalesis mineus. Next base: position 320,824 of record JAXAVZ010000250.1, on the reverse strand, counting down.
TTACCGTATTTTGCGTTAATGAAAGGTCATCAATGGTAATAATCATTTCTTTTTCAATATTAATTAAAGCTTCTAATACTTTCGTACGAAATAATAATTTTTTAAAGCAACTCAATTTTTTTACAGTTGGTAATAATGACTTAAAAAAATTCAAGTCTTCGTCCATATTATCTGCAGTGTTATTCTTCACGCAATTTAACAACTCTAATTCGAAATCAGTTGGCGATTCGCACTTACGTTTCTTGGAAGATCGTGTTTCTTTGGTAACGCTGGAGCTGGTGCTAGGTACATTAATCAAATCTTCTTCAATAATCGTATTATTTTGTGAAGTTCTCGGTGACGCGTTTTGCTCTACTGACTGATTAAAATTGTCTGCCGATTCTTCTCCTTGAGTATTCGAGTTTGAATCTAAAAATGACAGCATGTTATAGTAAACGTATGTTTTATTTGCCCTGGAACCGGAGCCTGATTTAAGTTTTTTTTTAGTAGACCTCACTCTTATATAAGTGTCTCTTGCAGTTTTCCATCTTTGCTGCAGCTTTTTCACTGAAACAATAACACAGGTATTTTATTTTATTACAGATATTTAGTTAGTGGACATACCTTCGTCGATATTCATCTGGCGTATCAGACAGGAGTAACCACGGTCAGAAAAATAGTAACAGAAGTTTGTCAAATTATAATTGAAAGGTTAAAGGAAGAATGTATACCAAAATTTTCCCGTGCGCTATGGGTAGAGACTGAAAAAGGTTTTTTAACGCAAGCCCAGTTTCCTAACTGCATAGGTGCAATAGACGGAAAACATATACGCATTATAAGACCTCCACATAGTGGTTCCCTCTATTACAACTATAAGCATTACTATTCTATTGTACTGCTTGCAATGTGTAACGCCAACTATGAGTTTACCTATATAAACGTGGGAGTGCAGGGTAAAGAATCTGACTCCGCAATTTTCACACAAAGCCGATTGTACGAACAAATCAACAATGACTTAATAGATATTCCTCCTGCCAAAGCATTGCCCGTAATACACAATGATAAACCAACCAACATTGCTGCAACCGCAGCTTTGCCCTATATTATTGTAGGAGATGAAGCATTTGGGTTATCTAGCCATGTCATGCGGCCATATGCTCGAGCTCTCGATTTAAACTACAAAAAAAAAATATTCAATTATAGGTTAACGAGAGCGCGACGTTATATTGAGTGTACATTTGGTATCATGGCTAATAAATTTCGCATACTCCATCGTCCATTGAACGTTGGAAAAGACAAAGCAATTTGTTTTCTTAAAACAATTTGTATTTTGCATAATTTTATAAGATCAAGAAGTCAAATTAATGACTTTCATGATATTGTCATTATACCAGACCATATACGTTCAGTTCGGGGGTTAATTGGAAATACCCACAGAGATTCGTATACATTACGCGATAGCTTCGCAGATTATTTCGTTGCAGACGGACAGCTGTCATGGCAAGATCGCAGTATTTATTGAAGGCTTTTTTATAATTTATGTACATTCAATAATTGAATTTTCACGGTTTTTTACCACACATTTTTTATTAACATAGCAGGCATATTTTAATAATATACCTAATGATTTTATTTGTTAAATTCATCGGATGTAACCAGTTGCGCCGCCATGACAGTCGAAAATTATAAGAAATTCAGTATTCTTACATTAAATAGGTAAAATGTTATGTAATTACGCATAAAATGAAACTTTTTTTCTTTCATTACACATCCAGTGATGTGTAGTTTGTACAGTGTCTAAAAACACAAGTAGGCATCTTTTTTACTAAAATATTATTGGTACTCAAACACATGTAGACGCGACACCGATTGGAGCGTGACTAACTGCATGGTAGGCAATTACCTTCCATTGCTCTTGCCTTTGAAAGCGGGCGTATAACTAATCTAGTTATATAAAATCATAGGATGTAACCAAATAACTTAGATTGTTGTAAACTAAAGTTGAGAGATGTCAAAGAAAAACCTACAAAACTACAAAACGCACGCTTATTTTACAAAGTTACTAGCCCAATTCTAAAACCAATATAATAAATATTTTAGTTGATAATTGTTTTATTTATTTACCTACCGATCCACTGTTTCTGCCCTAAAATGATTTTGAACCCTAAATACACCGATAGTGTGAAGTAGTGTGAAGCTCGCAGTCGTGAACATACTGGTTGTCTCGTGACGCGCAAAATGGCGGCGACCGCGTGGCCGAAAGAAAGAACTTTGGAATTTATCGAGCAATAATTATATAAAACCATACCAATATTATGGGACATTGTTCACACGAATTTCACAATGTTCAGAAATACGCAGTATCTCTGCACTAGTTTTGAATATAAGCATGATTTTATATTTACATAGGTAAATTATTGTAAATATTCCGAGTTTTAATTTTATAGTTGGATTAATTGTTGAAAATAAATGTTTTCATTGACACAAATACAATTGAAATAACTAATTATATATAACTAATTGCATAGATTATTAAAAATAAAAATTAGGCGCAAAGAATAGTTTACCTAACCTACGTTATTATAAAATAAAAAAAGAGTGTAGGTACTTACCTTGTATGTTTTTTTCTGCTTCACTCCAGTCATCAAAATTTTCAAACAGTACTTTACAAATGTCTAGCCATGCTTTTGATTTAGCGTCCCGGTCTTTAAATATTTCGCTTGATTGGTCCCATATGGCAGGACGACACTGAACTTCAACAATTACCCTTTCTGTATCAAAATTTGTCATTTTTTGTTATGGGCCGGGCACGCGCGTGCGGTCGGTTCGAGATAGCGCTGTCAACTGAACAAGCACGCGCGTGCACCCGCTAGCGGGCTTCGCGCGTGGACCCGTCCAACGTGATGCGTGATCACGTCGCGTGCATGCGTGCCCCATTGCACGGAAGTATCACGCGACGGGCTCACGAGCGTGTGCACGCGCATGGGCACGCGCGGGTCGTTTTTGTATGGACACGCGAGAGGCACGCTTAACGCAGTTTATACTGTTAGGGCTAACGCTAAAACACGGGGGGTGCGGGCGCGGGCGCACGCGGTGGGTGACCGCCGCGGGCCACAAATCCGCGAGCGGGCACCCGTCGCGTGCGCCCGTCTCAGTTAGCGCTGCTAATATAACTTTGATGTCGAGCGTGTACAGTTGTGTCGAGTAGATTACCATGGATTATTTACTAATTTATTATTTGGCAAAAATACGTCAACGGAAAAAACGTCGACTGCATAACCCGTGCTTGACAAGACTCAGCGGAGAATTTGATAATTCATTCGCCATACCCCATAATACTGGCCGAAATTGCACCTCTATTATTACGCGCTTTGTATCGATGTTCATGATTGTACCTAGCTTCCGACGCGTGTGACCGTAGCATCTAGCGGCGCCTGTCTGATTTGTAGAAACAAACCCGCTCGCGTGTGCCCGTCGCGGGCGCCCGCGCCGTGTACCCGCCGCCCGCCGCGCGGGTGACAGTCCGCCAACCGTGCCCGCGCTCCGTCGCACGCGTCTGCGCTGTCCATACTATTTTTCATTATACACCCGCGAGCGTGCAACCGCGCGTGTTTTAGAGTTAGCCCTTAAAGTAAGTAAGTTGGTCATAAATACTCCACAAAGAATAATAGAGCACATATAATGTTCCATCTCCAAGTTTATGTCACATGTCAGTGTGTTTCAAATCAGTTTTCAACAATAAATAAGCGGAGAGGTATCTTCTTTTCTTTCCAGGCTTTTTCTACAATCGGCCATGATGATGGCTGTTGTGCTTGATTCCATCAGTGTAGGTTCCCTCTGGTTTATTCCAACAAGCCGAGCTCGCTCTCAGAAGCTTAGCAGGTCGCCCAGGTCAACAATAGCCTTGTCGACTGTCGCCGAGGAGTCAAGGCCCATCACATTGAGAAACTTTGGATAATATTAATGTTCAAATTGTTAAGTTAGTGTAACAATATCTAATGGGTACTTACCTACTCGCTGACATAAAATTACATTTGGAAATCCCAGAACCACATCTGGTTATTGCATTCGCTAAAAGGCTTCAACAAAAAACATTTTAACATTTGATATGCATTTTCCTATGCATAGCAATATTGTGCAATATAACCAAAGCTACTATATATAATTTAGTATTGTTTAATTTTTGTTGAAACCTCTTAATAAACACCTGAACCTTTGCTTCCATACACCCAAGCAGCGTTCTACAGTGTTGCAAGTTTTTATATGTGCTCTATTATATCTTTCTTCTTTTTCAGAACTTGGATTTAAAACTGGAGTAAATATATATGGAGTACATGCATATCCTGAATCTCCTAGGAGTCTGCCTTTAAATTAATTCTGCCCGTTCCAATCTTTGTTTAAGGCGACTTTCATTGAAGATTCGTGTATCGTGTGGGCTTCCACGCCAGTGAGCGACTAAAATCCATTATTTGTAAATTGGCATTTGACACAACCTGGAAAATAATGTCAAGTAATCAGTACAAAAGTTCATGTTTAAAATAAGAATAATTTCATTTAATATCTACCAGTAATATCTTTTTTTTTTTTCTCCTACGATATCTGCGATCAATCGTTAGACTATAAGCAGATGGGTTGATGCTTATTTTGGATGTTTAAGACAGTAGAGCCATCGCTCTACTATCTACTAGTCTTCGAGCACGTCAGCTCGTTTCAGGCGTTTAACTCTTGGTGCTACAACCAGCGAACTGGCGAGGTGATTGGGATGTTGGCTCAACCGGGCTTTGTGCTTTTTGCAGTATTTTCCAATTTCCTCTCAGATGGTTGGAGTGTTCAGGTAGGTAGTCGTGAATTTCATCGCTGCGAGTAAACCATGGCGCATTGCAAATGGTCCTAAGTATATTATTTTGTATCCTTTGGATGCGCATTACGTTTGATTTACTGCAGGTGCCCCACATCTGAATGCCATAGAGCCATATTGGTTTTAACATTGCACAGTACACGAGCATTTTGTTGTTAAGTCTTAGAGTCGACTGCCTGCCGAGCAGCCAGAGCAGATTTCGGAATCTATTATTGAGCTCATTTCTTTTATTATCGATGTGATATGTCCAGGTCAGGCGTCGGTCCAGATGGAAGCCCATGTACACATGTTGTCGGGGGTACCAGTAATATCTAAACACAATTTTTTGTTGTTAGTAGACACTGTTGTTATTCATCAACTATTACAAAATTAAGTCGTTTATATATGAATGTATAACATCCATCCATCATTCATTCACCAGGATCAGGCCTCTCACCTACGAGACTGCCCTAATAAAGGCTGAACATATTAAATACATTAAAGGAAAGGACATATCTATTAAAGCACAAAATGAAACATACCTGTACATTTATAGAACTGTATTCTTTCCTGTTTATGTAGTATTGACCTACATTTCCACTAACTTTGGGGATCCTAATATGGGTGCAATCAATTGCTCCTATCACCTGTCGGAACCCACAAATTTCATACAACCCTGCTACTACACGATTCTGTTCCTGTTCACTTTGTGGCATTCGGATCCACTCTGCTCTTTTTCTGACAATTGCTAATGCAACTTGTTTGCATATCATTGAAATTGTGGGTTGACTAATTCCGCTAAGGTCGCCAGCATCATCTTGAACCTATGGACATGAAAATTTTAGAAATCACAAACTTAGTATGTACCTAGTCATATTATGATAAAAAAACATCCTAATGCAAATGTTATGAATGAAGACATTTGATAATAATCATATTTACCTCTCCACGGGCCCAAGTCCTTATTGCAGCTAAAACTTTTATGTGTGGTGGTGTAAAACCACCTCTTGAATCTCCAACTAAATCGTCTTTTACCATTTCAATTATAAAAACTGCAGTTTCTTTATGAAATTGATATTTTGTTTTGAAATCGGCTTCTTGTAAGTCTTCAAATGGATTGAAGCGTATTTTGTATTGTTTGACGCGTCTACGCAATACACTTCGGCTTCTTAGATTATTAATTTCGTTTATCGCCCTCAAATCGTCGATATAATAATCCCTATCCATCTTGTTTTATAAATTTTCAATTTAGTTAACTTTTCACTATAAACAACCACAACACATCAAGACAAATAACGGAAGACATGACATGACACTGTAAACGTCAAAAACTGCAATTATGTCAACTACTCATTCGTTAAACCATGTAGCACCAATGATTAAATTTTATTACAGTAATAGGGAGTGACTTGCTTACTCGTTCTTTTCTCTGCGTTTATTAATATAAAATTTTGTTAGCAGAGTTTAAAAACTTGTATTAAAGTTAGTCTCGTTCTAGTCTACGTTTATTTATAGGGCTGCTACTATATAGTGTTTTGTAAAGACATTGAGATAGGACTCTTATTCAATACAACGATACTATGTCGTCTACACCTGAATCAGTTAATCGTGACGGTGCATCAACTGCTCTTTAGCAGTTCCACGGCACCGACGAGTAGGTATATTAATTTGACGAAGAATCTTATTACGTAGGCACTTTTACTTTGAGTTCATGAATCGCACCGGGATCTGTAAGTATTATGACATATAGAATATATAGAATTAATAATTCATTTTAGTACAACAAAGAAGCGTTTTATAATTAAGGTCAATGGGGCAAAGACCGGCATATTTAATTAAAAATTAAATTAATTGACCAAACTTGGTCACCTTTTTAAGCTTTTAGATAGGTTTTACTGTAGTAAGCGATCAAATATTTAGTTGGCTTCTAAACAAAACTGTCCAATCCATCAATATGACATCGGTTTTTAAAATAAGTACTAGTATTGGAAAAACGGCGAAATTAGACGGACCCTACTGCTATGTCGGGTAAGGCCGTCTACTGGAAAAGTTTCGTGTAAATAGATGGTTTACACGGATGTAGACATTGTCTATCTGTGAGTCGTTAAGCGGCCTTCCAATATTAGCCGCCAAATTTTAAATAAAATCCTTGTAGACCAAAAAGATGAACTTGTCGGTATGGGGTGGTTTAAGTAGTATATTTGAAATAATTTTTATTTTTGCGGACAGATGTTTTTGTAAACAAGGTGGCATTCAAATCTTTCGTTAAATATGGCTGCATCTGACTAAATTTTGATAAATAAGCAACATTAGTTGTTCTGGGAGGAGATTGTGTTTGAGATTTCTTTATCTTTTGTTTTTCTTTTATTCGTCTTTTTTTCTTTTTTAATACATCGATATGAGTTATGACTTCTGCACCCGGCGCTATCTTTCGACGTGGTTTTGATGTGCTGTTACCACGTTTTAGTTTTTCTAAAAGTACTTAGTTCTTCGATTGTAATTTTATGGTCTCTTGGATTATTTAACGTTTTATTACAATTATTGGTAATTTCTCTAAAAATGTTATGATTGTCACGTATTGGGAATTCGTTAAAAAAAAATTAAGTAGGGAAGAGGGGGCTCAGTGAATCAAGGGGCACAGTGGTTAATCGAACATATTTCGCGTTATATTGCTTACACACACATGCTCACTCGGAACAAACGACCTATCTATTCAACACCCCTCCCTCGAGCCAGTCACTGCCGCGCTCTCGACGCCGGAACCTGTTTTGCCGTCGTTTCGCGAGACGTAAGTCGTTAATCTATTTTTTATCATAATTTTTATGAATGTTTTTATTCATTTTAGCTAGACAGTTCGTGTGTTTACTTCTTCTTACTTAAATTATCATTTTATAAACACAGAAATATAGTTAGTGTGTTGTACTGTGAGTAATGTGTTGTACTGTGAGTAAAGTCTGTAAATAACTGGTCATTTCAGTATTTCATTTTAAATGTTTCCTTTTGGGGCACAGTGAACCAAATTAACAAGGGGCACTGTGAATCACGATCCATAGTGCCCCATAGTGTTGATCCACAGTACCCCCATAGTATTTTTTTGTTAATTTTACCTTTTTTTGATTCAGATAAAAATGGTGCGTAATAGAGTAATCGTAAACGCAAAACTGAGATTGGCATGCATTCAGAGGAGAAGATAAAAGAAGGCATAGACCTAATATTGGAGGGGGAAAAGACACGGGAAGTGGCGAAAAAAATAAATGTGCCATATACAACACTATATAGGTATTACAAGAAGACTGGAAAAAGGTGAAATAAGATACAAGCCAAACTATAATAATCGAAAAATATTTACGAACAGCCAGGAACAGATTCTGGTTGAATATATTATAAAAGTAGCCAGATGTTTTATGGATTAACTCCTATCGACGTCCGTCAACTTGCTTATCAGATGGTATGCAAGAATGATGTGTCAGTTCCAAATAAATGGCATGATTCACAAGCTGCCGGTGTCGATTGGTTGTACCACTTTAGAAACCGTCATTCCATTTTAAGTTTAAGGACACCAAAAGGATGCAGTTTAAGCAGAGCTACATCTTCTAATCGACACAACGTCGGAAATTTTTTTGACAATCTGCAAAATGTTATGCAGAGAGAGCCAAACTTTGGCAATGGAACTAGAGTATTTAATTTAGATGAGACCAACACAACTACAGTGCAAAAGCCCGGTAAAGTCTTAGCAGAACGAGGCCAAAAACAGGTAAGCAAAGTGACGAGCGCCGAAAAAGGTACAAATGTAACAACTTGTTACATTGTTGGTGCATTAGGCCAAGCCTTGCTCCCTGTAATTATTTTTCCACGGGTCCACTTCAAACAACACATGATAGCTGGCGCTCCTGCCGGTACTCTGGGACTAGCTACTCCAACAGGTTGGATGAACAGTAAGTTGTTTGTAAAAACAATCCAACATTTTGTCGACCATACACAGAGCAGTAAAAAAAACCCATCATTGCTTATAATGGACAACTTTGAAGCCCACATCTGTATAGACGCTATAAATCTTGCAAAAGAAAATGGAGTTACCATTTTGACGGTTCCCCCTCATTCAACTGGAAAGCTTCAACCATTAGACGTGGCAATATTTAAACCATTCAAGCTTGCATATAACGCAGCAGTAGACAGCTGGCTTATGAGGAACCCTGGAAAGACATTGAGGTGGCTCAATGCATAAGAGAGGCTCACATGAAATCCATGACCCCTGCAAATAAATGCAGTGCCTTTCAAACCACAGGAATATATCCCTTTAACAGGGATGTGTTTACTGATTTAGATTTTGCACCAAGTGAGGTTACAGACCGAGAAATTGAAAAACATAGTCCTCTAGTTGACAATACAATAAGGAGTTCACAACAACAAGAAATATTAGATCAACAACATGATATAAGTCAGAATATAGCGAGCTCTGAAGCCGGAGACGAAATCATGGAGTATCCTTATGACAGAGTATCTCCATCTGTATTGACCTCATTGTGTTTAGACGAAGCAACCACTTCATCGCTATTTAAGCAAAGTACAATACTACCTACCCTAAGTCCGCAATCTAGAAATGTATCGCCTGACCCAAATATCTCTGTATTTCAATTACTGTCAAACTCGCCATTACCTAGTCAATACCTGCCATCTAGAACTCCATCCCCACTATTGACTATTGACTATTAAGCTGGACCTAGAAAAGGTGGACGAGCACAAAGACGTATAGGAAAATCGATGGTTGCTACTGATGAATAAATTGGAAATTGAGCAGCGATATGCAAAAACGGTAAGGAAGCAACAACTCTAAAGCGAAAAGTTCTGTAGGAGTCTTGTAATGAAGACAACATAATTGATAATCAAAAGCCCCAGAAAAAGCAAAAGCAAAAACGTAGGAATACGAAAACCAAGAAAAAGAAGCAATTACTGTCAGAGTCAAGTGAAGAAGAAAATGACTACATGAGTGTTCATTCTGAAGAAGAAGCTGGCTATGATGACGAAAATGAAGAAGAGCAAATGGAAATATCTGAAAACTTTATTCCTCTTGATTCCTTTCCTAAAGAAGGAGACTATATCTTAGTACAGTTTATTACTGGTAACAGAAAAGTGTTCTATTTAGCAAAAGTGATTGGAGCAAGGAACCAAAGTGAGATGGAAGTGAGTTTTTAAGAAAATCTTCCAAAATAAAAAATGCCTTCCTATTACTCAATGTACCTGATATAGCTACAGATCTTATGGAGGACATAAAATTGATTTTACGACCATCTTGGACAACGAGTGACCGTACTGTTTACCTGCGACGATCTATGCGATCCTGGTACTGAGGCATTCGGTAACCATTGATAAACATTGCATAGATTAATTAAACTTTGCACGGAATTTGAAGACACTGATATAGTATTTGGTCATAGATAGTGCCATAAAATACCTATACATATATATATATATATATATATATATATATATATATATATACCATATATATACACCTATACATATACCTATACATACATATAGTACATATATAAAATATAGATAGAAAATTTAGTATTTAATTTTACTATTTCTTTATTTTCTTTTCTTATTTGGAAGTTGAACCTTGACAACATTTGCCAGAAAGACACTACACCACCAAATTTCGCTTCCTTAGAAATAAAAGGAAACTTCATGAGATTGCTCCTTCGGAACTATCCATTTTCCGGGAAGAAATGATGGACACGATTAAATCGCTTTTCTCGGCGCAAGTTCAAGAGTTAAAAAAGATAATTCCTACTCTTAAGGATATCCAACAAACTAACCATAACATCGAAAAAACTATCGTCTTTCTTACACAGCACAGAACGAAGAATATAAAAGTAAAATAGAGAAACTCGAATCACAAGCGAAGGAAGACCGAAAATACATATGTTCTTTGGAAGAGAAATTAGAAGACATGCATAGAGAGAGAGAGAGAGAGTAGGCAGGAAGGCAAATTTTGAGATAAAAAATGCACCGAAGAAATCAAATGAAACGAAGGAAGACTTGATTGACATGGTGTCCTGTCTGTCAAAATCTATTGGTAGTAGCCTTACGAAATCTGACATAATAGACATCTATAGAGTTCGAGGGAAGAGAGATGCTACAAACACTCCTATTGTGGTTGAGACTTCGTCTACCATATTATGGCTGATATGTTAAAAATGTGTAAAAACATAAAAGTGGCCTCTGTGTCTGGAAGTTTGGTTGCGAAGGCCCAGGCATATTGTTAAATGGTGGAAGAAATGAAAATGGTCGCGAGGGTGGTAAACTAGAATGTTTAACATTAGGGTCAAGTGAAGATGGCAACTGTCCTCTTCGTTCTTGCAGGTGTTCATTACGCTGTAGCAAATACAGGGTGTTAGTTTCCTCGTGAACATATTCTAATGCCTTTTCTATGGTATCCGGTCGCATACACCGAATACGTGAACCTAAGGGCTCTTTAAGGCCACGAACAAACGCTTGAAGTGTTAATTTTTTATATAATGTGCGTTTTGCTTCAACAGTAGTAGAAATAGTCTCGTGCAATGTAACATACGTCATTATCGTGCTAAAGAGACTTTGACATTTTTCGTAAAACTTCTGTGGAGTTAAATTTTTCTGAATTAAAAGAGCTAAATCGTTATACAAAGATATCTCGTCTCTTTGATCCGAAAAATTATTAATTAAAGCATTTCTTATACCCTGCCAAGTTTCAGGAATGCCATGTTTGTTTATGGTGCGAGCAGCATTTCCTGTAATTTTATTTAGTATGCCGTTTAGCAATGCTAAATTGCTAAGCTCAAATCCCGGCTCTGTTCTAATAAATTACGCCACTAGCTGGTCACACAAATGTACAAATCGTGTCAAGACGTTAGGATTTCCATCGAACTCGGGCAATAGGCGTAAAGTCTTGTATACCTGATCTACTAAGTCTACACTCATTTTGTTAGTAATCTCAAAACTATTACTATTTCCTAAATTCCTATTTGCATCAATTTGCGAGACTCTGGTAATACTACCTGACCTAGAGGTCCGTGATTTCCGTGAGTGAAAATTTTTGAAAATTTATAACACACACACAAGGAAATATTAAATGCAAAAATAAGGAAATATGGTTAGGAAAGGCGAGCAACTCTAGTAAGATCTAGGTACTTACCAAATCGTCTGCATTTCTTGGCGTATCAATGTTCGGATACTTCCTTTCCTGGCCGCGGCTGCTCCCGTAGGTTCGATATAGTCGACAACTCTAATCTAGCTATTCGACTAATCACTAGACTGCGCCACTTACGTTAGGGGGCAGCTAGGGGCTTGGAAAATATGAAGACGATTTTTAGGAATTACTTTTAATTAAAGATTAATTACAATTAAAATGTTACAAGTAACTTAATGCCTAATTGACCACGGTGATCGACGATCGATCTAGCGAGAGTGATCGTTATATCGTCCCATCTTTACAGGTGACCACGCGATTGACGTCAGTTCATACGTTTAATGTAGGTCGCTGCCGCATCGTGCTGACTGGTAACCTTGATGATTGAGTTTAGTAGCATGTTGCTTATGCGGTGTCCTACTAAGGTTGACCTTGCGTAACAAGCTTACACATGCCTCCTGCTTGCAATTAATTATAAATAATAAAATTCTCATCCTAGGTATTTATCGTTCACCGTCAAATAATAATGCTGAAAGTTTTATTGAATCCCTCAATTTACATCTAGAAAAAGTAAAGCTTTACAAAAACATTACTATAACTGGAGACATAAACATTATTTCAAAAATTTCTGAAAACACCGATGAACGCAACAACAGAATTAATTACGTTAATATGATAACTCATCATGGTCTTTTCCCTGGTCATTGTATTCCTACCAGAGGGAACAATTGCTTAGACCATTTTATCTTAAAATTAGAAAACGCTAAAGATGCGGCATTTATAGCTGTGCTGAATACTACTGTTACTGATCATCACACGGTATTCTTATCCTTATCCAACTATACTAAATCACAATGTAATAGAATTAAGACCATCACAGATTTTAATAATGCTCTGCATACTCTAGCTAATAAAAATTTATTACTGCTACTTACCTGCAATGATCCAGAAGTATTAATTGAACATTTAACAAATAAAATCAAAGATTCCTTAGATGAAAATACAAGAAATATAATTATACCCAAACACAAACGATTAATTAAACCATGGATTACTCCTGGAATTTTGCGCTGCATAGGGGCCGTTCAAGTATTACGTAGGCACTATGGGGGGCGGGGGGGTCTTTGCTCTGCTTATTTTGGATGACATGGGGGGTGGGGGAGTCTAGATGATGATTACATCATCGATAATTATTTTCTTTTTAACACAAATGGCAACCCTCACATTCTGTTTACTTGAAAACGAAACGTATTTTCGGGGAATTACCTACAAATAAATGCATACGTTTAGTAGGGTTGCCGAGCTGTGACAAAAAAATCGATCTTAGGAATCGATTCGCACCGGTGCCTTGAAGATCGATTCGAAAAAGTAAACGATGACATAAGATAGATCTATTAAAAATCGATCTCGATTCTCGTACGAAAAATTTTATTACACTGACGAAGTTATAAAACGATAATAATCATTATAATGCTTTGCATAAAAAAAATGTAGCTAAAGGTAAAGGATACACAATATTTATATTTAAGCATTTGTATCGAAAATATCAATAAAGATTCAACATCCTCCTTCGTTTCTTTGAAGTCGGTTAAAAATCGAAGATCGGGTTAATAAAGATCGATCTGCGATAATCGACATCGACATCCCTAACGTTTAGGCACTTGTTTTAGAACCGAGTAGGGGAATTACCGCGCGCTATTCTTTTGTCTAACTAAATTTCCCCTGTCAGTGTATAGTTTTATTTGGATACTACAGCGAGTAGATAGACGTATTGTAAGCTTCGCCAAGCAAGAGCAAACATTTGTGTTGCCGTCGATTCTATTAGCCAAAGTTTAATGCTTAAATAAAGATGTCGTTTCAAATAGACAAATCCAAATTATACCAAAAATTGATTGAAAGTTTTAAAAAATCTCATACAAATACGAAAGTACAAAATGTACAAAAGTTAGTTAATGAAGTGTGGCGAAATTATAAATTACAAGCAAAGTCCGACAAGGAACTAGATATTATTGTATCTAAGAGAATTGGAGAAGAATTGCAAGCGGCGACTAAGAATAAATCCAATCTACTACATTTTTTTTCCAAGGTGAGTGATGATACCATTTTAGGTATACCAATCTTATCTTACTAATATTATAAATGCGAAAGTTACGATGTTTGGATATTTGGGTGTTTGTTACTCAATTACGCCAAAACGGCTGGATGGATCAGGATGAAATTTGGCACAGGGATAGATTATACTCCGGAAGGAGGAGGACATAGGCTACTTTTTACCCCAATCGATATTCTCACGGGACCCGTTCTCGTGAGAATATAGATAGATAGATATATAATATATATATATATATAAGATATAACATGGAATTTTTTTCTTCCTTTGATAACCAGCTACGAAAACGGAATTTATTTGTCGTTTTCGTAACCAAGTTTCGTAACCAGCTACGAAAGAACATTTTTATTTCCATTTTCGTACCTGGTTATTTATTAAGAAAAATTTGGCCACTTTACGTGTAGAAACTGAAGGGGTGTGGGTATGGTCCTACTCCTAACAAGTTAGCCCGCTGCCATCTTAGATTGCATCATCACTTACTATCATGTGTAATTGTAGTCAAGAGCTAACTTGTAGTGGAAAGAAAGAAACCAAATAGAAATCCAAATTTTTTTTTCCATTAACTGGTTACGAAAGACAGTTATGAAAGTGGCCAAATTTTTCTTAATTAATAACCAGGTACGAAAATGGAAATAAAAATGTTCTTTCGTAGCTGGTTACGAAACTTGGTTACGAAAACGACAAATAAATTCCGTTTTCGTAGCTGGTTATCAAAGGAAGAAAAAAATTCCATGTTCGTAACTGGTTACGAAACTTCGGTTACGAAAGTGGACTGAACCGAGAATATCGATCGGGATCCTCGCGAGGATCAGCTAGTGAATACTAAAAACATTAAAAATCGCCGAAAAGGTTCTCTTTATATTTTATAACAATAATTTAGTTGTTTTATGGTTAGATAATATTATTATTATGGCCCATCTCAAAGTAATTATAGAAGTAATATTCATTATATAGATTTATTTTTTAAGATTGACTCCGTTAATTGGTCGCAAAATACAGGGTGTTAGTTTTCTATATGTGATGGGTTTGATTTGAAAACTTAAAAGATTAGTTAAAGGCTTTCAATAATCGTTAAATGCAGTTTTTTTATTGCATACTTTGTATTTATATAGCTTAATTAGATAATCTTCAGCAGAACCCATAGATTTTTTTTATTTTTAGGCAACGACTACCTGTAAACCTGTAGAAAAAACACAAATTGTACAGCCAGCTTCAAATATTATTAAACAGGAAGAAGATAAAATAAAACCCGATAGTGAATCACAACTGCAATGCGAAAATAATGAAAATACAGATAAACAGAGAGCAAAACCTTCTCAGGAAGCTTCGAAAAATAAGATTGCTCTACTCGAAAAAAATCTGAATGTTTTGTATTCTGCCAGAGATACTATGCCAAGCCGTGCTGAAGTTGACAATCAGATCATTAAGTTGCGCGAGGAAATAAAAACAACAAAACAGTCTTTAAATAGGAAGGTTCAAAACGCAGTTGCCCAGAAAAAACACAGGGATGGTATGAAAAGAAAGTTAGAAGATATTTGTCATGAAAATCCAGAAATAAAAAAAAGACTATCTTTGAGGGATTCAGTGGGACATCCTAATCTTGAAAGCAATCAACCGTTACTGTTAAAAACAATTACGGATATAGCTTTATTTGGGAGTGCAGCAGATGATAGAAGACGAACGGAATCTATTCGTAGCGTACAAACTCTTGATGAACTCACACAAGAATTACGTAAAATAGGATTTGACATTAGCCGCAGTGCGACATATCTGCGTTTGATTCCAAGAAAATCTAATTCTACAGAGGGACGAAGACATGTATCGACAGTTCCTGTTAAGCTCATTCGGGCTCAAACTGATCACCACAAGAGCCACTTAGATAGCAAGTTCGCTGAAACATCAATCCATTATTTGAATGAATGAATGAAATATTCTTTATTGTACACCAAAAACAAAAACAAACAAAGAGAAAATACCTTAAAAACTAATGTACAATTGGCGGTCTTATCGCTAATGAGCGATCTCTTCCAGACAACCAATTATATTTAAGGAAAAGTGTATATATTGGAGTAGGCTCGGGTGTACGTACACAAAAATAAAGAACGAATCTTACTGAACTAAAATAAAAATTGACTTACATTATATAATTATCTAAATACATACACAAATTCATACATACATACATACATAAATACATACATACATTCATACATACATACATACATACATACATAAATACATGTTTATAGTAAAATAAATAAATAAATGAAAAATAATAGAGACTAGACGAAATCCAGGAGAGAAAGGGAAGAAAGAGAGTACTAGGCTATGGAGGATAGAAGTGAGCATTCACCAGTCGCTTAAAAGTGACTGGTGATTGCGCACGGCGAATGTCTAGAGGTAAGGAGTTCCAAAGCCGAGCAGCTTTGACAGAGAAGGATTTAGAGTAGAAGGACGAATGATGAGAAGGAATTTTTAGGAGTAGGTTGTCCTCTGATCTAAGAGAGCGACAATGAGTTAGATGGAGGAAATGGAATCGCTCTTTTAGATATATGGGAGCAGTAGGGTTGAAGAGGACATTATACAATAGGGAAAGAATGTGAGTATTCCTGCGAAGGCGAATCGAAGGCCACTTGAGTTTATCGCGAAACTCGGAAATATGGTCATATTTGCGAAGACCAAATATGAACCTTATACAAATGTTCTGGATGCGCTCAAGTTTATCTAGCAATTCTTCACTCAAATCTTAGAAAAGGTAGTGTGTAAACAAATGACTGACTACTTGGAGAAAAATAATATTTTACCTGAGTTTCAATCAGGGTTTCGGAAAAAACACAGCACGACTACAGCTATAATAGATGTAGTCGATAACATTCTTACAGCTCAAGATCAAGGCATGGCAACGATACTGGTGCTGCTTGATTTTTCTAGAGCATTTGACTCTATTAATACAGCGCTTCTGTTATCAAAATTGTCGTATTATGGGTTTTCTCTTAATACGGTAAAATGGTTCGACAGCTATTTTTCAAATCGTAATCAGTTTGTTCAATTTAATCAGGCAGATGGCAGACAATTGATCTCTACAACTCTACCCGTTCTCAGAGGCGTTCCACAAGGCTCTATACTGAGCCCAATCCTTTTTGCACTATATTCAACGGACATGGTTAGATGCATTAAAAACTGCAAGTACCATTGTTACGCAGATGATGTTCAGCTTTACTACTCTTTCCGACCTCAAGATACACCTGAAGCAGTAGCTAAAATTCGACAAGACCTAGAGAATATAGCTAAGTGGTCAGAAATAAATTCTTTAAATCTTAACCCACTAAAATCAAAATTTATGATTCTTGGTACCAAGCGTAGAATAAGTCAAGTCAATGTATTTAAACCAAATATTGAAATAAGAGGTAACATTGTAGAAAGGGTACTTGAGGCACGAAATCTCGGCGTAATACTGGATGCAAATCTACGTTTTGAAAGCCATATTAGGAATATAGTAAAAAACTGTTTTTACAGGCTGAAACTTTTATATAAAATGCGCCCATATCTAAGCGTTGAAGTACGAATACGGTTATGTGAGGCATTAGTTTTATCCAAATTAAACTATGCAGACGCCGCGTATGGACCGTGTTTGCTCTGTCGGTCTGCTAAACTTATTCAAAGAGTTCAAAACGCGTGTGCTCGGTTCTGTTTCCCAGTGCCTCCCCGTTCCCATGTTAGCCCATTTCTAAATAGCGCCAACATGCTGAAGATGGAGGCGCGGAGGAAACTACACTTAGCCACTTTGCTCTTTGATGTAGTGTCCACAGGCAAACCACTTTATCTCTACTCTCGAATGAAATGGGCCAGTGAAGATAGCAGATTTAGACCTAGAGCAGCACTTCGTATCTCGTGGCCGTCTCATAGATCTGCTTCATTTAAGGGGACTTTTAAATACGCAGCCTGCAAAATTTGGAACGATTTACCTCCACCAGTTCGACTAGCTAAATCTTTATATACTTTCAAAAAATTAATTAAGCAACATTTTTTGGAGAGTCAGAAATTGTGATCTAATATTTTGCAGGACAACCCTTATTTTATTATTACTATTTTCCCCCTTTTTATTTTCATTCCATTTTTTTTTAATGTTTTAAGTTAAATGTATAGATAAATATTATTAAATATTATTTGTTTAAGTAATTCATGTAATTAAATATAGCGAAAACGATAGGCAAACGCGTAGGTACCCGATCAGCCCGTGAGTTCACTCTGGGGTCATGCCTGAAAATCAGCGCTACAGCCTATACCTGTATAGCTGTAGCATCGTGCTGAGGCAGCGCCCCGTTCAGCCAAAATATCTTAGTACTTCGTCAGTAGGTAGTTGGATTTTTGGTGCCAGGTTTTCGATAAATATCCCTATGTCTCCTCTTAGGTTTTTGGAAAACCGTGGTACCAAATTTTGATTAAATGCAGATAATTTAAAATATGTAAATTTGTATGATTCTTAGTTTGTATTTTTTTTTGGCTGAATAAACGTTTTTTCATTTCATTTTTTCATTTCATTTCATTTCATTTCAAATTAAGATAACAAGTGTCAGTGTAATCGAGAATTGGTAAAAGCAGAGATTGTGCAAGCACAATTTTGGTAGATAAAGGAAGGAAATTGCGCAATCTACGCAGAGACCCTATAGATGCATACACCTTCCTACTAACCTCACTGACCTGTGGGGCCCAAGTAAAATATTTGTCAAAAGTGACTCCTAGATTTCTAACTGAGTCACAAAATGGCACACGCGTTCCATCAAAAACTACATCAGGAATATTAGCCCAGTCAATGCGTGCAACCAAATTGTGACTGCCTATAATTATTGCTTGTGTTTTAGATGGGTTCACTTTTAGGCCGTACGAGCTACTCCACTGCACAACAGAATCTAAATCTTTGTTTAGTAATTCGATCGCACTAGGCAAATCACATAGTTTGGACTGAACATAAATTTGGAGATCATCTGCATACAGGTGATAGAGAGAAGTTAGCTGATGTGTAATAGAACTAATGAAAATAGAAAAAAGAAGAGGAGACAACACGCCACCTTGTGGTACACCGGCAGTTAACGCGCACCAATTGGACACGTTGTCATCAACCCGCACACGTTGTCGGCGACCAAACAAGTAACTGTGAAACCAGTCAATCACTTCAGGAGATATGTTGAGAGAACCTAGTTTAGCTAATAATAAATCAAAATCAACGTTATTAAAAGCATTACTGAAATCTAGTAAGGCCAACACTGTAACACACTGGTTATCCATGCCGTGACGAATATCCTCGGTAATTTTAACTAATGCAGTAGTCGTACTATGACCAGTACGGAAACCGGATTGGAAAGGATTGAAAAGGTTCTGACGGGTCAGGAAAAGGCTGAACTGACGATGGACTATACGCTCAAAAACTTTAGAGAGAAATGGGAGAATGGATATTGGCCTATAGTCCGAAAAACTAGAGGGATTAATTTTTTTGGGAATGGGAACTACTTGAGCTTCCTTCCAAGAAGAAGGAAAGCTTCCGGAAGAAATAGAGAAATTAAATAAGGATTTAATTATAGGAGCTAGGAGGTTAATGATAGGAATGATCATCTTACGACTAATGCAATCCGTACCTACGGCATCAGAATTGACCTCACGAATGCTTCTCACAACATCACTATCAGTGATTTGACAGAAAATGAAAGCAGGATCGTCAGAAGTGGGTAAAGCTAATAATTGATTTTTAGTGTTTAACTTTGTGGCATCATCAATACCACAAGAAGAGGAAAAATGGCTATTAAGCTGATCTAAATTAAAGTTGCAGGAGTGATTATTTTGTCGTGCTTTCCCAACTCCAAGAGACTGAAGAAATTTCCACACTCGACCTGAATCTTCTTCCTCGAGTATGGATTTATGAATGTGGCGTCGTTGCATATCTCTACATAACCTGTTGCAGCGATTCCTAACTTTATGATATTTGTCCTTATTTCGATCGGAATTATTGATTCTGTATTTGGCTTTAGCAGAATTTTTTTTTAACTGTAACGTTCTAATTTCCTGAGTAAGCCAGGGAGCGGGAAGGTGCTTTAGCCGGACAGGGCGAATCGGAGCATGGACGTCCTACTGAATAAGGAGTGAGTTAAAACTCTCAATTCTATCATCGATGTTAGCTCCAGTTAGGACATTCGTCCAATCCAACCCAACGGCATCTTTCCACAGGATATCTATGTCCATACCACCAAAATTGCGCTGCAGAAGAACCCTCGATTTAGCTTTTGGTGGGCGTATTTTATATGACAGATAAACCAAATCGTGGTATGAAAAGGCATCAGCAGGACATTGGCCATGTTTAGCAACATGATCGGGGGAAGAAACCAACATAATATCAAGAAGAGATGGGCAAGAATTGGGAAAAGAGTGAGTAGCTGAAAGGGGGAGAATATGTAAATTGGCTGCCCTCACTAAAGATTTCAATCGCGTAGAGCGCGAGTCAGTTTTAAGTAGGCATGTATTAAAGTCACCCATAATAATGGTATGTGAATATAAAGGGATAAATCTATCTAAAATTATTTCAAACGTGGGAAAATAGTCAATCGTGAGATTAGGGTTATAATATACGCCAAGTAAAAGTTTAGTGTTAGAAAAAAGTACTTCAATCACTAAATGTTCCGCTCCCGGTGTTGCCTGGGCATCTGACAAATTAACAATGGAAAAAGGTATGTGAGAACGCAAATATATGGCCACACCACTGCCAGTCCGGTGAATGCGATCATTACGTATTAATCGAAATCCCGGAAGAGCGTAGGAAATTGAGGGCAGACACGGTTTAAGCCAAGATTCTGAAATCAGAATGGCATGGATGTTCTTGTTATCAAAAGATGAGAGCATATCTGAATAATGTGCAGGAATACTCTGAGCGTTAATATGAACAATATTAAAATTTTTTATTACATCTGAGAAGTAAGAAGTAAGATTATCAGATAGAGAAGGAAGGCTCAGAAAACTGGAATTACTATGCGTTTCATCAGAGGATGAAAATGAATAGAACGAATCGTCTAGGTTTTCATTTTGAATAGACATATAATATTATTTATATGATATTATATTTTATATTAAATATATAAAAATAATATATTAAAATGAATTAAATCCAATAAATAAAATAAGTAAATAAAAAAAATAAAAAAAAATTTAAAATATATAATTATATATAAATAATAAATCAAAAAGCAAGCTTTGTGACGTTTGTTCCCTTACCGGCCAGTTATACATAAATATTACTAATGAAATATGCTAACTAACAAACCTAAATAAAAAGATAAAATTAAAACAACAAAGAAAAAAAAACAGTAACAAACATCTAAGCACAAAATAAAATGGTAAAAATATATTAGATATCAGTAATAACGAGACTAAAAGATAAATTCCTAAATGGTAAAATTAGTGTTATTTAGTCTGTGGTAAGATGTTAAAGTTGGCAAATGACATATTTATATTCGATTAGTGTCAGATGTCAGTTTTAGCATGTAAACAATTGACATTTTATAAGAAAATGAAATTCTTAAAGAACCTTCAGAAATAATAAATTAAAAGTTTACCTGCCATAAAATGAGATTCTCACAAATCTAATTACCTAACAGATCTGATAATAATACACCACAACAAAAGTAATAGAAATAAAAATTGATATAAGCCTAACATAACGAAACAGCAAAAGTAATCATGGATATGACTTCTATTTCTTATTGACTCTCGTGCGTGACTTTGCTCGTGAGACCAGTGATTAAGGATTTCCTGGAGCAGCAGAGGGGACAGCAGTAGAAGTTCCCGGCGCGGAGACCGCCGCCGTTGGTGCAGATATATCATCCAGATCCGCAACCGAACGCACCTGGCGCCGGGACCCATCTTGCTGTAACACAAAGATACTCCCATCCTTTGTCCAGCACTTATTTACTCCGACCCGTTGACGAGCTGCTACAAAGACGTCGTGCCTCTCCTTAGTGAGGAACTCTGACAGTGTTAAGCCGGAATTCTTTAAAGCAGTTTTGGCATACCACAGTTGATTTCTAAGTGCCAGATCATGAAACTTGACCAGAACGGCTCTGGGTTTGCCAGTCTTAGGTCGGCCCAAACGATGGCAGCGACTTACACTCTCTGCATTGAATGGTATCTTGAGATGATCGGAGAGTGCTTTAATGGTGACAGTGTCCAACTTCTCAGCTTTAGACTCTGTTATGCCGTGAACCAACAGGATTTTACGACGACTTCTCATTTCTATATCATCCATAGATCTATAAAGGAGCTGCACTTGCAATTGAAGGCCTTCGAGTGCTGTCAACACAAAACTTCTAAAAGAATGAAATTGAGCTGCAATATTAGAAGTTGGACTAGTCGCTGGTATAGCTTGCTGCAGATGTCTTTGGAATTCTTCCATCCTCTCATTAAAATGTGCACTTAGTTGCGTTACAGATTGCTGAATTGATTCCATATTATAGTGTTAGTGTTTATAGGTTATAGTGATGGGTTAATAAGTTTCTCACTTAGAACAATATTGTGCATAAATCACCTCAGATATAATAAAGGAATAATTATCTGGTAGGTAAAAGAACTTTTAGCACATAACTTCACATATAAATACTGTAAATACTAATAATTTGTAGGTGTATACTTACCAATACCTACCTACCTACCTAAATACTTACGACTAAATAGCTCCACACACGTCCCGTGACGTCACGCGCCGTTTCGCCTGCCCGTCGTGACGATATGGGACAAAGGAATACAGGACGGGATCAGAGATAAAGAAAACACAAGAAGAAAATTTATTTTTGACCTACCTGCCTACACGCACATTTATGCCTACGTGACAGATTTGATGGATACCTAGCAAGTTACTATTATATAGTCATGGCACTTGATGGTTACATGGTTACAGAGCACTACTATATAATAATGGCATGATGTGGTCACAAAAGCGTTTACACTATATATATATATAATTTTGGCACGGATGGTACACAACACTGGCACACGCACAGACGACTCCCTTGGCGATTCACAGACGTCAGCTGAAGATTCTCCAAGCACCAGATACAGAAGTCAGGAAGACGAACATCCAGCGTTGACGGTGTCCCCTTTCGCGCCGCGCGTGGAGTGTGGCGGCCGGTGCGGGTCACGCGTGCGACGGACGACTGTATTCCTCGGCGAACGACGACTGAATGGCGCGCGGGTTTTTTTTTTTTTCTGTTTGAGTAAGTGCCGTAGGCTCCATACGGGACCACAGCGGCGTCACCGGGGGGGTTGGGCGAGCGCAGAAGCATCGCCGGAGAGTGCCCGAAGGCGAAGAAAAAGTCTTCTTCTTCTTCTTCTTCTTCTTCCTAGCGTTGTCCCACTAGGTGGGGTCCGCTTTCCGGCATAATCTAGCCCACTTTGCCCGGTCTTGGGCGTCCGATTTCTGAAGTTTATTGGCTCTCATATCATTGCTCAGAATGTCAAGCCAGCGCTTTTTGGGGCGGCCTCGGGGTTTAGCGCCAGGGACTGCGATGTTCAGACACCTGTTTCCGACGTAACTCTGCGGACGACGTGCGACATGGCCATACCATCTAAGACGGGCTTCCTGCAGCTTGTCTCCGATGTCACGGACATTGAGCCTACTGCGGATGTGATCGTTACGTTGACGGTCACATCGAGTGACGTTACACATCCACCGTAGCATTTTCATCTCCGTGACTCGGAGTTCCTGCACGTGCCTCGTTAAGGCTGGCCAAGTCTCACTGCCATATAGCAGAACCGGCCGGATGACAGATTTGTACACAAGTCCCTTTAGCTTTAGTGGCATTCTGCGATCACATAAAACCCCTGTTAGGTCCCGCCATTTGGCCCAGGCAGCACTAATACGGGCTTTGACGTCGTGGTCAATACCACCCGACTCGTGAAGGACAGATCCAAGGTACTTGAACGATTCCACATGTTGTGCATTTTCCGCGCCGATTGATATACTGCTTGGATCTGTACTGCAGCAAGCGAGGTATTCTGTCTTTGCCACATTCAACTTCAGACCGCCGTTTTCCAACGTTCTCTTCCAGTTGTTCACCTTACGTTCTAAGGTCTGTTTATCCCTATTTACTATCGCGATGTCATCCGCGTACATAAGAAGCCACGGAGGCGAGTCCTGAATATCCTCGGTTACGGTGTCGAGGATGATGTTAAATAGGAAAGGACTCAGAGCCGAACCTTGGTGGACACCGACTGTGACTGGAAAAGGCGTTGTGTCGCCAACGGCGGTCCTAACTACAGATGCGGAGTTTAGGTACATATCTCGGATGATGTCAATATAAGCCTCGGGTACGTTTTTCGATCTAAGAGCCCACCAGATTACTTGCCGGGGCACACAGTCGAAGGCCTTTTGCAGATCCAGAAAAGCAAGGTGCAAAGGTTGGTTCCTTTCCCTATGTGCCTCTACAAGCGTTCTGAGAGCAAATATAGGGTCCATCGTACCGAAACCAGGTTGGAAGCCATATTGACATTCCGAGACAGCACACTCTTGGCGCAGCCTCGAGTCGATAATGCGTTCGAAGAGCTTCATGGTATGACACATGACTTTAATACCGCGGTAGCTAGCACAGTCCTGTATATCCCCTTTACCTTTATAAACAGGAGTTATGATGCTCAGTCTCCAAGAGTCCGGCATTTTCCTGGTAAGCAGGATGCGGTTAAAAAGGTCAGTGAGCAGGTACACACCATGATTGCCTAACGACTTCCACGCCTCTATCGGGACGTTATCAGGGCCGACTGCTTTCCGATTCTTCATACGGCAAAGGCTAGTATCAACCTCTTCAGGTGTTATCGGGGCAACAAGTCCTAGGTTTGCAGACAGTTCGGGGAGTTGAGCATTGAGGTGTTGTGTATTAAGAAGCTGCAGAAAGTATTCACGCCATCTCTCCTTAACCTTCGTATCGTTATACAGGAGGCCACCATTGGTGTCTTTTACACAGAGGCATTTAGTTATGTCCCGTGTAGATTTCTCACGGGCTTTAGCCACCTTGTATACGAGTTTTTGACCCTCTTTCGTATCCAGCATGTCGTAGAGGGGAGTCAGATGGTCATGTCTGGCTTTGGCAACTGCTCGTTTAGCGGCATGCTTGGCAGCCCTGTACTTAGCGAGGTCTTCGGGTGAGTTGGACTCCTGATGCTTCTTGAAATTCACCTTTTTCTCTCGAGTTGCTGTCTGGACCGTGTCATCCCACCACCATGTTTCCTTGTCAGGCAAGCGCGAGCCCTTAGAAATTCCGAACACGTCGTTTCCAGTTTTAGTAATTGCTGTTTGAATTCTCTGCCAGAACTGATCCGCTGATTCTTCATCGGCGCAAGAATCTAAATTTTCAATGCCTAACCGAAAGTCAGTAGCTTTATCACTATTCAGCAACCACCATTTGGTTTTGCGTGTCTTGCGCTCTTTCACCTTCTTCCTCGAGATGGTTTTTAGATCTAGGACAAGAATCCGGTGTTGGGTCGTAAGACTTTCTCCTGGGATGACTTTGCAGTTGGAAACTTTGCCGATGTCTTTTCTCCTGGTGAGCAGAAAATCTATTTGTGATGTGTGCGGGCCACTTTTATATGTGATAAGGTGTTCGGGGTTCTTTTGGAAGAACGTGTTCACTACAGCCAAGTCAAAGGCATCACAAGATCTAAGAATGGTATCTCCCTCTGCATTTGGAAGGCCGTATCCAAAGCCGCCGTGAACTCGTTCATATTCCGGGCGCACCTTACCAACGTGACCATTCAAATCCCCACCCACCATTAAACTCTCAGCTTTCGGTATGCTCTGTAGTATATCCTCAAATTCAATCCAGAAAGCATCTTTTTCAGAATCTTGACAGCCCGATTGAGGTGCATATGCGCTTATTAAGTTTGTCACAGTTCCATTTAAAAGAACTTTGACCAACATCAACCGATCGCTTACCCTGTGGACGTCTAAGATATTGTTCTGAACACTTTCTGACAGTACTACGGCGACACCGTTTTTCCCGGAAGGAGAGCCGGTGTATATCAGCTTGTAACCCTGTCCGATGTTACGTGACTTGTTGCCTTTCCAACGCGTTTCTTGCAAAAACGCTACATGCACACGTCTTTTACAAAGTACGTCTGCAAGTTCACGGTAGCGTCCT
Source organism: Mycalesis mineus (assembly GCA_034621355.1). Taxonomy (NCBI): domain Eukaryota; kingdom Metazoa; phylum Arthropoda; class Insecta; order Lepidoptera; family Nymphalidae; genus Mycalesis; species Mycalesis mineus. The sequence continues at coordinate 294,560 of JAXAVZ010000250.1, read as the reverse complement.
GTGAGAGAGCCAATGTTCCAGGTGGCAAAGCGGGTCTTTGGTACTGGCGTCTTTGGCCGCGCACGTACCTTACGCGGTAGCCCTAGCCCACTTGTCGCAGGTTTAGGGCGATGTGCCTGCGCGTCGTTTTGTGGCGACGCCCTATCCGTTATCGTACCAATCATTGCTATACTTTCCATTGTTGATGTGGCTGTGGTTGTACAGGTTTTGTGCGGAGCGATTGCCGTCTGACCTCCGCGACCCTGGAAGGGTACTGTACTAATTGTCGTCAGAGCCTCGTTCGTTGTTCAGCGGGGTGCACCACGGGCAGGTGAGGTTGACTTTAGGCTGTCAAGATGTTGGTGCAGCCTATTACACCCCAAGGCGAAGAAAAAGTAAGAGGGCGTAACGACTCTCTAAGGGCGTCTCCTGTGAGACTCGGGCCTCGGCTTAGAGGGACGTTTGGAATGGGCATGTGGTTTTGGCGTGACTGTTAAGTCAGGCCAAAGCGTCCCCTTAATGGACGTGGGTGAGTTCCACGTCCGGGTGACGTTAAGAAACGGGGGACCTCGTCTTCGCCGGCGAAGACGCTGTGTTTGTGTGTAAGTGTATTGAGAGGCATTGTCCGTAGTCGTGTCGTCGTCTGGGTCGTAAAGGACGTTTTTTGGGGCGTCTGCGTGTGCAGTCGGCGTCTGTTTCGGGAGTGTAAGAACAAGTTTCAACCACGAGTGGATTGGGATGTGTGGCGGCTTTCGAAAAGTAGTTTTTTCGATAGCTGCTTCATGTGTTGTGTAATGGTTGGTAGGTCCAGGTCTCGGTGGAGGTCGTTATTGCGAACGAACCACGGGGAACCCGTGGCAAGGCGCATGAACTTATTTTGGACAGTTTGTAAGCGCTTGATTGCGCTCTTGGGACGGTGGGCGAACACTACGCTAGCGTAGGTCATAATGGGGCGGATGCACACCTTGTAAAGGGTGACTTTCAGTCTAAGTGACAGTTTGCTTGAAGAGCAAAGGAGTGGGTAGAAACGACCTAACACCCATCTGGCTCTTTTTGAGACCTTCCGGATGTGTGACGAGAAGCTCATGCGGGAGTCAAAGGTTACTCCGAGATATTTGGTCTCGGATTGCCAGGGAATGGGTTTTCCATAGAGGGAAACCTCTTGATAGATTCTGTTTCTGTGCTTAGGTTTACCCGTGAATAGTACGGCAGCACTTTTCTCGGGGGTTCACCTCGATGCGCCAGAGACGGAACCATTGTCCTAGGAGCTTGACCGCTTTTTGAAGCCTCGGTATTACTACTCGATAGCTTCTATGTGTGGAGAACAGTGCGGTGTCATCCGCGAACTGAGCAACGTGTACATCAGGGGGGAATATCAACTGGAATGTCACTCGTGTAGAGTGCGTAGAGGAGCGGTGCTAGGACTGAGCCTTGGGGGGACTCCCGCTCGGATAGGCCTGCGGGAGGAGAGAGTGCCATCTAGGCGGTACCTGAAGGTACGGCCTGTGAGATAGCTGTGTAGCAAACGGATCAGTTTGTTTGGCACGTCGAAGGTGTGGAGCTTGAATAGCAACCCTTCGTGCCAGACCCTGTCAAACGCTTTGGCTACGTCGAAGAAGAGGGCCCCAGTGGGAATTGGATTTCTAAATCTGGTGAAGCCAGCTAGAATGTGTTCCGTTAAGCGGTGAGCTTGTTGGACACAGGAGTGTTTGGCTCGGAAGCCGAATTGTGGGTCATTGAGAAGTTTCTTCTCGGAGACTACAGCCTTGAGTCTGTTTTGAATCAGAATCTCATACACCTTGGCGAGGGTGTTGAGAAGACTGATGGGGCGATAGCTAGTTGGGAGGTTGCGGGGTTTACCCGGCTTTGGAATGCCTATAACGGTGGCTTCCTTCCACTCTGGAGGGAAGGAGCAGTGGGCTAAAAAACATGTTGAAGATTATAACTAATAGATTAATTAGTTGAACAGGGAGGAGCTTTAATGCTTTGTTGCTGATTTCGTCTGGACCTGGGGCCTTCTTATTTTTTTAACCCTTTGATAATCTTTGAGACTTCGTCGTAGGTCGTGGGGGGGGATCTCATCTCCGTCGGGAGGGAGCGAGAGGATGGAAGCAAGTTCAGAGTGAACTTGGTGTACGTGAGTTGGATCTACGGAAGTGGTGCTTGGAGAGCATTGTGCTTCCAGACTGTCTGCTAAGCACTCGGCCTTATCGATATCCTCGAACGCGGGCGGGAGGTCGGGGCGAATTAAGGGTGGAGTGGCCGAGACGGGGTCGGCTTTGAGAGAACGAGCCAATTGGAAATGCGCTAGGTGCGATGGCTCGATCTGTCTCAGCTTGTCGTCCCATTGTCCGTCACGGAGTTGTCTTAAGCGGCGCTTAAAACGTCTCTGGAGGGTCCAGAGTAGGCTCCGATTTTGTCTGGTCGGTACTGAGTCACGGAGTCTGTGTTGGGCGTCTCTTTGTGCTTTTAACGCACGCAACTCGGGAGGTAGAGTGTTCGTGCTGAGGGCAGGAACCTCTTTTGTGCATTCGGTGATTGCACCGCGTAAATGACTACTGAGACTCTGCGAAGCTGCGAGTGCTTCTTCTACGGTCCCTATCTCGTCAGGAATTTGGGATAGAAAATTTGAATCAAGTGATTTGAGACGCTCTGAGAGCATCCCATAATCAATGATAGATTTGGTCGGGGGGGGCCGTGGAGGGAGGGGGAGGTCCTAGCTGGAATAGGACTGGGCGATGGTCTGAGTCTAGCTCGGATAGCACTTCCGAAGGACTCGCTTGGAGTGCGATGTTCTTGAAGAGTGCTATGTCGAGTACACTCCGAGTGTCGGGTCGTAGTCTGTCGTTGTCCGGAATTCGGGTCGGTTTGTCGGGGGGCGTGGATTACGAAATTGAGATCCTCGCGGTCTGTCAGTCTGTGTAGTTCGAGTCCTCTGGTGTTATTTCTAGAGCTATTCCAGCTAGTGTGATGAGAGTTAAAATCTCCGGCCAGAATTACGGAGTCTCCTAGGGAAAAGAGTGACTTAAGGTCACTCTCGAGAAGGTCTTTGGACGGGGAGAGATAGACTGATGCTAGTATGATCGACTGATGGCCGGTCATACTCACCTGACATACGGATGCTTCCATATTGGTTAAATTGGGAGGATCAAGAGGGGTACAGTGAAGAGCCCTTCTATAGTATATTGCAGTACCGCCTAAACGGGCGGCGGTCCTGTCGTTTCTTATCATTATGTAGTTCCCTATTTTGGGATCGCGTCTACTAGGTTTTAAGAAGGTCTCTTGCACTAGAAGGATATCTACTTTGTGTGCGCGCACAAATTCGCGCACCTCGAGTATTTGATCGGTAAGGCCGTTTGCATTGAAGTGTACTATGGTAAGGGAGTGTGGTTTCAACCTGCCCTTAGACGCCATTTAAATAATCCCTAAATTTTTGAGCGGAGATGCAGAGGGCTCTGTGCTCTTTGTAAGCCCTAATTGGGTCAATCTTACATTTTTCAATGTAGATATCGTACTCCCTATAATCAAAGGACTCCATGTAGGCGGAGTGGCCTTGAGAGGGAGATTGTTGGGCCTGAGGGGCCTTGGGTTGGGAGGGGGGGGCGGCGGGGGGCGGCCCGCGGTGGTGCCGAAGTGGCGGGTGCCGGTGTGGCGGGTGCCGCACCGTAAAGGGGTTTGCCCCATGCGTTGGTACTAGGTACCGGCGCGGGGGACAAACTTTTCGGCGGGCTTCTTGGGGGGGGCAGGCTTCCGACCCGCCGCTTTTCCCCCTTCGCTTGCCGGGCTGTGGGGCCTTGGAGCATCCGCGATAATTCGCGGGATGGCCCTGGAGGCCACACAGCACGCAGCTTGGGGGGCACAGCGGCGACTGGCTCCTTACGGGGACAGTCTATGGTGCCGTGGTCACCTAGGCACTTTACGCACCTGGGACGGGCGAAACAATTTTTTCTGGGAATGGCCGTACATTTGACAGCGGTGACACTGTCCTATACGGCCTCTATTGTAAGGGGCCTCAAACTTGAGCCCCGTTAGGTGGCATATTGCCCTCAAATCGTAAATGCGTTTGCCCTCTTTCGAGAGCTCCGCAATGACAAGCACTAAGTCCATGGGGGGCCTTAGTGCGGGTGTTGTGCATTCGGTGAACCTCCTGCACTGGGATCTCTTGACTGATTAAGTCATTTTTGATTTGCTCAGTAGTGAGCTCTTTGGGCAGTCCGCGTACTACGACGCGGAGGACACGCTCCTCTTGGAGGGCGTATGTGTGATACCCTACTGAGTTGGCCCTCAGTAGGGTGGTGATGCGACGGTGTACGTCGCTTGACGGGCATTGTACCCTAATGCCTATGGCGGTTAGGCGGGCCGAAGGGACTTCTATGTTGTGGGAGGCTAGCAACGGCACCAGCCTCATCCACGAGTCCTTATCCCTTATAAATAAGGGAGGGACCTTTTCTTTAGGAGGCTCCTCCATATGGGAGTCCTCCACTTCGGAGTCAGATTCTGAATCGGATTTTCTCCCGTCGGTGACGGTTACTTTACGCGCCGGCTGGGACTGAGCCTTAGGGGCTCGAAGCTTTCGCTTCTTCGATTGAACGACGGTGAAGCCGTCGCCCCTGTCTTCCGGCAATGCGGGTGACGCGGGAGAGTCGTAGTTGTTGACAGGGCTTGTATCCATGGCGGAAGGCCTATGGACCGAGTCGCCCTGTGACGCGGTGGGTCGGGGCTGCGGTCCTGTCAGCGGACGCGCAGAGGTCGGGGGGCTGGGCTGAGGGCCCGGGTTGGGGCTGCGGTCCTTTAAGAGGACGCGCAGCGGTCGGGGGGCTGGGCTGAGGGCCCTGGTTGGGGCTGCGGTCCTTTAGGAGGACGCGCAGCGGTAGGGGGGCTGGGCTGAAGGCCTGGCATGGGTCGGCGGCGTCTGAGGGACGCTCGCGGCTAAAGGGTAATTAGCCAGCAGGTTCTCGATGAACCCTGGCTGGGTGCTTTGGAGCACCTTGATGAGGTGCTCCAGTACAATTCGGTCGTAGGTTTTTGGGTCCATGTTGGACCCGGGCGCTAACTTGGGCCTCCCCGCCGAGGCAGGGAGGTGTGTGCCTAAGGTGAGACCCTAATGAGTCCTCGCCTTTAGGTGACGAGGGTGTACTTAATCTACACTATGTGTGTGTTACTCACGCTACCGGACCCTGGAACTACACTATCCTAACACAACGCAGAACACTTCACTGACACAGACACTGTCACAGCACACACAGCACTGGGATCGGGGATGAGAAGGAGCAATCGGGCATCCGTCCGAGCGGGCGTCGACATCCGACGATTGCCGGGAACCGGGGCAAGCCGCTGGTGGCAGACCGGTACGGCGATCGGAGCGTATCGGGCAGACGTCCGCGCGGGGCGGATGGCAGCGAGCGAGACCGGCGCGCGGGGCGTACGCGCAGTATATATATTGAAATGTAAGCTTTCGGAGACACGGCTCGGAAGTCATCGCGACCGGCAGCAGCAGGGCACGGAAACGAATTCGATGTTTAGTTTTAAGTTTAATATTATTGGTAATAAAGTAGACGTAATTAGTGGTTAAGATTTATCGTAATTGTGATTGGTTGTAAATATTAGTATAAATATAGGTTAAGGTCTGAAATAAACATTCACTGATACACCACGATACAAGTGATCTTTTATTTTCAACAAACAAGCAGCGAGCCCTGCAAGTAGGGAAACCTAGGACCCCTACAGGCCTAGAAACCCCTACAAATTTAATTAAAAACTATGGAGAGCAAATTAAATGTGTGTTTACTTTTTGCACGCCTACCCGCAAAAAAAAAAAAAAAAAAAAAAAAATTCCATCCATTCCAGTCCATTATTTAGAATACATAGCATCCTTACTCGGACCAGATCAAGTATTTTTCATATCCCAAGATGATAAAGCTCGAGTCCCTATTGGCGTAACTGCGGCAAATAAGCAAGCACCTCTCCTAATGCACATGGAGTATAGAATTAAATTGCCTGATCATGATTGGGTAATCGCAGAGCGTCATAAATTAATACCATCTGTTTATGCTGGTATAAAAATCGCTCCCAGTATGCTAGGACAACCGCAAGCCGTTGGATATTCTGGACCAACATACATCGCTATTCGAAGTGGAAAGCATAGTTCATCTACTGCTAATACTCATGCTCAGGATTTCGAAACGCTTCTCGAACTTGAAGAGTTTCGACAACTAGCTAAAACTGCACATGGACTTGTAAAACCAGTGGTGATCATGACGGTTGATGGAGGGCCAGATGAAAATCCGCGGTATCAAAAAGTCATCGGGTTTGCTATACAGCACTTCAAACAACATGATCTCGATGCTTTATTTTTAGCGACCAATGCCCCTGGAAGAAGTGCGTACAATAGAGTAGAGCGCAGAATGGCTCCTCTTAGTCGGGAACTGGCCGGTTTAATATTACCTCATGACCATTTTGGGTCTCATTTGGATGAACGTGGCGTTACAATCGATGAACATTTAGAAAGATCAAATTTCGAATTTGCAGGAAATGTTTTGGCTGAAGTATGGAATTCAATGGAAATGGCTATAATGTTACTGCAAAATATATTGGGGCAGGTGAACCAGATCTTCCTGATTTTACAGACATTAAATGGTATTCAGAACATGTCCGTGAAAGCCAATACTTGCTTCAAATTGTAAAATGTAGAAATACAGAATGCTGTCGTCCAAGAAGTGGTCTATTTAGATTACTAGACAACAGGTTTCTTCCACCTCCTGTAAAAGTAAAACAAACAGTCGATGACTTGGTTTTGGATGAAGGAGGGCATTTTCTCAATCTTCCACTCAATTTAGCTCTACGCTTAAGTGCTTCACTTAAAGATTTTCTGCAAATGCCCTACGATTATTTTTGTCCAACGGTAAAATTGAAGCTATCAAGTCGAACATGCAAAATGTGTGGTCTTTATCATGCTTCCGTTAAGTCACTAAATCGTCACATCGACAAGATCCATAAAAAAGTAAATACGCACACTGAGAAGAAAGTTAGACCTGTAAGAGTCGCTGCTCGACGTACTAATGAATTGATGTGCATTATTCAAAATTTAGAGCACCATGATGTTGAATGGCTCGATGAGAACGACGTAGACATTCCAAAATCGGATGAAAGTGAAGAGACTCACAACACTGAGCAGCAATCCAATGTCATCCAAAACCTGGACTCATGGATTCGGGTTTCATGGACTGAAGACTGTTAATTTTAATTTAATGTGAACCAAATTTTTTTAATAAGTTTGTTATGTTTGTAAGATTATAATATTGTTTTCCCTTAATCTATGTTGAATACCTAATCAGTAAAATATAATATCTATCCAAAATCTAATTTCTTTTTTTTAAATTATAATTTAAAAAAATCTAAAAATGTTTACGTAAGCATGGGGGGAGGGGGTAAGAGCTTTGCTTACTTTTGCTGACAAGGGGGGTGGGGGGGTAAATAACTATAATAAATCTGCTTACGTAATACTTGAACGTCCCCATACGGCATAGAAACAAATTACAAAAAAACGTACGTCAAGATCCTTTTGATGATAACTTACTTATATAGCTTACGTATAAAAGATACAGAAATTTTTGTAATAGCTTGATTAAAAAGCTCAAACGAAATTATGAAAAGGAACAGTTAGCTATGTCGAAAAATTATAAAACTCTCTGGAAAAATATTAAAACTATTACTCACATAAATAAATTAAAAAATAATACTTCAGAACTTTTGTCGATTAAGTCTGATCCTAGTGAGTCTGTCAATTACGTCAACTCTTATTTTGCTAATATAGGGGAACAGTTGGCCAATGACATTCAAAACATACATGTCCAGCATCAATCACCTGTAACTTTAACTTCATCTTATTCCCACTATTCATCGTTTGGTCTACTTGACACTGATCACTTGGAAGTTAGGAACACCAGTGCGTAAGAGTGGGAACAAAGATGATGTTAGCAATTATAGACCAATCTCTGTGCTCCCTGCCATGTCAAAAATACTGGAAAAATTAATTAATGTTCGGCTTCGTAACTACTTAGAACAACGCTGTATTTTATCTGGATCCCAATACGGTTTTAGGCATGGAAAATCTACCGAAGATGCTGTAACGGCTCTTACAACACTAATTGTAGACAAGCTCGATGCCAACAAAAAATGTCTTACCGTATTTCTAGAATCAATCGGTATGAGATACAACCTTGTCTTTATTTCATAGTTATTTGAATGGCCGTACTCAAATAGTTAAGATTGATAAATACATCAGCAATGAATATAATATCAATTATGGAGTTCCACAAGGAAGTGTTCTAGGCCCTACTTTATTTTTGGTATATATAAATAACCTTTGTAATCTCAAGATCGACAATGCACACATCTTTTCATACGCAGATGACACTGCAATTGTATTTTATGGTAATACTTGGGAAAATGTACGTAAACATGCTGAAATAGGGCTCTGGAATATTGCTAAATAGCTGAACTTAAACATCCTTACGCTTAACACTGCCAAAACAAGTTATATCTGTTTCTCTATGACTGAACGTACTCAACCAACCACAGAATATAAAATAAGAATACATACATGTGCAGATTTAGGAGACAATTCAAACTGTCACTGTGCGATATTACAAGAGGTCCCTACTAATAAGTACCTAGGTGTGTTACTAGACTACCAACTGACCTGGTACTCTCAGATTGACCTAGTATCTAACAGGATTAGGAAACTAGGGTGAATATTTAAAAACCTAAGGCACGTAGCGTCTAAAAAAATCCTTTTTACTGTATATCTAGCATTAGCTCAATCAATTATGTCTTATTGCATTACGGTATGGGGCGGAGCAGCCAAAACGCGATTTCTTGAATTAGAAAGAGCTCAGCGTTCCGTTTTAAAAATCATGCTCTTTAAACCATATACATTTTCTACTACATAACTGTACTCAACTGCTGGCGTACCCTCTGTCAGGAAGCTATATGTTCTGGGTACGGTTGTTAGAATGCACAAATCTCTTCCTTTTACTGTTTCCACGAAAAGAAAACGTTTGATTGTTGCAAAGGCAGCTAGAACCAGAACTGTGTTTGCTCAAAAGCAGTATTCCTGTCAATCAAGTTACCTCTATAATATGATGTTGCATGCTTGTAAAGATGCCCTAAATAGATATCTATTGTCACAGGATTATGATGAGGTGGAATCTCTACTTAAGCGTATTATATAGTATTAGACACAAACACACACACACACACACACACGCACACACACGCACGCACACACACACACACACACACACACACACACACACACACACACACACACACACACACACACACACACACACACACAAGATACACGCACTAAAATTTACATAGAAACACTTAATGACATAAGTATATATATATATATATATATATATATATATATATATATATATATATATAAATATAGATTTTTTCACTATGTTTAAATTATATCACGGATATTGTTATTTGCTACAACTACTATTGAGGAAGAGCAGAGTCTTTTAATACAGGAGTATGTTTAGTACTCTTAAAAAAAGGCTTCAGCTTACTGTTTGTTGTGTTCTACTTTTGTTGCTGAAATAAACTATTTTTATTTTATTTATAATGATATTTCAGATTTCAAGGCTGAAAAGGGTATGCGGAGAGGAGCTGAGAGCATTCCATTGGCTGTCATAACAAGATGCAAATAGGCAAGAACTGGCACAGGAAAACATCCAGAGTGACTGACCGGAATTGGAAATCCCTCAGCCACCACCACTTCGTTCTCCACCAGTAGTATAACATTCAAGAGTCTTAGTTGGTGTCGTTATAACAATGTCCAGGTACGTAGTGCATTTTTGGATTATATATCGGCGCTAATTTATAACAATGCACATGTAAATTATATGTAAACAATTTATTGATTTATTTCGAATGAAAATTATCAGATTGTATTGTACATCCTCTAAGATAAATAAATGTTATTATCTATAAGTTTACAATTACGGAGTAGTTGTATCGACTAACGTCGGATGATTGTAAGAAGTAATTATTAATATCAGTTAATTTAACTTTATTTACATTCGAATATGCTGTAAATATTATAGGATGATTTTATAAGTAAGTTATAACTTAATATTTGTCACATAATTATTACAAGTTGATAAATCACTGATCATTATAAATTTAACTTAATATGAGTTTAAAAGTTAAATTTATAATGATCCAACAAATAGTAAACATTAAAAGATGATTATAAAACTAGGCATTAAGTATAGATTTATTGTAGAAACTACTAAGAGTTGCTAAATAACTAAAAGTGTTCGCGCCGGTAAAATCAGAGGTAGGGAGATTAGCAGAGGGGTTGAAGGAATAAAAATAGACGAGGAGTGTTCAACAGTTCAGTCGAAGTCGTGTTGCGCGTGGGGTACGATTGGTGTGAGAAGTGTTTATTTTACCGGTGTGAACTTGCAGTGATTTCTAAGTTAAGTATTCTTTTGTCTTACTATAATAATTACTCCTATATCACTTGTAATATTAAATGAACATTTGATTTTCATAAAATAAATTTATGAGAATTGTTATTTAGATATTCTGATTTCACTCACTGTTGCTTTTAAAATTAAAACATTAAAAACATAGACTGTAAATATGAGTGATAGTGGAGAACATGACGCCAGCAATGCTGACGTCATTCTTTTTAAAAATAATCTCGGCTTCGTCATATATGTTCTTGTATGTGAATGTATTTTTTTTTGTGTGTAAGTAACTTTAAAAAGGACTTAGTTCTTGGTGGGCGGAATGTCTAAAAATGTACACTCCAACCAAGTAATGTTTGACAGCTCTCTCTGCCAGCGGCATTTTTTTGTATAAAACGCGCTATATGTTTCTTTATCATTTAAATCATTGTAAAACACTAAAATTAGAATTTAAATACAAGTGGAAATCGTAAAAGACGAGTGAGAGTTTCATTTTACAACAATTATTATATTTGAATATTTAAATAATAAATAATAATATTATGTTCAACAATTAATTAAGCACTTATTTTTAAAATTTACATAAGACGTATCGCACTTTGGAATGAACGTGTCTTCAAGTTGTATTGTAAATCGTAATGCATCGTATCTATCTACATGTGTAAACAATAGAGGATCAGGTTACGAGCGAGCCATTGTCAACTTTTTAATTACCTTATGTCCTTGTGATAGATTCGAGTAGAGTAAAAATAGAGGTTCCGGTTTCAACACAAGTATAAGATTTTTTAAAAAGGGGGGAATATTGTAGGGGCTGACTTAGCACAATATTGTAACATGCGGGAACGCGCTAGTCAGTCCCTACTCAGCCAGCGGGCTGTTCGCGCGTGCTCAATATAATAAATGCAGTAAAATGCTGCTGCTGTATAAAGCAGTATTATTTCCACCCCCAAGCCAGAGGTACACGCAGAGAAGGGACAGACAACACACCGTCCCAACAATATAATTTACAACTTGTGCTTAGGTATCAAGAGTAATAATTATATGCAACTAGGGGCCCGGTACGTGCTTCGCAACGTATAAAGTGAAATAATAAAAAAATTAGGTAATTGGAACATCAAATTCAATTATTCAAATAAAAGTATTTTATTAATTGTTAGCTATTTTAAATCTCGATCTAAAACATTTGGATAAACAATATTTTTTGTTTTTCCATTTTGCACAAATAAACAAACGGCTGGGGGTACCCATTCTAGAACAGGCAAAATAAAGTTGGCCATGTGAAAAACATGATTCCTCCAAATGCACGCCACAAACGTGAAGTGCTTGCCCTTGGGCTTTGTTGATGGACATCGCAAATGATAAACGCACAGGATATTGTAATCGTTTGAATTCAAATGGAATATCAGGGTATCATAGGGATACGCGGTATCAAAGAAACTTCTCATTTTGATTTACCAGTTAAGATCGTAGCTTTAATCAAATTTGACAACAACTATTTCACTGAAAATCTAGTGCCATTACATAGTTTTGGTAGATTAATATTTCGGAATAATATAATCAAAGAACCAATTTTCATATTTTTTTTAGATATTTGCTTGTCTGGCTCGTGGCATTTTTCCTTCATATAAAAAAACCGTTAGTATGAATGCACTGAACAATTATGTTTTAAATATATATGTTACGGCTAAAACCCGAAGCACGGCTGCACCTAGTTTTAGCCGGTTAGGACTAGGTGTAGCCACATACTCTTGGTTAAACCTAGTACAGTGTTTTCGGGTAAAACTAGGTCTAGCCTTCATCATGCCGGCTACAACTAGGTCCAGCCATTCCCTATTGGATAAAACTAGGGCTATCCGATATCATTCCGGCTAGAACTAGTTCCAGACTATCCCTGTTGGATAAAACTAGATGCAAACAAGTTGAAACAAGTAACAGGCGCCTGGCTCACGCGAGTCGCGCACAGTGGCAGAGAGTTCGCGAATCGAGTTGTGGAAAGTCTGACGCAGATGTGGCCAGGTTTGAAGATTGTGCATGGGAAACCACGACACAGCCTGTCACAAGGTAGTGTTGAACGTGCCAATCAAGATATCGAAAAAATGCTCATGACTTGGATGGCTGACGAGAACTGCCAAAAATGGTCAGAAGGCTTACGATTTATTCAGTTTATGAAAAATAGAGCTTACCATCACGGAATTAAAAGATCGCCGTACCAGGCAATGTTCGGTTTTGATATAAAGGACGGGCTGAAATCATCTGATCTACCACCGGAAGTCCTTGCAAATATAGAAAGTGAGGAAGATCTTAAAAAAAATCTTAGACAGTTAGTTGATGATGAGACTGACGAAGCTACAAAAGAGAATGAGCCATCAACATCAGGCAGTTGCCAGAAAGCAATCGAAATGACATTGTGCGGGCTCTGTGACCAGAATGAGGGGAAAAAATGTAAGCTGTGTGAAAAGAAACTAAAAATTGACATTAACAGGAAAGGCGCAAAGATTTGGTAAAACAAGCTATAAAATTCTTCTTCATCAAATGAAAAGTTTCCCCCATGTAAAGTCGGTGATACAGTCCGAGTTAAAATTCCTGAAGTGGACAGAGGTAGAGGGGACTTTCCCAATGTGTTAATGGTTGTACTTGAATGTAACGATAAGGGGTTATACAAATTAGGAAACAAAAACGGCACTATAACAGAACGATTTTCAAGAAATTAGTTCACTGTTCACTGTGTGTAACTCAAAATTTTTAGATATTGACATTGTTTCACCCGAAAAGAAATCACTACGCCAAATAGCCAATGCACAATCGACTTTTGGTGGTCAAGGCTATAAAAGATGCAACTGCAAAACCAAATGTGGCAACAGAAAGTGCCTCTGCAAAGCTGCTGGTATTTTGTGCAACTCAAAATGTCACTCAAGTTTAGATTGTTCTAATAAATAGTTTATGTTACTTTATTACAGTGTGATTTATAATTATAATAATATTCTTTAAAATTATAATATGCAACTATTGTCTGTTGTTAAAAAAATGTTCCTAATTGTTCCTATTATACTAAAAATTGTATTCCTAACAATTTGTGTTAATTATTACAATTTGATTTAAAAGAATAAATACTATCTACGTTTCTAAAGATTGCATGTTTTTTTAATATCTAAAAAATCTCTGCAGATAGCGTGCCAACTACAACTATGTACAGACGCTATGAGTCACTCTCGCTAGTAGACCTGCAGTAGATAAGCAGCACTTGGCGCTCACAAACTGCAGACCCGCGTGTCTCGCTATGCCCTCCACCCCGCGCCGCTGCTGCAGATGCTGTGAGTCATGAGTGTGACGCGGGGCGGAAGGCGTGGCGGGACACGCATCTAAGTTTTATCTAACAGGGATTGTCTGAACCTAGTTCTAGCCGAAATTGTATCGGATAGACCTAGTTTTATCCAACAGGGATAGTCTAGAACTAGTACTAGCCGGAATGATATCGGATAGCCCTAGTTTTATCCAACAGGGAATGGCTGGACCTGGTTGTAGCCGGTATGATGAAGGCTAGACCTAGTTTTACCCGAAAACAATCGGCTCGTACTAGGTTTAACCAAGCGTAAGTGACTATACCTAGTTCTGATTAGACTCTAACTATTAAAAATGATAAATGCCATGGTGGGAAGCATAGCAAGGAACAGGGCACAGAAAAACTCTCACCATTAGTCATCGGCAAATCTACAAAACCTCGTTGTTTTTCAAGATGTAAATCACTACCACTGCAATATGAAGCGAATACAAAAGCATGGATGACTTCTGCAATTTTCAAAAACTGGCTCATAAGCATTGATAAGAAATTGGCCAAAGAAAAAAGAAAAATCTTGTTGTTCCTTGATAATTGTACAGCTCATAAAGATATTCCACAAATGAAAGCTGTTAAAATACATTACCTGCCTGCCAATACCACATCAATTTTACAGCCTATGGACCAAGGTAGCATTAAAAACTTCAAGTCAATGTATCGAAAAGAAGTTGTCAGGAACATGCTGGATAATATGGAAGAAAAAAAGAATTCTACTATAGATGTATTGCAAGCCATGAGAATGGCTGATAAAGCTTGGCGAAATGTTACTGCTACTACAATAAAAAACTGTTATGTACACTGTGGTTTTTCATCGTCGTAACCAGTAGTAGCTGAAACCGAAGATATTTCTATTTGACCTCCTGCAGATTGGAACGCAGTGCTATCTTAATCAGGAATATCCTTTGAGGACTTTGTTTCGTGCGATGATGGAGTTATGACTGCTGGGACATTATCTGATGACGAAATTATCGATTCAGTAGCTTAGAAAACCTATACTAATGATTTAGATGACATAGAAGACGTGAATAGTACATGCGCTCCATGGTTTCCATCAAAGAGGCGCGAACCGCATTGAATACCTTACGTAATTTTATAGAGCAAACCAGTAACTCTGAAGAAGAATTTTCTGCTCTTTATAGATTAGACAATGCTATAGATAGAGAACAACCAAATTATCTAAAGCAAAAAAAAATTACTGACTTTTATTAATGCCATATTTTTTATTTTAAAATGATTTGAAATAATGTTGATTTATAATAAATAAAAATATGTTTGTCACCTCTGCAAGTTAAATTTTTATTTATTTTACCTCTCTAACTCAAAATTTATAAGAATAAACCTCAAACTCTTTATGTCGAATCAAAATCCGCCTAAGTCGAAATCCTCCATAAGTTGAAAACTCTATAACTCGAATTTTTTGGCGTCTCCCTTGATGTTCGACTTATAGAGGTTCTACTGTATATACAGATATATATTCTATAGGTAAAATAAATAATATATGAAAAGTTTTCACATTGTGGGCAACTTCTGCCAGTTGCCCACAATGTGAAAACTAGTTTGAGGAATGCTTTTGTTCTATTTGTTTAAGGCTTGAAAACGATATCGCGGAGAGTGTCCGTCCATCCAACCATCGCCAAATAAAATTTTTAAAATGTCATCTCTATTATGGTTTGATATTCCTAAATAAATAAATTCGAATACATTTTCGTTCCGAATGGTCAAAATACCTAGAAGGTTTTTGATACTTTGAAACAACATTCAAAACAACAATAACGACCATCTCGTTCTAAAAAGTCTGAAAAGTCCTGAAAGCCAATTAGAAATATAAGCAAACTCATTTTTAAATTAAAAGGCAATCTGTAGCGTATCATACGGCGGCGGACCTCGAGGAATCTCAGGGTCAACATCTTCAGGTTAATAATGAGCTCGTGATGCCTCCTACTTCAGTGTACTCCATGAGATCTAAGCCTTCGACGCCAACATCCATATCGTATAGTCCTAAACATGCTGCGTCTTCACTAGCTTCTGAGTTTGGTGATACATTTTCTCAAGAAATTAATTATTGTTCCACGGAAACGAAAATTGTCAGAAGACCCTAGATAATAAAGATAAAAGACATATATCGAGAAATAAATAATACGTTAAAATTAAGGAAAGAATAAGCAACCGACTATCAAAGAGATTACAATGATTACAAGAATTTACAAGAAAACGTAACAATGTACGTGTTGGTGACACAGCTGCACATCGTAATCGTAATCTACGAGAGGACACTGTGAACAATATATACAGGGATAAGGAGCAAACTAACTGATCATACAATTGAACATCAACTAAATAGACAGAATTCAGATTATGTTGAATGTGAGAAAGAGACACGTAATTTTAGAAAATACTTTTTTACGTAATTGGATGGCCGTACGTCAAACAGTTTTTGATACTGCTGCTATTGCTTTCCTAAGTAAGGATTTTATAAAATTTCTTCAGGCTGAAGCGGAAATAAGAAGAACAGATAGATTTCCACTACTTAACCAATTTCCTAAAAGTTATTGCTGCACTGGATTGTGTACATATAAAAATTATATCTCCTGAAGGAAACCATGCTGAAACATTTAAAAACAGAAAAGATACTATGTCATTAGACCGAATAAGAAGTGCTGAAGAATCTTTGTACAATAAATCTGAACCTACCTAGCTAACCAAAAATCCTGTAGAAAGACTCTTCGGTATTTGGAAAAGGCGCTTTCCTGCACTAGCACTGGGTGTACGGGTCCATTTAAGAAACTGTCTGCCTGTAATAGTTCCAACTGCTGCACTTCAGAATACTTTACAAATGAATGAGAATGAAATTCCAACAGATGACCCCACCCTTGATCTACCAGCACCTTAGGAAAAACTCATTGAAAGAGACCATATAAAGCAACAGCAAGTACAAACCAGCAGTACAGTTTCTGACGATAATAGAAGAGATAAACCCTGTCAGTGTAGCCTTTATTAACAATTATTTTAAAACCCTTCAATTAAATTCTGCAATTCAGTAAAATTGCATTTTATTTTTTCCTCGACTAAATGGTGATATTTCGGATCGGACTCTCCGGATAAAAGAAGACAAAGAGCAAAGTTGCGTCACATTGCAAATAAGATCACATATAGAGGTGGTCACGACCCTTATCAATGATGAAATCGACTAGAGAAGGAATCTTGTCAGAAAAAAAAATGCCAAAGAAAGGCCTTTTCGTAAAACCGGTTATCAGAGACGAGCTTAAATCAAGTCCGATCAAATAATATTTTTCTAAGGATGCACTAGTTAAACTGTCTATAGAAGAAAAGCTAGGACTTATGTTAAATTAAGACAAAAGCCAAAAAAAGAAGAGGGAAACAGAGCCCAATATTACCGACCCTGTAACTAATGAAGAGGATGGGAGGAGGAGATGAGAGGAGAAATAGAATACTACAATTATTAATATTATTCAATTCAATTAGTTTTAATATAATTTTAGTTATTATAATTATTAGTACATAAGGGCAAGATAGAAATACAATTTTATAATTTTTCCCTGTGTACGTACTTTTTTACTACTTTATCCAAGTCTTTAAGTAGTAGTAAGTAAAAATTACTAGTTAATAAGATTAATTCTGTATCATTTATCAATTTGTCTAAATTAAGTATACATTATTTTTTATTTTAATGACAGATATTTCTTAGAGCATAACTTAAGATTTCACTATATTCAATTTGCATATCGCGTGTAAATATTTTGTCATGATGATCAAATGATTTGATGAGATGCATCAAATCATTTTTAAAGTTAGTGTATTGATATGTCGCCTCTAATATGATTTGATATAGTATTGCGTCTAATCAGAGGCGAAGTGCAAAGCCCAGAGTGGGGTCGTGACGCCATCTTTACTTGAAAAAGGGCAAAGGTTGGCAGTTTGGTTTTGGTAGTCTAAAAGTACAGTAACGAGAGTTGGTCTAGGTGGACCTTTATGACACTGTCCGTAACTTGGCCTTTTCCAAAAAAAATTACGCCGCTTAGCTAAAGCAACAAACTGTCCTGCAAAAAGGTATTGCGCAACTTAGAGAATTTATCGCATGATAAAATTAACGAAAAAGTCGTTGAAACATTTACTGACGGTGGCTACCTACTCAAAAATATGATATGACCTTTCTACAAATGATGTGTGGTCACAGGGCTGATACGGTGGAGCAAAGACGGGAGCTCATTCTATCCTTCGTGAAAGACCCACATATTAAAAACACCCTGCGCAAGTTTCCCCCTTTGTGTAAATACGTTGGATTCTAAAAAATTTACATTAGTCCTGAAAAACGCTGGAGGAGTAAGAAAAACTTGTTGGCCAAAGCAAACAAACAAACCGGTTGCGCAAGCTGGTATATTTGAATATCCAAGAAACCCCGCGCATGGGATTCAATCTAACAACAAGCCCAATGGTGCTAAATACAAAGCTCCCGCGCAGAGATACTCTCACTGGTAAAATAATAACAGGTCACAAAGCCATCTCTTCACAAACAGCTGTGCGCAAGGTTCCCTACCTTATCTAAACCTAAAAGAGCGAATTCACTTCCTTCGTTCCACTCATTGTCGCTTAGTCTTAGATCAGAAGATAACCTACTCGTAGTCCTAAAAATTGCCTCTCACAAAACTTCCTTCGCACTTCATGTGTTGTGGTAGAATGTGAGTTGTAGATTAATTTATAAGATCCATATTGTATGTAAGATATTCTAGCAAATAAAGATATTATTACTAAGATATTATTATTCGATTCTAAATCCTTCTCTGTCAAAGCTGCTCGGCTGTGGAACTCCGTAAATGAACTTCAGAATGCAATAGAACTCCTCAATGCCCATATAATAAAATTAGTGCTTGGTTTCGTTCATTTGGCGTCCAAATTAATCCGCATAAGTCTCAAGTATCTACAATAGGTTCTTCTCATTTCATTTCTTCTACATCTTTTGAAACATTACCGTTAGTTTTATTTGATGGTACAACTATACCATTCAGTAGTACCATTAGAAATTAAGGTTTAATTGTAGATAATACCATGACTTGGGCACCGCAAGTCTCAGAGGTTAGTTACAAGATGTTCTCAGCTATCGGATACCTTAACCGCCTAAAAAACTTTTTACCAATTAAAAAAAAATTTTGTTAGCTAACACTTTGTTGTTGCCGATTTTAGATTACGCAGATGTCTATTTGAATTTGTCAGAGACCTTACTTAATAAAATTGAAAGGTTGCAGAACTTGTGCATTCGGTTCATCTTTGGTCTACGTAAGTATGATCACGTGTCCCAGTATCGTGCTCAATTAAAATGGCTACCAATCTGTTCCCGTAGAAACTTACATGCTCTGTCTCTTCTTTATTCTATTTTATATAATCCTAAGGCTCGACGACTCGACGAATTCGTATGGTCTAACGGTGTAAAATCGCCCGCAATTATTGTTGAAGTTAGAGAAGGAAAACTTCAGAAAATCCAAGAAAATACATGGTTAGTTGTATCGACGGAACCAGGACTCATAAGAACCCAATGCGGACAGAAGACAGAATACAGAAAACTATCCGGAACATTCCTCAAGAACCTGACAGATGACTGCCAAATGAACATCATGAACAGGACAATAAGGACACATTCTCGTAGAGTCAACTTAAATGAAGTAATCCCGCTACCAAAGGATAACATAATAAAACATGAAAATATACAGCATGAAATATATCTAGAGGACATCTCTCTGGACAGAGATACACAAGTTAAGGAATAAAATAATGCTAATTCCAGAAGAACACTTCAGCTGGTCTTATATAATGGCAGTCCCCAGCTGGACTACGGTGCTTCTATACATAATAGCAATAATTATAGCAGTTTGGAAAGCATACAAGTGGCGGAAACATCCGAAAAATACATCTCGCGAGAACGCTCCTGGAAGCTGCCGGACCAGCTTCCATCTTAAGGAGGGAGGAGTTACCATGGCGTAACCTAGCGTTCCCGCTGACACCAGCAGTTTCACAACAATTCACAATTAGAACGCGTGCGCAGCAGTCCCAGACCACCGTGGCAACACTGACGAGCCCCGGCAGTCTGTCACCAATCTTACATCATTCCACTTCTTTAATATTAATTTGTGTTCGAATAAACTTAACAATTTTTGTAAACTCTATTTTATAAGTAAATTTTATTATTTTTTAAAAAGTGTTTCGTCTGCCGCCATATCATAACTGCCGTTTTGTAATTTTCTGTAATTTTTTTTGTATATTTTTAAAATCAATTTAATGGTTTTACAAAAATTTCAGAGCCAATCAACATCTTTTTTCTATAATAGTTGAAGCGATGATAAAATATCTGCTATTGTACTTGACTCTTCTTTGATTGAGGCGAGCGGGAATAGCAGCCTTCTCGGGGTATACCAATTTTTATTACTTATTGGCTCCACTACTCTACTTTATGTTGATTGTTTTTTTTTTTATTATTGTATTCAACTTGACTCTTCATATAGCATTTTTTACTTATTCAAACAGCATCAAGGACAACCCATATCTACTCATATACGACAACCACGAGTCGCACATTTGCATAGAGGCTTTGAATCTAGCAAAAGAAAATGGTGTGACAGTTTAAACAGTGCCGCCGCATTCAACAGATAAACTTCAACAATAAATTGGATGTCGGAATTTTTGGGCCATTCAAAACTTTCTTAATATATGAAGTGGCTGGATGTATCAGGGAAGCCCATATGAAAGCTACGACACCCAGGAATATTTGCGCAGCTTTCAAAGCTACTGGAATATTCCCTTTCGACAGAAATGTTTTTACTGACCTAGATTTTACTGAATAATTTACACCTATAGTGAAGTAACTGATCGACAAGTCGATATAGAAAATGATCAATACCAGATAAATACACCTCTTGAAGACAATCAATCAAGAACCGCATCACCCTCAACATTAGAGCTGTCCAATCCTGGTCATCAAGTTGTTCAACTTATAACACCTCCAGATACCCGCAACGATGGAACAAAAATTTCGTCGGCTTGTCAACTACAATCTCCTAGAACACCATAAAAATCACCTGAAACCACAGTATTATGTATTATTATTAACAGGGAAGGTAATGCTGCGACAAGGAAAGTAGCTTTCCAGTTACTATCTGCTGTCAGCCAAACCACATTCATATTTGCGCTTTGTATTATAGACAAATATAATTCTATGTTGCAACCCGTCGCTAACATATTGCAATCTAAAACGCTGGACATATTAAGATGTGCAAACAATAACTACTACAGTTGCAGAACACCGGCGTTCCGCGGAAGAAGGGAGCATAGATTTAATCAAATCAGCTGAAGAAATTGCTACGGCTTTAAACATTGAGCTACGTTTACCAAGAACAGCAAGCCGCCAACAACATAGGGCAAATCCACCAGCTGCTTCCCTTAGCGAGTACTTTCGTCGCTCGTTATATGTACCTTATTTGGATTCTTTGTCATCTTCATTAGAGGCGAGATTTAGCAAACAGCATTCACCAGCGTTTACTCTTTCATTGTAGTACACCCTACTCGAATAATTAAAATTACAGTTCCCAAATTACAAAAATGTATGGAGGAAGTATGTGATTTTTATGAATTAGAAGGGCTCACTTTAGAAGCTGAACTATGGCGCACTTTTTGGATAAATAAGCAGCAGCAGGATTTTGAAAATATTGGTATAGCGGAGTTGATACAAGAAGCAGATTCTTTTTCCACGAAGGTGAAGATAGCCCTAGAAATTTTGCTGGCAATGCCTTATTCCACTGCTACGATTTTTTTTTTATTCTTTATTAGCTTATTTGATCTGATCTGAAATCTGATTTGCCCCCCCCTGACCCACAACCTGGGTACGCCCATGGAAAGCTATAGTAGGAAAACATATTGAAGGCAAGACTGATAATGATATATATACAAATTATCGAGTTTGCAACCATCACTTTGAACAGCGATTCTTTTACCCTTATAGTAAAAGATTAGCAAGGACTGCTCTACCAACCCTTAACCTTGGTAAGTTTTACTTATGTAAACATATAATTTTGCTATTGAAAATGTTGCTAAAAATATATTTCTGGTTTCAAAAACCATACAATAATAAATACATCTAGCACATAACATGTTCAGTGCATTTCACCTTAATATTTACTATGTTTATCTAACCTGAATGAAATAATTACTAACATGAAATATGTTAGGTGGTTGTTTTTATTTATCTTTACAACATCAAATTTTAGTTGATATAGTTTGTTAATTTTGAGTAATAGTAGAGTTGACAATGTGTAAATTATGATGTTCAAAGATCTACTTGCATATTTCAGGATCACCTACATCTGTTCAAGATGAATATATTGAAGCACAAAGTACAAGCGCCACTGTTGAACCAGTAGTAAATGATCCTGTAGTGGTTCAAAACGTGCAGCAAGCAAGCAAACAATGTTCTCAGATTCAATTAAAAAACAAAATAGTGACTGGTAAGTTTTATAATGTAGTTTATAGCTTACTTTTACTACATTAGTAAGTCTTAATATAGAAAAGAAAGTCGTGTTAGTTACACCACTTATAACTCAAGAACGGCAGAACAGATTTGGCTGAAAATTGGTAGGGAGGTAGCTTAGAGCCAGGAGACGGACATAGGATACTTTTTATCCCGTGTGACTTGACATGAAACGTCAGTCACTATAAAACGTGGTATAACAAAAAAGAATCAGACTTGGAATAACAAAACGCAAATGACAGCTATGTAATTGACGTAAAATGACAGCTATGTAATGACGTATGGATGACAATTTGATATTTGTAAGAAATCAACATTAAAACTATTTCTATTAAATAAATAATTAACAAGTGGATTGAAGTGAAGTGAAGTTTAATTAATAATGCCGCGACCAAGACGATCGAATCTTTCCCGACAAAGCCGTAATGCAAGAAGAATACAAAATACTGCAAATGAAAGGACTGAAGAAGAACAAGAAATTGCACGTGAACAGCGCCGCGATAGTATGGCTCGACTTCGTGCTTCTCAATCACGAGAGCAAAGTGAAGCAGCCCGTGAAACAGCTCGGTTGGGAATGCAGAATCGTCGAGCGAACAACAGAAGTCAACAAATAGATAATTTGCGACGCAGAACAAGATATTTAGCTGATTTGAATCGAGCAGCGTTTCGATACGATTGCAGCAATGATTACAGCTTGCATCCTAGCGTTTGCATTGGGCAAATGGACGTTGTTTGCGAGTATTGTGGTGCATTAAAGTTTTCCGGAGAAACGCCTGGATTATGCTGCCTTAATGGTAAAGTGAAATTGCCAGTGTTGACTCCGCCACATGAGCCATTGTATTCATTGCTTTGTGGCGAACACACAAGAATCACGCCATCTTCTTGCAAATACTCGAAAATACAATAGTTGTTTCCAAATGACGTCATTTGGGGCAGACATTATCGAAGAAGGAGGATTTAATCCGACATTTAAGGTATTTATTTTTGTACTTACATAGAATGTAGTTAAAGAATAACTTACTTTATCTATTGGTATGTATTATATTTGCTAATACTGAACTCTACTCTCCCACAGAAAAAGTGTTTATAACCCAGTTAATACTGTCTGGTTTTTATTTTGTAGATACAAGGACAGATTCACCATCGAATTGGATCATTACTACCTTTCGAAGATACACAGAATAAATTTTTACAAATATATTTCATGGGCAACATGGAAGAACAACTTGATCGACGCCTAGGAATCAATGCAGGAATGAAGCGAGCAATTCTTCAAGACTTGCAGTGTCTGCTTCATGAACATCATGCGTTGGTCAGGTTGTTTAAGAGTGCTTTAGAGCGCATGCCAAATGATGACTATAAAGTTGTCATCAAAGCAGATAAACGACCATCTGGAACACACGAACGCACATTTAATGCTCCAACAGTAGACGAAGTTGCCATCCTGATTGTTGGTGAACAATTGGAAAAACGCGATATTGTGCTTACACGTCGCGATACTGGGCAACTGCAACAAATATCTGAAACTCATCGATCATATGACGCATTGCAATACCCACTGATGTTTTGGCAAGGAGAAGATGGATATTATTTTAATATTAAAATGATAAATCCATTGAATGGTAAAGTATCAGTATCTTAATAATGGTTAATGTCTGTATTATTTGCCTTTGAAATGGTTAATTATCAAATTTTTAATTTCAGGTGAAGAAACTACAAAGAAAGTTAGCTCAATGAATTATTATGCATATCGTTTGATGATTCGTCAAAATGCTGACAACTATTTGCTGCGGTTTCGTCGATTGTTTCAGCAGTATTGCGTTGACATGTATGTAAAAATAGAAACGGAACGTTTAACATTTATTAGGTTGAACCAAGCCAAACTGCGTTCTGAGGAGTACATCCATTTACGTGATGCAGTTAGTACTGAAGGAAATACAGCTAATATTGGTCGATTAACTATACTGCCGGCGACGTACATTGGTAGCCCACGTCATATGCATGAATATGCACAAGATGCAATGACATATGTGCGTCATTACGGCCGGCCAGATCTCTTTATTACTTTTACCTGTAATCCAAAATGGATAGAAATTACTCAATTGCTGCTTCCCGGACAAACATCAAATGATAGACACGACATCACAGCATGTATATTCAGGCAAAAAATTCGGTCCGTGATGAACTTTATTGTTAAACAACGCGTCTTTGGAGATACTCGATGCTGGATGTATTCAATCTAATGGCAAAAGCGAGGCCTGCCGCACGCACACATTCTTATTTGGTTAGTGGAAAGAATTCAGCCTGACCAAATAGATGATATCATATGTGCAGAGATTCCTGATCATGAAGTCGATCCAGACCTACATGATGTTGTTACTACTAGTATGATTCATGGACCGTGTGGTGCCATCAACCCCCAATCACCTTGCATGGTCGATGGAAAGTGCTCTAAACGATATCCACGGAAATTAACGGCGGAGACTGTCACTGGCAACGATGGGTATCCGCTGTATCGGCGTCGATCACCAGATGACAACGGTCGAACTGTCACAACGAAAGTGAAAAGAATGGATTTCGTTGTCGACAACAGTTGGATTGTTCCATATTCACCACTTATTTCTAAAACGTTCAAGACACATTGCAACGTTGAATACTGCAATTCAGTTAAGTCCATAAAATATATTTGCAAATATGTCACGAAAGGCAGTGATATGGCGGTTTTTGGATTGCAATCCTCGAATACCAATACTCCAATATATCTAAAAGAGCGATTTCACTTCCTCCATTCCACTCATTGTCGCTCTCTTAGATCTGAAGATAACCTACTCCTAAAAATTCCTTCTCACAACTCTTCCTTCTACTCTAAATCCTTCTCTGTTAAATCTGCTCGGCTGTGGAACTCTTTACCTCTAGAGATTCGGCGTGCTCAATCACTAGTTACTTTTAAACGGCTGGTGAATGGGCATTTCTATCCCCCATAAAATCGTTATGATTCCTCAATTAAGTCTCGTACTCACTTATTTGTGTATATATTACATTGTCATTATTTGTTTACTCTCTCCCTTCAATATCGTCTAGTTTCTATTATTTTCATTTATTTTTTTTTATTTACTATATGGGAACTTTTGTATGTATGTATGTATGTATGTGTGTACCTATGTATGTATGTATGTATGTATGTATCTATGTATGTATGTATTTGTGTATGTATGTATTTATTTAGTATTTTATGTAAGTATATTCTATATTACATAATTTGATAGATACAATAACTTCCTATACTTCACTGTACGTACACCCGAACCTCTCCAATGAATGCACTTTTCCTCTTCAATATTGGTTGTCTGGAAGAGATCGCTCATTAGCGATAAGACCGCCAATTGTACATTTTTTTTAAGTTATTTTCTATTTGTAAGATTTTTTTATTATTTGGTGTACAATAAAGAGTATTCATTCATTCATTCATTCATACCAACGATGAAATTTCACGCTATCAAGTTGGTCGTTATGTGAACTGTAATGAAGCGATTTGGCGTATATTCGCATTTCCCATTCACGAACGTCATCCTACTGTTACATTACATACATACATACATTTGGCGGTGCATCTGGAGAATGGTCAACGAGTATATTTCACGGCTTCAAATGCTATGCAACGTGCTGAAACACCTCCAGCAACTACATTGACTAGTTTTTTTGCAATCTGCCAAAGCGATCAGTTTGCAAGAACTTTGCTTTACTCGGAGATGCCACGTTATTATACTTGGAATGCTTCATCCAAGAATTTTCAAAGACGGAAGCAAGGTGATGCTGTTCCTGGGTATCCAGATGTGCGTTCTACTGATGCTCTTGGTCGTATGTATACAGTTCATCCAAAGAATGATGAATGTTTCTATTTGCGGTTGTTGCTGGTAAATGTGCGTGTGCCAACTTCATTTGAGACACTACGAACTGTTAATGGTGTTATATTCCCAACATATCGTGCTGCATGTGAAGAATTGAACTTATTAGAAAACGATACCCATTGGGATACGACAATCGCTGAAGCCATTATCTCTGCATCTCCAAGTCAGATACGCACATTATTCGCTATCATAATTTCGACATGTTTTCCATCAAACCCATGTAATCTGTGGCACAAATACAAGGATAGTATGTCAGAAGATATTTTACATGAAAGTCGTGTCAGTTCCAGAAATCACGATATTGAGATGAATGAGGAGATACATAATCGTGCTTTACTTTTGATTGAAGATATGTGTTACCTCATGTGCGGTAATTTATTAATCAGGTTAGGAATGCCAGCGCCAAATGAATGACGCATTTAATCGAGAATTGGAACGGCAACGTGAATATGATCACCAGGAATTAGATTTAGTAGTTCAAAGGAATGTACCCCTGTTGAATTATCAACAAAAGGAAGTTTATGATACTTTAATGAAGGCAATCGCTGATGAAAATGGTGGTTTATATTTCCTAGATGCCCCTGGTGGAACTGGCAAGACATTCCTTATGTCATTAGTTTTAGCAACTGTTCGGGCGAGATCCAACATAGCGGTTGCAGTTGCTTCTTCTGGAATAGCAGCCACATTGTTAGAAGGATGCCGTACAGCTCATTCAGCATTCAAATTACCGTTAAATCTTCAAACTATTGAAGAACCAACGTGTAATATTGCAAAACACTCAGCAATGGCCAAAGTTTTAGCGGCATCGAAAATCATCATCTGGGACGAATGCACAATGGCGCATAAACGTGCATTAGAAGCACTTAACCGAACATTAAAAGATTTACGCAATGACTCGAGATGTTTTGGAGGAGCAATGATTTTACTGTCTAGCGATTTCCGCCAAATACTGCCAGTAATTCCAAGATCTACGGCTGCCGACGAAATAAACGCTTGCCTCAAATCGTCAAATCTATGGCGCTATGTGAAGAAACTGCAGCTGACAACAAACATGAGAGTTACATTGCTTAATGATACATCTGCTGAAGATTTCTCGGAGCAATTGCTGACTATCGGTAATGGTCAAGTACCTGTCGATGAATCGAGCGGATTAATTTCATTTCCAAATAATTTCTGTAATTTTGTCTCATCAAAAGACGAACTTATCAACAATGTATTTCCAAATATTATTTCTAACTACAAAAATAATGAATGGTTGAGTGAGCGAGCAATTTTAGCGGCTAAGAATAAAGATGTAGATGACCTGAACTACATAATTCAAAATAAGATCATTGGAACAATGCATTCATTCAAATCTATTGACTGCGTCACAAATGAAGATGAAGCCACCAACTATCCAATTGAATTTTTAAACTCTTTGGACGTGCCTGGCTTACCACCGCACAATTTACGCCTAAAGGTTGGCTCCGTAGTAATCATGCTTCGAAACATAAACCAACCAAAACTGTGCAACGGTACGCGTTTGGTGGTTAGTAAATTGATGAACAATGTAATTTACGCTACGATAATGATAGGAAAATTCAAAGGCGAGGAAGTTCTCATTCCGAGGATCCCGATGATCCCAACCGATATGCCGTTTGAATTTAAAAGACTTCAATTTCCGATACGTCTTGCATTTGCCATGACCATCAACAAATCACAAGGCCAATCCTTAAAAGTTTGTGGTTTAAATCTAGAACATTCATGTTTTTCCCATGGTCAATTATACGTGGCATGTTCACGGGTCGGAAGACCATCTGCGTTGGTTGTTTTTGCGCCTGATTTTTTTTTGGATTTTTTTTCCAATAAAAAAAAATCTGCTTATTTATTGCCATTAAGGCGGAACAAAGTTCGCCGGGTCAGCTAGTATTTTTATATAGGTAGGTATGTGTATATATTGTATATAGGTATATGTTTATTTTTATACAAGTATATGAATATTGTATTCATACATATTTAATCATTTGTGGTAATCACATGTATGCCATTTCATTTTCCAGGTCAAGCCATCATAAGAAAACAAGATCTCAAAATTAAAAAATTGATAAATAAAATTGTAAATATAAGAAAAAAGTTAACAGACCAAGTCCATGCTGCAAAAAAATTGTCAAAAATGAAAGTATTTGCCAAAGTTTTACCAAATGTCAACCAAGGGCATCACAAATTTTTATAAGAATGCAATTAACACAACAACGTAAAAAAAGCCGTAGAAGACGTTTTGATATAGACAAAAAATTAATGTCGTTATCAATACATAAGAAAAGCCCAAGAGGGTACAACTTCCTAAGGAAACTTTTTACATTGCCATCCAAAAGGACTCTACAGGAGGTCCTTAAAAAGATAACAATAAAACCTGGCTTAAACTCAGCAATAATGACGCTCATAAAAAATAGCACAGAAAACTTCAACAATGAGCAAAGGTTATGTGTCCTTATGTTTGATGAAATGTCACTTTCTCCTTCTCTACATTATAATGTTGCATTGGACCAAATAGTGGGGTTTGAACAATTTGGCAATGAACAAATAACAAACAATATTGCAGACCATGTTTTAGTTATTATGATAAAGGGACTAAAAGTCAATTATAAGCAGCCAATATGCTATTTATTTTGCAAAAATGCCACAAAGGCAGTAATATTAAAGCAAACTTTAAAAAAAGTAATTACTGAGCTCGAACAAAATGGATTACATGTTATCGCAACAGTATGTGATCAATCAACCACAAACACAAAAGTAATAAATGAATTAAT
Source organism: Mycalesis mineus (assembly GCA_034621355.1). Lineage (NCBI taxonomy): Eukaryota > Metazoa > Arthropoda > Insecta > Lepidoptera > Nymphalidae > Mycalesis > Mycalesis mineus. The sequence continues at coordinate 265,527 of JAXAVZ010000250.1, read as the reverse complement.
TGGTGAGACTAGGAGCAAATATCTTAGAAGTGGAAAGGAGAAAAGAACAAGTAGCTTTATAATAGAAAATAAAGAAATCTTTCCACTCTACGATCCACCCCACTTATTAAAAGGGTTGCGAAATAACTTGCTAACCAAAGATTTAAGGTTCACGCAAGATGGGATAGTAAAGACTGCGAAATGGGTGCATCTAAAATCTTTACTAGATTTAGACGCAGGAGAAGACGATATGAGAATGTGCAATAAACTGACAGAAACACATGTGCAGCAAGAAAAAATACCAAAAATGAAAGTGAAATATGCCGCACAAGTATTTAGCCAAAGGGTATCCGGTGGTCTTAGATTTTGTGCAAGAAAGTAAAAATAAAATATAACAAGTATCATATTACTAGTGGTATCCCAGTAGTACCCCAAACCGTAGTTCTATAGAATTGTTGAGATCTTTTTATCCCAATAGTCTAGTACTGTAGTATAGTTTTTGCTCTTTAGATTTTAATTAATATTTTATTTTGTTTTTAACAAAAATATCCCTTGAGACAACTGAAATAAAATAAAGGTAAGTTGTTGAAACCAAGTAGTAGTAGTGTCTAAAAAAATATTGTCTTATTTTGAAAGTTACAGGAGGGACACTCATTTTACCTCTTTGGAAGTGTCTTTCGGGGAAACTATTCAGTTTATTAAAAAAAATATATTAGAAACCTATATAGAATATAATTTTTAAAGACATAAATAAATAAAATAAAAAATAAATAAAATAAAAATAAGAATAAATTTAAAGACTAACCATAAATACCCCACACGATTGGGATTAAGGAAAAAAAATTTTGAGTTTCACTTCACAAGTATGGGAAACCCCAAAATTTATTGTTTTTTTTTTGTATGAAATGTTGTATGAAAGAATAAATATATTAACTAAATTTTAATAGTAAAGTTCTTATAATTTCGAAAAAAGTGGCTCTGAAATGTGACGAACAGACATACTTTACAAATTTAAGGATTTCGTTTTTTGCCATTTGGCTATGGAGCCTTAAAAGATAATTCCTAATCCTTCACATCGTTCGAGTTTTTTTACTTATGATCCATATCGGTCTTTGACTTCCAGCGCAATGCTGTTAGCATGTCGCCAAAAGCTTTCTTGAAAGTACAAATAGTACCCCGTCGGTTCACAAAAGGTTCGTTTAGTCTACACATTGGCCAATGCAATTAGAAGTCACAGCGAACCGTGCAGCGACCAACCGCCGTAGTTACACGCTTTGTGTTGTCTGTTCACGTAACAAAATTCACTCCATTCTGTTGCAAAACATGTCGGGAGCCAGTATGTATACTGAATTGTTTTAAATCTTCTCATACAGCACCGGGGATGGTCCACCACCATTGTGGTTTAGTTCTAGACAAACCCATTGAGCCGGAAAGAGCAGAATGAGCTTCGTCACTGAAGAAGATTTTACGATGAAATAGATATTCTGGGCGTATCTTTTCCAGAGCCCAATCGGAGAACGTACGTCGCTTCGAATGGTCCATCGACTTCATTTCTTCAGTGAGCCTGATATTGTATGGGTGTAAAGTAAGATGCTTACGCAAAATTCGCCAATGAGAAGTCTTGGCAATGCCCAACTCTTGAGAACTCAGTGGAATTGACTGATTTAGATCATTTGCTACAGACGTTTTAACGGCAGCGATATTTTCAACACTGACCAACGCCTAGTCTCACTGACACGGCAACATCACACAACGAATATGTAGATTCAAACTTTTTCACTAAACTTGTCACTGCCTGTCTACTAGGGCGAGAATTACGACCAAAAATTGGAGTTAACGCTCTTAAAGTAGTGGCCACCGACTCCAAATTTCTTTAGTAAATTTAAAATTTGCGGACGTTGTTCATTCGTGTTCTCCACCATGATTAAAAGGTTATGTCTACTAAATAAACTCACAGTGACAGTTCGATGTTAAGTGAAAAGGTGCGTTCTCAAACTAAATTTAAAATTGTCAAGCCCCTATTGGGAAACCCCTTATATAAATTGGAGACAGAAACAGAATCAAATCACAGTTCACGTGGGTGAATACGAAACCCAAACTATCTCAATGTCTAATTTCATGTAAACTGATATAGTGGTTTAAGCTGAGGTGTAGTAAGTAAGCATAGTGTAAGCATATTCGTAGGCGATATATAAGATGTAACACTTGTATTATTAATTCAGTATTAAACGGGACTCAACCGAGATCAGTTGTTTCACTGCAAGCCCAAAGCCCCCTCATGGCGACCCTGCCTAGCGACTACCATATTTGGGGCGCGGAGAAAATGTGACAAAAATAATTTAAAATCTTTAATTAAGTGTCCAAAATGTGTAGATCAAGTGTTGAGAAAGACACATTTTTGCTGAACCAAAATGCAGCCGGTTCAAATGATGGCCATATGGAAGACATCAAAACACATATCTCAACGATGAACATACTTATAACAATCATATGCGTTATTCTTGGTCTCGGCGTTTTATATTTCGTTTATCAGCAATATAGAAAATGTCACCATGGATGGATCAGGGAACATATCATAAATAATAATCTGAGAAGGTCATTTACGAGAGCAGTTCGTAATGACGAAGACAACAACATCAATATTGCAATGTAGAGAAGTAACACCCATACAGATATACGGTTTCGCATTTATAAGATTACTATCGACTAGTATGGATAAGTGTGCAGTCTCTTGAAGCGCCTTCACATACTCTGCGGCCCGGTCCTGGCATTCACATTGTCACATTTGGCATTGGCCAGTAAAGTGTGATGATCTATGCTATACCTATACAATGAATGACTACAAAAGTATTGATATCTGATGCTTTTTGCAAAGCATACAAATTGCGTTCTTCAAGTCTTTGGAGCAGATGTCATGATAAGTGTGTTCGGCACATGCTAAAAAAATATATTCAGAATGGAAAAATCAGTAGACAAATCACTGCACAAATAAATCTCAACTGACATAGATGCTTTACAGTGTTCATCATCTTCTGATGTGTTACCGTGCGTGTGAAAGTTTCTTGGCGAAGTGGAAAGATCAAAGGAATTTAATCAATACTTTCAAAACGAATGGCTGATTATGAATCGCAGTTGGTATGTAGAAGCACTTCCAGGTATTCCGGCAACTAACAAAGCGCTTGAAGCATTTCATCAAACTATAAAAGACGAAAATCGGGAGCTTCACCCATTGTCACGCTTCCTGGTGTTAGCGAAAGATATGATGACAGTGGTCTAAAGGTGCGTACGGATTGCGCGTACCCTGGTACGCGTACTGAGTTTACGCGTATCCGGAACGCCTAGTCCATACCTGCAGCTACGCGTCCACTCCTGGGGTACGCGTACCGCGCGAGCCAAGTCGCAGCGCGAGCCACCGTGAGTCGGTTTTTGGTCGCGCGTCAAAGAGGACGCACGCGGCCGGCTACACTATATTTGGACGGCAAAATGAATAAACACGCGTGTTCTTCGAGTTTCAATAAAGAAAATATTATCAGATTGATTCAACTTTGTGAATTTCATCGGGTCTTGTGGGATTGCACACTAACTGATTATCGAAATAACGATTTACGCTAAGATGCATGGAAGGCAATTTCAGATGAACTGAAAATTCCAATAGGTGAATTTAAAAAAAAAAAGATGACTACTTTATTAGCAACTAATAGAAAAGAAGCAGAAAAGTTTAGTAATAGTCATGTCGAATGACTGGGGCTTGCGGAGCGCTCTGGATCGATTGACCTCGCGTACAGGTTCGCGGCGGTCGGTACAGGAGCAGTACGCGTGGACAGTGTTTCCCAACTAGGTACGCGTAACACAGGAACGCGCTATCCGTACGCAGCTTTACAATTATGTTAATAAGAAGTCAGTTACCCAACAACCAACAGTTACTTGTTGTTGGAATGTCCCCAACACGACAGAATAAGGGAAGACCGCAAACAACAACTGATGGATCTGTGCAAAAAATTAATACCCGAAATTTTACTAAGCAAGAATTGTAAATCGTTAGTAAATTACTGTACAGAGGTTGCCAGAGCTGCTGTAAAGAGAAACAAGTAATAAAGATAGTGTTTCTATTACTTTTGAATAATATGACCCACTCGGATAAAAATTATACTTATTGTATCTTAATAGCAGCTCTTGCAAACAAACAAATTTTGATATAAAACGCCTCTGACCTCATCGGTGATGTTATGGCCATTCTTCGTAGTGAAGAATATATATAAAAAAAGACAATCAACAGTTACTCTCAAACAATTGCTAAAAGACTATGAGTCAAACAGATTTATGAATCGGCGCCATAATACAGTGTTTTTTTTTATCAACAAGTTGGCCCTTGACTGCTATAACACGTGATGTTAAATGTGTTAATAATTTAAGCAGACAAGTGAAATGTTTACAAAGATGGATGCAAGCCTACCAGCGTTGAATACTTTTCCTCATTTAGAAATAAATGATTCTAATACTCCAGTGCAATTAGCCTTAAAATTAACAAAAAGTATAAGAAAATTGCAGTAGAATGAAACCCATCAGAAAATGAGAATGTCCTCCTCCTTTTCCAAGGTGTTTCATCCTACTGCGATTTAATTTGGCTTCAAAAATTAAATGCACTGGTCTATAAGTTTATTTATCTCTTTAGGACTTTACCAGGTGGACCAAGCTAGGGTCATATTTTAAAGAGCACATCAGGGACAAGGGTGGCTATGAAGTCGAAATAAGTCCAGAGAGTGAGTTTTCTGAGAAACTAGTTTTTCAAGTAGGAGGTACCTATCCAATCTGTTTAAGTGGGTGAATTAAAACCTCTAGACGGGAATATTATACCTAAATAGCATATATAATATGATGGGCACCCGTCCAGCCAGGAATAACCGAAAGGTGCTTTATAAGGTCATTGGAGAAACATGACAGTTAGATGTTCTTTTTATATTGCTACACTGGGTACAGGTTCCGTATAAAATATGTGTCCTTCACCCATTTGCCAATGTATTATTTTTAACATATAGAGTCAGGAATTGTAGGGCTCAAATTACTCACACATGATCCTTGTCGGATCATGACCGGCAGGACAATAAAAGGTTGCAGATTTAGCCAATGAGAATAGGTACATCACTATTTCACAATTGTTAGTGAAAAGGGAAATGAAAGGTGGAAGGATGACCTAACAAAAGGATGTAAGTGACAGGCAAAAATGGAGAATTCCGGATGAGGCCTGTCAGACAGCCTGACAGAATGTGCAGATGTACAAATTCATTTTTATTGTATGTATATGTAGTAAGTTTATGTAATGAAGTCTATTTTATGTTTTTTTTCATTTATAATTGATGATGATGATGATTGATTGTGGCGAAAACACATTTGGACTAAACGAAGACAGCTCGACATTAAACTAAGAAGCTTGTATTGGCTGACACACAAAAAGTCCCAGCTCAGTCCCACCAGCAAACTGACTATATACAAAGCTATACTAAAGCCAATATGGACATATGGAATACAGCTTTGGGGAACAGCCAGTACAAGTAACATTGAGATTCTGGAAAGATTTCAGAACAAGGCCCTAAGAAGTCTATTTAACGTCCCGCCATACATTTCAAATAAAATCATCTTGGCAGACTTAAATATAAGAACAGTTAGAGAGGAAATACAGTCCTATAGTTATAAATATCAAAAGCAATTAACGGTACATGCCAATTGCTTGGCAAATCGACTGGCAGGAGATGGCAGCCTGCTATTTCGCAGATTAAAGCGAAATAGCATTATAAACCTAGCAAAAAATTGAAGCTAGACTCAGCAAAAAAGGGAGATTTTGTCAGTGGACATACTCCTGCTAAAAAAAAAACAAACAAAACTAAACCCACAGACGAACGGCCCAATGTCCCAAGACAGATTACCGAGTCACAGAAAAAACAGACGAAAAAAAAAAAAATTTATAATTGAAGTTTGATTTTCAGATTTGATGATTTCAGAGACAATTAAATCCTACCTGCTACTTGAGGGTTAAGGACAAAGAACTCTAATTTTGTAACTATTCTTCAATAGGTAGATAATAGCGCTGTCACAGACTGGTACCCTAGAGATGGGACAAGGAATTGTGGCAAGCAGCTCCTCAAATGGGAGGATGAGTTAAAGCTTGCAGCAGGACCAAATTGGAGAAGGGTCGCAAATGATAGAGAACAGTGGAAGTCGGTGGTTCGGCCTATGCCGAAAGGCATTCTGTGTTAAGAGGTATATTATAACTAAAGTAGTGTAAAAAATTTTAATCTTTTACCACAGAATAAAGGGCTTATTATTATTATTAATAGCTCTGTAGCTTGCTGTAACATTATGCTGAGTGGAAAACCTTTATTTGGTCAGTTTTTATTTGATTTCTTTCCTTATTTCTATCAATCAACTGATATAAAATATTTTATAAAAATATTTTTTTTCTCAATAATCCTAAAATGTTATTGTGAAAATAAAATGAGATTTTTTCAAGAAAAATCTACTGCATCATAATAAACATGACACAACTACACAGATGTCTCTTCTTTAAAAAAAATCTTCTCAGTAGGAATCTGCCGCCTGAACCATTACAGTCAAACTTTGTTCCAAATGTGCTTAGCTAAACAAATACCTACTTGTAAAATTAATTTTGAAAGTTTTTGAGACATGAATATTTTTTGGAGTTTTTTGATCATTAATTAAGCACATGCTGGAGAATTAACTACAAAAACGATAAACCCTGATATGTAGTAACATAATTATCTGATTTAAAGACAATTTATATCACATACATGGCTATAATCAAGATAGGATTACACCACTTCAGCTAACCACTATAGACTGAGTTGGCATCAACAATAATTATTCACTGGAGAACTTGCAGTAGTATAATTTCTACAAATACCATTTTAAAGGCATCATCAATAACCCCCGTCTTAAAGAAAATTCTCAATTCTGGCCTGAAATGTGACATTTCAGCATTGGACTATAAGAAACATGTTTGCCAATCGAGTATGTTTACGGGATCTGGCGGCTTACAAAAAAGCAGATTAAATTTCACGAAGCAAGACACCCCGAAACACATGGGTCTAACAAAACACAAGCGTCGGTGAAGTGAAAATTCACCAATACAAAATCTTGATTGGAGTTTTTAATTACTCTATGTCCAGCACAAACACAACCATAAACCAACATAGGCGCTAAAAGAGGAAATCCTGCCCAAGTGACCGCAACTTTTACTACCTAATTTTAATTCTTATTGTTATTCTAATTTTTAAATGAAATAATATAATTCTATACACAACTTACTCAACCATAGATTATCACAGATGACAGCAAGTACTCTTTGTCAGTACAGATACAGATTAAAAAAAGTACTTTAAAACTAAAGAAGGGTTTATACGACCAAGTAAGTTTTAAAAATGCGTTTATCGTAAGCCATCGTATATCGTAATCGTAAATCGTAAAACAAACAGAGAGAAATAATTTTATGGAATAATAATTATCTAAGATCGGTCGCATATTGTAAGAATTTTTCTGTCACAAATATTCTGACATACTTCGATACCACACTACGCCGCAGGCTTATTAAAAACTTCCTTCCAGCGAGTCTGAGTTTAGTTCGCGACTGGCCGGCAACTGGCGGGATTGAATGGTTAATAATTTCTTTTCACGCCAATGCCGTTTTCACCAGAAGCTATCAGTCTCTCATGGCCTATGAGATAACATTGCTACATTTTTCTTATCTTTGACATGACTCAGTTTCAATAAGATTTTGTCAGTATTGATTCTAAGATACATTGTTTAATTTTCTCAAAGTTTCAGTCAAAGATAAGAAAAATGTTTGTATTACAATATTTTATAGCAATGTTATATATTCCTTAAGCATAGTAGTAGGTATAGTAAAGCAATATCGTGCATATTAAATGCAGTACAGAGGTCCCCAAGCCTCTCTCCCACTTGAGGGGCTTGGGCACTTTGGACATGTGTCCGAAGATTATTTGTAACCTTGAGACTAATTATAATACCGAAACTTTACTTAGCAATAATTACTACCTTAATTAGTACAGCATTATAATTTCATTTCTAATATTAATATGTGTACTCGATTTGTAATAAAATTTTGATTATGATAAAAAATACCAGCTTTATTATCATTTATGTAAAAAATGACCAATGCTCCCCTACCTCTCTTACACTACTCCCACAAAGGACTTGACTCCAGGCCGTTCAAAATACAATACAAGTGTTGATATTGTTACGAGCTAGGGGTCGGGGATTGGAAGAACAACCACACAACAGGGAGAACTAGACGTTTATTAACCAATAAATAGTTTGGTGTACAAGAATTGATGCAGCACGCTGCGACGCCGTCGTTTCACGCTTCTAATCCTGATGGGTTATCATGGCGGCGACGATGATCTGCCTCGGCACTTCACGGCCACACACCCCAACCACACTGGGAGACCACTACAGATCCATCGTCCTTACACGCACACTCTCAGGGAACATCTCCCTACATTCCTTCAACCGTCTTGACTCAACGACAGCTCGCTTTGAACTCTCTGAATCTAGTCTTTGTTCTGCATACGAAATAAATTTGAATTGTTCCATTGTTTTAACTTATTCCTTTTTTTAACTTTCATTTACTTTTAACCCAAATGAGATTTCCAACTGTAAACTCTTTTACTTCGTAATTCCTCCGAGGGGTCATCGTCGTAACAATATTTATCTAATACAAGTGTTGATACTCTTTGGTTATTGTCATTTGTCAAGCTGAAGTCAAATCTAAAATCTTCTAAAATGTAAAATTTCATTTTGTTTTAAATTTTTAATTTTGGTCTTTCGTGTACTTTTAATTTTCTGTTCTAAAATATTATCTACACGTAGGTAGCGGTATTTATTAACCCTGCGTATAATATTACTAAATTCTTTAGTAGTGAAATTAAAGTGCAACAACATACTTATATAACTAGTTAAATGCGTTGTATATTGTATGATATAATTGTATATGTGATTGAAAATGACCATGTCTTCCACGGGGTGTCACATTCAATACGTTGTGTGGTGCAAAGAATTGCAGGTTTGTGTTTTGCTTCAATATTTAATAAAATTTTCCTTCATATTGACATTATTATATGATTTTTTACTACTAGTCTAGAGGTTTTACCTTGATTTGTCTGTCAACTCGTCTGCGAATAACGACTGCCATCTTTTTTTAAGTGTTCACTTTTGCCCCCAACAAAGTTAGTTCGTTTATGTCACAATCTGAAAGATATGGATGCGACTGCAATCCATTTGTGAAAACCGCAAGAAAATCCGTTCAGTAGTCTTCCAATTTATCGAAAACGGGCAGATGTGGTGTAGGAATTTTATTTATATTATTTTTGGAACGAAGTTCCTTATCGCGCGTTGTGTAAGGGGGCTAGACGGAAAAAATTCGTACGAAAAGTTGTCACGACACTTTTTGATCAAAGGATCTTGCCGCCGCCTTTGATGTGTGTGCGCGTGAGTGGCGGGGGGCGCCCGCGCTGTATGCTGTCTCGCGCTCTCGTGGCGCCCTTTACGAAAATTGAGCCTACTGATTAAGTTTATATAACATTATATTTGTTAATAATAAAAAAATATTATTATTACTTAAAAAAAATAAAATTTTATTACAATTCCTTCACTAATTAATCGAAAAATTGAGCCTACTGATTAAGTTTATATAACATTATATTTGTTAATAATAAAAAAAATATTATTATTACTAAAAAAAAATTAAATTTTATTACAATTCCTTCACTAATTAATCGAAAGGAACTTCGTTCCATCCGGGTGTCCCTTGACACCTCTCAATTTTTTTTAATTATAATGAAAGAAAGAAAGAAAATATATTTATTCATACCTTATGCCACACATCACAATTCAGTTGAGTATATTTACAATACCCTGCGATGTGTGGCATAACCTAGGAAAAGGATCCAGCTCAGCATTTTTGCTGCAAGATCTCCTAAAAGATCATGCAGCGCTGATTTTCAGCTGGATCCCTAGTCCAGGTACCGCCACGAACGCAGCCTAAAACAACCTTATGATCTACAATAAAACTATACTAAAGCCAAACTCGATTGAGACTGCTTGTCAACAAACAAATTTAAAATGAAGGTAGAAAATACAACACATTTTATGCCTAATATTATGTTTTGTTTTTTAATAGAGTCTTATTTAAAAGATATTGAAGATATTAATTAGTTTTAAGCTTACTAATCTAATTTATTGTCATGAATTCGTCATTAACTAGTTAATTAACAAAAATAGGTGTAAAATGACTAGTGATTTCTACCTTAATATTTAATTTGTTTGTTGACAAGCATTCTCAATCGAGTTTGGCTTTAGTATAGTCTAAAAATTAGAAATTATATCTAAGACCTAACTCAGTGCTGTACTTTGCTATAATAACAATGAATGTTTTTTGTCTAGGATCCCTCAAGACTGAGCTACGGTTGCAAAAGAACTTTCCGGGCATTTATGAACCAAGGTGATCCATTTTTGGACTACATAATGGCATTGTTTGTTAAAAGTAAGTATAATACTGTTTCATTGTTCTAGGGTTTAGGCTTTGTGGCTTCAATCTATATTAAAGCCAAAATTCAATGTGGAAAGCATATCAACAAACAAAGGAGAATGCCAGATCCTAACCCAGAAAGAACACAAATTGTACATATACTAAAAATATCCTATTATTATATAAATGTTTTAAAATAATCCATTTTTACTGTTGGACTTCGGAATAAAATTCTGTTAAAAAAACTAATTAAACTATTTCCTTTTCATTTACACTCTTTACGCATTTTAAAATCTTTATTGTTGCACTGGGTTCTAGCCTTTTAAATCGTTTTTTATTGTATTTTCACCAAAGTGTGCTCTAAAAGGCTAGTATCCAGAGTCGTTGAGCCTGTTTAAAATGTATTTAATGAAGCTTTGCGATTGTCATGTTAGTGTGACAGCTGTGCTATGTGGTTGTTTACGGAAATGGATGGTAACCAACATTAGGCTCGTATCGAATACTCCGACTTCAAGAACTTTTAAATGTAATTTATATTAAATAGTAAAAAAATGCAATAAAACGATACATAATACATTGTTGTACAATATGTTTTTATTAGTGGGTTAAAGTCCTATACATTGTCTGGCATTCTCCTTTAAAATGAAGGTGAGACGAATATCTTAGCATTCCATGGATTCACCGTGCGGGTGCCGGGTCCATCGAGTGACACTCGGAACAGAGCCCGAGACTTGTGACACGGGTGTAGGTTTAAGGGTACCCTTAGTGACGCGCGTCAACACTCACCTCCTCTGTTCAAGTTGTATTCCCTGCCCAGCCAAATTCGGAAGGACCGCACTAGAGCAGCTTTGGACACTCGTTCCAATGTGGAGCTTACTGCACTTCTAGTAAGGCCAAGGTCTTTTAGCAGGTTGTAGAGACTTTACTGGTATACCTCTCGCACCCACTTCTAACGTGTATAAACTAACCACATAGCCATTTTTGGTTAGTTCATTAGTAAGGTCATAAATATGCAACACATTTTATGCCTAATAAATTTAAAAGTATGTTTTGTTTTTTATAAAGTCTTATTTAAAGATATTTAATATATTAAGTAGTTTTAAGTACTAATCTAATTTGTTGTCCTGAATTTTTCATTAACCAGTTAAGTAAATTATTATTATAAAAACAAAAAACCCGACTGCATAGAAGTTATGAACTGACAAGCAAAAAACAAGGATCACTATATCTATATAAAATGCTAAATACTTTATGAAGATGCAAGCAATAAAAATGCTTTATTTTCTGCGGGGAGCAAAACTATGTTTGTGCCCGCCTGCAGCGCCATAAAGTATTTAGAATTTTATATAGATATAGTGATCCTTGTTTTTCTCTTTTCAGTTCATAACTTCTATGCAGATGGTTTTTTGTTTTTATATTAATAATTTTATTTGAGACTTTTTTGTTTTAGTTTATGGTATAGGAATGACTGGGTACACTTTATGCCATTTTTTGTTAAAACAACAATATAAACATGATATAATTTATATTTTTGAAATGGTCTTTTTACGACCTTTCATTTGATACCCATATTGCTAAAATAGAAGAAAGATATACACACATCCCCCCTTTTTTTCCCCATTTACAGACACCGTTTTGAAAATTTATATAGCCTATGTCACTACCACTATTTTTACAAATTCAACGACACCTCACATGTCAAAATCCGTTCAGTCGTTTAGGCTGTAGCGCGTGCCGAAGAAATGGACATACATACATACATATGCTCGAAAAACATAACCCTCCTTCTGACGCAGTCGGGTAATAAATTAGATGTAAAATGACTAGTGATTTCTATCATCATTTTTAATTTGATTATTGATAAGCATTCTACATCAAGTTTGGCTTTAGTATAGGTGCTGGGTTCGCATCCTGGGCCAGTGGAAAAATTCGAAATTTTTAGTGTGCCTCAAGAGCACATTCAGCTGTCGGACGCAGTGACTGTCATCAACATTCAACAGTGATTGTTTAAATTAATCAATATCATGCGCTTTAAAGAAGGTTAATGTTTTTTTTTTTAATCGACTACAAGTTGGCCCTTGACTGCTATCACACCTGATGTTAAGTGATGATGCAGTCTAAGATAGAAGCGGGCTTACTTGTTAGGAGTGGGACGAAAATCCACACCCCTTTCGAGTTTCTACACGACATCGTACCGGAACGCTAAGTCGCTTGGCGGTACGTCTTTGTTGGTAAGGGTGGTAACTAGCCACGGCGAAAGCCTCCCACCAGCCAGACCAAGACAAGTTAAGAAAAATATTGCCCCGCCGGGAATCGAATCCAGCAACTCTGTCGTATAAATCCACGGCGCTTACCACTGCGCCACGTTTTATCACCATACTAAATAAATTTAACGTTCCACAGTATTATAACTATACTAAAGCCAAACTCGATTGAGAACGCTTGTCAACAAACAAATTAAAAATGAAGGTAGAAAATGCAACACATTTTATGCCTAATAAATTTAAAATTGTGTTATGTTATTTTAAAAAATCTCATTTAAAACATATTGAATATATTAATTAGTTTTAAGCTTACTAATCTAATTTATTGTCATGAATTCGTCATTAACTTACAGGTTTATACAAATTCAACAGTGTTTATACAAAGTGAATACAGGATTTTCAATCTTTAATGATTCAATCAACCAGGTGTGATCTTAATAGTCTTAAAAATGTGTAAAATAAAGAAAATATCTCTGTTTAAAAAAGGACCTGAACATGCAGGGTACTGATTCAAGGAGATGGAAATTGTAAACAACAACAACAACTTATAAAATTAACCAAAATGCAGATTGCTGTGACACAAAATTGATGTTTGGTAAGTAGTCTTGTAGTTTCAACCTGCCATCATCATCATCATCATCACCTTAAACACTATAATAACCTAATCTATATATAATATATAAAACAATTCAAAAAAAAATTGGTTGTCTGTAAAGTCGGTTTACTGACGATAGTTGAACGTGACAACGTCTTAAGAAAATACTGATGGAATGGTAGCATTTAATTGGTTATTAAAATTTCTAATTTAAGTATATTTTTATAAATATTAATTTAAATTAATAAAATAATTGATTTTGATTTTATAAATTTATAATAAATGTATAAATTTATAAATATATTAATTTTTAATTTAAAATTAATATATTTAATAATTATATTTAATAGACGGATGTTGAATGCTGCAGAACGCAAAGGCCGATTGTGCTTCTTTGTCGCTCGTTCCGCGCTCTCGCTTGCACTTCAAGCATTACATGGAACGCCTCAAAGCGAGGTAACGACGCATGATGTTATGTTTTTTCGTGCGTGCAGCCGGCTTTATCGAATTACCAGACGTTGTCGACGACAAAAAACTTAGGCGTCATAATATTCTTCCGATTCGGTGTCGAGTGATATAGTGCCCAGAAGGCTGGCATTGCCACATTGAATGGCAATGCATGTGAGTCTGAACTTATTCCAAAAGTTCGTTATGAGTTGAACGTGACTCATTGGACAGTTAGTTGTTAAGATGATAGCCTGATAAAATTGAATCCTCACAACACTCTTGTCTATATTTTCAGTTGGTGCAAGGACTAGAACATGACACACGAACTATAGGTGACATGTGTTACCAAGAAAGGTGGTTTCCATATCATCGTCATCATCACATCAGACAGACGTGGAAATAGGAATGACAAAAGCAACCAGAGATTTTAAAATTATGATATATTATTGAAGAAATCATTCAGGTATTTTGACCAATCGGAAAGAAAAAAAGAAAAGAAATCATTCTTCATTTTGAAGAATGATTTCTTTTCTTTGTTTAAGGCTTGAAAATGACCTCGCAGAGTGTCGAAACGTCGCCAAATCAAAAATTAAAAAAATATCACCTCTATGAGTGTTTTGATATTTAATAAAATTAGATAAATCCCAATACATTTTCGTTCCGATTGGTCAAAATACCTGAATGGTTTCTGATACTTTGAAAATAGTATCGCGGAACGCTTGGGTAACCCTTCATATATAATATTATTAAAGTATAAATTCAAAATTAAATTATATTTTTATAAAAACGATTGTTCTATAAACTTTAAACAAAAAGAACTCTAAACACTAATATGGATATATGTCAGTTTTTAATGTTTTCTTTCTTTGAATTAAAAAGAAAGAAAACATTAAAAACTAGAAATTAGAAATTGGAAATTGAAGAGTATGTCTCAATTCTACCAGCCTTTTCAGAGACGAATATCTTAGCATTCCATGGATTCATCGAGAGAATAACTCCCAACAGAGCGCGAGACTTGTGATACGGTATAGGTTAAAAGAGATCTTTTGACGACCTCCGTGGCGCAGTGGTATGCGCGGTGGATCTATAAGACGGAGGTCCTGGGTTCGATTCCCGGCGGGGCAGATTGAGTTTCTTCTTAATTTGTCTTGGTCTGGCTGGTGGGAGGCTTTCGCCGTGGCTAGTTACCAACCTACCGACAAAGACGTATCGCCAAGCGATTTAGCGTTCCGGTACGATATCGTGTGGAAACCGAAAGGGGTGTGGATTTTCGTCCCACTCCTAACAAGTTAGCCCGCTTTCATCTTAGACTGCATCATCACTTAACCTCAGGTGTAATAGCAGTCAAGGGCCAATTTGTAGTCGATAAAAAAAAAGTGTTGCTACTGATAGTTCAATTCACTAAGACGCGCCCCACTATTTCTCGCGAGGGGAAACCGAAGGGTGCGGGGAGTACAGTTCGAACATCAGTCTCGAGTCGACCACGGCTCGGTGTACACGGGCTATTGTAGGTTGTATCGCTGCGTGTCATGACCCAACGGAATGATGCTCTACTTAATTTTTTTACCAATATTATAATTATAATGTCAAAAAAACGTATCGTATGATGATAAACTACACATTTAAATGTGACTTAGCCAGAAGAATCGTTCCGTTGCCCATTCCTTCAGGTTGACCGACTCGACTTTAATTTTTCTACAAAGGTCACTTGATTGGTTTGTTACTGCCAATATAGATTTTCCAAATTAGCTTAGCAAAATAGCTTTGGTATTTGTACTATATATACATTGGTACTATCCTACTAAAAAGACGTACCGTCAAGCGATTTAGCGTCCGGTACGGTATCGTGTAGAAACTAAAGGAATGTAGATTTCATGCTACTCCTAACAAGTTAGCCCGCTTCCATCTTAGTTTACATAAACTAACTTGTAATGAATCAAAATAATAATAGATATCATGGATTCACGCTTTACAAAAACGCTAGGGGTATGGTAGACAAGACAGCGTGGAGTTGAGCTCAATCATTAAACTGTTTAAACAAAAGAAAAATAGATATACTAGGTACCTATCTGAGATGATTGTGGGTGTGTGTGTTTTTAAGATATTTTTAAATGGGTTAATATATATGTCGAAGGAATTAGACTAGAGACTTAGAATAGATTGTTGTAATATTGTAATAGACGTCATTGTTTATGGAAATGTTACTGTCTGTGGATGTAATTATTTTTGGTATGTCACGAGTTTTTGACGTGACAACGTCTTGTAATTCGATAGAGCTGCACGCACGAAAAAACATGACGTCATGCGTCGTTACCTCGCTTTGAGGCGTTCCATGTAAGGCTTGAAGTGCAAGCGAGAGCGCGGAACTAGCGACAAAGAAGGACAATCGGCCTTTGCGTTCGGCAGCGTTCAACATCCGTCTATTAAATATAATTATTAAAAAAATAAAAATAAAAATTTATAAAATCAAAATCAATTATTTTATTAATTTAAATTAATATTTATAAAAATATAAAAATTTTAATAACCAATTAAATGCTACCATTCCATCAGTATTTTCTTAAGACATTGTCACGTTCAACTATCGTCAGTAAACCGACTTTGCAGACAACCAATTTTTTTTATGAAAGTAATCGAAATAGAACTAATTGTTAATCATTTAATGAGAGATATGAGATAGGTGCTTACTTAAAACTTTAACACAAAGTTAAATTCAATTTGATTTGATAAATGAATGAATGATTGATTTGTTTTAATACTCCAACCAATAAAAGAGTCGGGCGCCAAAGTCCTAGTAGAGTATTTACACCATCTTGAGGGGTATAAAGGAGTTGGGTAGTTAGTTTGTGTCTGGAGTGCGGTGAGGATATACTTTTACACTGGTCGAGTTGGACCAGTGTAAAAGTGTTCTTAAGAAGTAAATTAAATTAGGGAGTAAAGTAAGATGGGTGTAAATAAACTACTGTTCTGAATCTTTATAATACGTCAGGAATTATAAAAATCTATTTCATGTATCAAAACATTGTGAACTTGCAATATATCTGTTCGTGAAGATAAAGTCTTTGTAACCCTAGAAAACGCCCAAGAGATTAAGAACCACTAAAGATGATGTCAAGAAGAATGGTGATACTCCGATATATATATTAACCTATATCACAATATAATTTTGCTGTGCAGGACCAACACGACATATTCATTTTAAAAAAATGAGTTAAAATGAAGTAGAGCATACTGTTAGTCAAACATGACATTCTTGTTGACATAATTAACTTGACACTTTGTGTGAGTGTGCACACATTGCTACTCGTTACGTAGTAATAGAACTCACATTCTTGCAGTTCTTATTGCACACTTGAACTGTAAGCGTTTGAAAAACAAAACACTACGAGCCATCGTGGATTGACCTAGCTATAGTTAATATTAATTTATACCTATGTACATTAGTGTTGCAATGCAATGCAACATCATGTTATTCTTCCTGCCCAGACAAATTTAATTAAAATCATTATAATACATACAAGTTACTGAAAATTGGTTTGGATAGTTTAGTAATTACTTTTGCAAAAGTATTTGATAAGGAAGTATATGTAACGGTACAAAAATACTTTGGTTTTGAAATTCTCGTGTAGTTTTTATAAACTAACTTAAATTTTCTAATAAATCTCCTAAATTCTATTATTGCAATCATATCATAATTGTCTTTAATAAATATTGTGATTGCAGCTGAAAATATAATACTATACTTATTTTTTAAAATCAATGGAAATTTGTTACGATAGCCTTCGTGTGATTCAAGCTTTTGTGAGTTTAGTAATCAGCAGTCAATGTAAAGTTGTTGACTTTTTAATTAAAAAAAAAAAAAAAAAACGTATTCCTCCATGTTTTTCCGCTTCTAAGCTCCCTTGCTTCTCTTTAACAAGTTTCTCAGCTCGTTGAGAATAGTTGAATTTTGTGGCTTTGGTTTCGTCTGCATGTAGAATAAAATAAAGAATGTTACAATTAGTAAACTTGTTAATTACAAATTGTAACATTTCTTTATTAACAACTGCTCCATTTGTGTCCATAAATTTTCTACGTTTTAATGATAAAGGTTTATGGCAGGAATTGGGTTTGGTTACTTCTGCATATAGAATAAAATAAAAAATGTTACAATTAGTAAACTTGTTGATTACAAATTGTAACATTTCTTTATTAACAACTGCTCCATTTGTGTCCATAAATTTTCGACGTTTTAATGATAAAGGTTCATGGAAGGAATTGGGTTTGGTTACTTCTGCATATAGAATAAAATAAAAAATGTTACAACTAGTAAACTTGTTAATTACAAATTGTAACATTTCTTTATTAACAACTGCTCCATTTGTGTCCATAAATTTTCGACGTTTTAATGATAAAGGTTCATGGAAGGAATTGGGTTTGGTTACTTCTGCATATAGAATAAAATAAAAAATGTTACAACTAGTAAACTTGTTAATTACAAATTGTAACATTTCTTTATTAACAACTGCTCCATTTGTGTCCATAAATTTTCGACGTTTTAATGATAAAGGTTCATGGAAGGAATTGGGTTTGGTTACTTCTGCATATAGAATAAAATAAAAAATGTTACAACTAGTAAACTTGTTAATTACAAATTGTAACATTTCTTCATTAACAACTGCTCCATTTGTGTCCATAAATTTTCGACGTTTTAATGATAAAGGTTTATGGAAGGAATTGGGTTTGGTTACTTCTGCATATAGAATAAAATAAAAAATGTTACAATTAGTAAACTTGTTAATTACAAATTGTAACATTTCTTTATTAACAACTGCTCCATTTGGGTCCATGAATTTTCTACGTTTATCATTAAATAAAGGTTTATGGAAGGAGTTGGGTTTGGTTACTTCTGCATATAGAATAAAATGTTACAATTCGTTACCATATGAAATTGCTAATTGTTTTTTGCTGGCTCATCTTCGTAGAGTAATGTTGACTGCTTTTTTAAGGGTTCTTTCTCTATGGTCTTGATGGATAGGTGTTTTAGACTGCTAGTTGAATGACTTTGATCTGAAAAATTAATGCTATGATTTCTTCTGCAAATAAGACAAAATTATAAATCTTAATCATAATAATCATAATCATTTATTATTTGCTGATACAGGGTATTTACAATGGTCTTAAATAACTAGTTTTAAGCCTACTGTTACTACCCATTGGGCACGCAAAATATTAATATTATAAGTTTTTAAAAACATTAAATAAACATTTAAGATTAATATAATCACAAAAAATACATTTAATAAAAGACAAAATTAAATTAAATTACACATTTGACTTAATATTTATGTTAAAAAGAAAAGTATTCATTTATGTCATAAAATGTATTGTCCGTAAGAAATTTACATAGAGCATTTTTAATTTTAAGGTTATCTTTATAAGGTTATCTTAGAATGTATACCTACAGTTCTAACTGTAAAATTGTTAATTACAAATTTTAACATTTCTTTTTTAGCAGCTGTCTATTGAATTTCTTTCGGGCCCTTTTGTGTAGAATCTTCTTATCGGTTCTTATTGGTGGAATTATCTTGTCGTCTTGGTAGAATTTTTTAGCGATTCAGGGCGATGTTCGAACGTTTATCGACAAAGCTCTTTTTTAACCGACGAAAAAAAACGGAGGAGGTTCTCAATTCGACACGTATTTTTTTTTTTTATATGTATGACCACGCATAACTTTTTACAGTGTTGTCCGATTTTGATAATTCTTTTTTTAATAGAAAGGGCATACATCCAAGGTGGTCTCATTGTCCTCATGTTAGGATCTGCTGATGATATCCTGGGGAAATTGAAGGAACTCTTCAAATTTTGGAGGCACGCTTACAGCGATTTCGGTTTTTGACTCGGTATCGGTAGCTTTTTGGCTACTAGTGCTATGTAATATACTATGACAGTATAGTACGAGTATGCTACATGGCGATAAATCACTAAAAAGTAAGAAATAAAAATTTTTAACAAAAAATAGAACCGAATCAAAACGCACTAAAAAGTACCGACTTCATAGATATGCTTAAGTAAATTAAAGCAACTAAATGACACAGTTATTTTTTACTTTTTAGTGCGTTTTGAGTCGGTTCTATTTTTTGTTAAAAATTTTTATTCAATATAAGGAAAAAAATAATTTTAATTAATAATTCACACAGAGGGATGTAAAGATGCGTCTACGCTTAGGAGTCAAGCACAACCCGAGCACGAATTCTTGTTACGGGACTGAGCTGCGAGCCTCGAACGAGCATGCGTCGAGCGCCGAGCCCTTGACTGCGCGTGTGCTGTATGCACAGGTGTTTGAGGACAGTAGTCTTTCTTTACCAGTGTCGCTGAATTAGAAAGAAAGAAGAAAGAAAGAAAAATATTTTTATTTGATCAGACTTATACTAAATTAAACTAAGCAATAAAAATAATAAAGTAAAACAAAGACTGACCAAATAAAGGTTTCCCACTCAGCATTATGCTACAGCAAGCTGCAGCGCTGGTTTTCAGGGGAAACCTTTAAAGGGGTAACAATACGGACTATACAATTAAGTATTCTTATTGTTCTGCGAAATTAAAAACAAACAAACAAAAAACAAAAAAGTTATAGAACACGGAATAAACAATAAATTAAAAGTAAGAACAGAAACTCATTTACATATTAAAGATTACAATTTTGTCAGGGGAAGTCACTTAAGCAAATAATAGTATAAAAGTATAAAAGTGCTGGAATGATTCTACATTTATCATAAGATAAGTCTTTGCTCTTTTAATAGTAGTTTTTTTAGTTTAAATTTGAAACTTATAGCAGATTCACTTGACTTTAGAGGTGGTGGCAAATCGTTACAGCACTTGGTGGCGGCAAATTTGAAACTTCCCTTAAAAGCTGCTGTTTTATGCTTTTATGAAAGTAAAATGGTGGAGAACCTTGAGATCCGTGCTGATTTGTCACCTAACCACATTAATTTTCTACGGAGATACTCTGGAATGCCATTTTTTTTTATCACGCCAGAATTAGAAAACATTAATTCCTTGAACTGCCCTCATCTGGCCAGAGGTCCCAGTGTACGGTTCAGAGACCAAAGCATAGCAATAATTGTCGTTCGTCATAAAAAAATGAGTAAACCCTTATAGGCTGCTCTTACAGCGATCAATGTTACACTGGATGACCTTGAACGCCCTAAAAACAGCCGTAGGTAATCCACGGTTTGGTTCACTCGAGCCTCCATGATCTGAACGAGAGGACGAGATTCAGCTGTAGCCCGGTGATCTGTCCTGCGTTAAATTTGTTCTTTTTACCCGACTGCGTCAGAAGGAGGATTATGTTTTTCGAGCGTATGTATGTATGTATGTATGTATGTGTGTCCATTTCTTCGGCACGCGCTACAGCCTAAACATCTGAACGGATTTTGACATGTGAGGTGTCGTTGAATTTGTCAAAATTGTCGGAGTGACATAGACTATATAAATTTTCAAAATGGCGGCTGTAAATGGGGGAAAAAAGGGGGGGATGTGTGTATTTTTTTCTCTTATCTTAGCAATATGGGTACCAATTGAAAGGTCGTAAAAAGACGATTTCAAAAATATAAATATCATATCATGTTGAAATTACTTTTTTAACAAAAAATGGCAAAAAGTGTACTAAGTGTACCGTCTCATTTCTATACCATAAACTAAAACTAAAAAGTCTCAAATAAAATTATTATTATAAAAACAAAAACCCGACTGCTTAGAAGTTATGAACTGAAAAGAGAAAAACAAGGATCACTGTATCTGTATAAAATTCTAAATACTTTATGGTGCTGCAGGCGGGGACAAACGTAGTTTTGGTAGATCTTTCTTTCCCCGCAGGTTAAAGTATTTTGTCCCTGTTTGCAGCAGCTAGCGCGTAATGGCGCTGACCGTGCTCAAACTGCAGGTAAGGGAAGCACTGCATGAGGAGCAGTCCTCCATATGGTCCAGTCCTCTGGTGGTCGACACATATGCGGCCGAGATCCACTGCTCTGCGTCAAATTGCTGGGGCGGCTACACCGCATTGTATAATTTTTCATTTCAATTTCTTTTCGGACGAAACGCAAGGTCAGCTCCGCATAAGGGCCGCTCAGCACCAGGTTTTGTTGTTTAATAATGTCGGCCAATTGGTCGGTCGGGGTGCCCCTACTTACGCCTTTTACAATAAACATCGGCCGTGGCCTACGAGCCGGCTCCGCAACGATCTTATTAGAACCCTGCAGTCGGACGAGGGTGTCGTCCTTCTGTTGGGTTGTCACGAATTCCACCCTGAGTTATAGTTGGTTCACACGGAGACACGATTTGCCGAATCTTATTTTCATCGGATCTGGAAAAACCGAATGTTGTATTCACACAGCACATCTTGCTTGGCCGTATCCGACGGCCTCGTATCGGGATCTCGTGTGAACTCACCATCCGGCTTTTATTAGCAAGAGCGCGCACAGTTCCTCACGTTGATTTGGAAGCGATGGACGTGAACAGTCTTGCTATACTATACTGGTATTATCGCCGTCAGCGTCGTAGAAAAAGATTGTGGTTAAACCCAATAGTACAAAGAAGATCAACAGTTGGTGCCTTTACAACTCTAATGCAGCAGTTAAGAAATGATCCACAAAAATTTTTTAACTACTTTAGAATGACTATACCTACATTTGATAATCTTTTGAAAAAAGTGGAAAAAGATTTGAAAAAGCGTGATACAAATATGAGGAAAAGCATTAGACCAGAAGAAAAATTAGCGATATGTATAAGGTAAGATTGAAATACTGTATTTTATTATAATTAAATTATTTATTAAAAATATGATTAAGATATTATAGACAATCGCTTGGTAGGTACACAGTTTGAAGTTTCCCAACTACATATTATGAAAGTCTGGTAAATCAGAAGCATTCGATTGAATACTTTGAGACTCTGGTGATGCTTGGTACTGCGATGTAAAATAGCCTTGTGATTGTGCCACATTTGGTTGATAGTTGTATGTTGATGAGTGTGCAGGAGACCATTCATTTCGGTTCTTTATATTTTGCAATAAATTTAAGACGCCTGATTGAAATTCTAATGTTTGATTATCGTTTAGCGTTGCCAATGATGGAAGTAGACTTTTAAAGAAAAACAAATTACGGTCTTCTTTCATTTCTTCTTTCTTCTTGCATTCCATTTGATAATCTATAAACTCACTCATTTTCTTATCAAACACGTTTAAATTCTGCCTCGATGGTCTGCTTTTTTTTCTTTTCGAACCACCTACTAAATTTTCATTATTACTTTCTTGTTGACTTTCATCTGTAGCATCTTGATTATTTGCGACATCTTCACCGAATAAATTGTCCAGAGCCATCGCACTGTCATGGGTAACATCTGATGTAACTGTAGCGGCTGTACTATCGTCTGCTGGGTTTGGTGTAACAATAGTTGCACTATCATGTGTGTCAGCTGGCGACACAATTTTTTTTAAGAACAACATTTGACGATGATAAACGTAGGCTCTCGGACATGTCGCAGACGATCCTGATTTTTTTGATTTCTTTTTCTCATTAATACTCCTCATCCAGCTGTCTCTAATATTAGTCCACTTCTTTACGATCGAT
Organism: Mycalesis mineus; assembly: GCA_034621355.1. NCBI lineage: Eukaryota > Metazoa > Arthropoda > Insecta > Lepidoptera > Nymphalidae > Mycalesis > Mycalesis mineus. The sequence goes on along the minus strand of JAXAVZ010000250.1, from coordinate 242,076 downwards.
TTAGCTGAAAAATATAATTAAATTTACTTGCAGATATATGGCTTCTGGGTGTTCATACAAGGATTTACATTACGCCTACCGAGTCGGAGTGTCTACGATCAGTAACATTATTAAGGAAGTAACGAATGCTATTTGGAACAATTTGCATGGGGAGTTTATGACATTACCCAACACAATATCTGACTGGGAATATATCGCCAATGGATTTAATACTAGAGCAAACTTTCCCCATTGCATTGGTGCAGTGGACGGTAAACATATTAGGATAAAAAAGCCAAACAACAGTGGTTCCATGTTTATGAATTACAAAGATTTCTTTTCCATCGTATTATTAGCAGTGGTTGATTCATATTATAAATTTACATACATCTGTGTGGGCTCGTATGGAAAAGAATGCGATTCGACAATATTCAAGGAGTGTACTTTTTGGAAAAAACTAATAGATGGTGATTTGCAATTACCGGCAGCATGTCCACTGACAAACGATTCCGATTTATCGATTCCGTTTGTAGTAATAGGCGATGAAGGTTTTGGCTTGCATCAACATTTGATGAGACCTTACGGCGGAAACCATTTGGATAGAAACAAAAGAATATATAACTACAGATTAACCAGAGCTCGACGCTATGTTGAGTGCGCCTTTGGGATATTAGCTAACAAGTGGCGAATATTTCATCGTCCACTGGATGTTGATACCAGCACAGCAATATCGATTGTAAAGGCTTGCACTGTACTTCATAATTTTATAATAGATATGGAAGGTGTACAGTCGAACATAGAAACAACAAGCAATGTATCATCAGTGGCTAACGTGTTCATTGGCTATGAACAAAATAGTACACGAGGTGGACGATGTGCTAATGTTATACGATCTGAATTCACAAATTATTTTATTTCTACAGCAGGAGCTGTGCCTTGGCAAGACGAATCAATCTAACGTTAATTTTGTAACACACTGCTAATGTACAAATACACCTGTTTACTTTAAAAAATTACAAACTTACCATAATCCTGCCTGTTTTTCTCCTCCATTTCTTCAAAATCTTCATTCAAATTTATACATATTTCTCGCCAGCCAGCAGTTCTCAAGTTTTTATCCTTGTATATTTCGAGAGTTTTGTCCCATAAAACTGGCCGATTTTGGACAAGAGTAATTAAATTTTCAACGTTTATATTTTTCGTCGTCATAGCGAGCGGTCAGTCAAAGCGGGCGAAAAGAACTGGCGACTGGCAAGCGCACGTGCAGTGTGTCCCTCCCGCCCACCCCTCCTTCCCAGCTTGTGCGACGCATTCGGTTTCAAGATCCGACAAAAAACCGAATCTACCCCTGCGTGTATCGTATGAACGCATGTATTGAATGCCCTATACCACTGTATCGGATCTGCATTTTGCAGTATCGCCGGATCGGTTTGTAGTCGCAAAATCGAATGTCAACTTCAGCAAGATTCGGCTTTTTTGTCGTGTCTTGAAACCGAATGCATGTGTGAACTCCTTCATTGAAATACTTATGCCACTAAACCGAATCCTGCAAAAAACCGATTCGGTAGAGAAACACTCGACGCCGTGTGAACGTACACTTAGAGGCCCGAGACGGGCTGAATCCTAACCGGGCCGAGTGAATTCCGCAATAATTTATTGAGTTTTTGAAGACAATGGCCTACAATTTGCAAACTAGACTAGACTTCGTAGAGAGATACGAAAACTTACCTCACGAAAATTTAAAAGTTAAATACATTTAAATTCACACGTTCTGCGAAGGAGACGGGATCGCGTTTACCTCCTTCATAGAACAAGTGCGGTGCCGCTTGCCATTCGAGTCGAGCACCATAATAATCCCATCTAGTCCAGCACTTCGCCTCACCAAAGAGCTGACGAGCCGCAAGAATGTAGAATGACGGCTTTTAATTAAAAACTTGGATGGGGTCACTCCTCTCAACTATGTTTTTGCAGACCAAACAGCATCCCTCAGCGACCAGTCTTTAAACATTATTAGTAGGGTAAAGGATGTTGGTGATAAAAATTTATAAAACTTGTTTTTAAGGACTTTTTCAATGAAATAAAAAATGAATTTTATTTTATTAGATAGTTTATTTCTTGAAATAAATGCGTGATATAGTTAACGTAACAATTATTTAATATTTTAAAAACAAAATATTAATTAAATTCTCAAAATGTAAAGGTATGTTGGTGACATGGTTCGGTAGATTGGTGATAGTAGAGTGTAGTAGTGATTTAATATCACCGTCAAAGGAAATCAACTCGTCAGGAGGCAAACGAGGTTCTATACTACGCGGTGTTTCTTTACATTGTATAGTTAAAGTATGAGCACTCACTAAACGTTTGACACGGCTATATATACGCTCAAATGATGTCAAAGCTTTGTACTCTGGCTTGGCTGTAGGTTGTACCAATAACAAGCGACTATTATACTGGTCTAATATTGCTCCAAATTCCGTTCTCAATGTGTCGATGTTGCTGGCGGCATCGAGACAGTTTTACCTCATCAAAGGGTCGCTATCAATATTTTTGGATAAGTCAAAGACCTCTTGTAAGCATTCGAAAATAGCATTACGTTTCTGTTCTAACAAAGTTAACTGTATGTCGCTTTGTTCTGACAGTTCAACTTTGTCACTTTTAGGCATGATGAACCGAGCAAAGTGGGGTTCTCATCCGGTCGAATGGTACCAAAAATGGTTGCGCAGCGGACTGTATTGATAAAAAATTGGGTTGTGGGGACGAAGCGGAGTTTACGATGATAGTTGGACTTGGAGGGAAACGGAATTGGAAATTCGCCAGCACTAACCTTAATTCTCGTCGCGGCGTGGCGTGTTGATTTTGCTGCGATTTTCTTCTTGGCTCCACCTGCGGGTGTGAAGATCTCCTTTGGTTGATTTTCTTACTTATTTGCGTTGCGGCTTCTCCAAAAAAAACTTAATGCGGTTAAAAAGCGTGTCATATATGCGGGTATTACACGGACGAACTAATGACAGTTACACCTTTTTTTTGCCCTAGCTTCTTGTCACAGACTAACAAGATAATAAATTAGTGCCAGCATGGACAAGAGAGGAATTGTGAAAGGAATTGGCGCAACCAGTAGGTAATTTAGTGATACCACTCTAAATTACATATTTGGTACTTAAAATTAAAAAAAAAAGGTCTGAACCTTTGCAAAATTACTCCAGGCAACGATCACATCTGTAGTACAGGTGTTCCTCGGGATCAGCATCTTCAAAAGATACGCAAATCTCGTGGTATGGCGTCAGACAATAGGAACACTGGATCCATTTCGCTCCGTTCTTTTTTTTTACATCACAGGAGTACAAGACTTCACACAATCCACATTCCCAATCATTTTCTATCTAGCAAGTTTTACTTTTTTTCGTTTTTGGGGCAGGTTTACCAGATGTTGAGGCTGGAGGTTTTCCTGTAACTGGTTTTCATTTGAATTTGCATTAGTTGGTGTTAATTATTTAGCAATAGAATCTCTATTTCTGCCTTTTACTTGGCGTTTTGAAGCTTTGGGTGTTTCCAATATTTGATCCACCGTGGATTTGAGACCTGCTGAAGAATTATTAGCTGTTGTGTTAGTACAAGCCGGGCTAGCAGGACATGTAGCTGGAGCTGCAGCAGAATCTGTGTTAGTCAAAACTGAAGGTCGTAATGCTTCTTCAGCAATAACACTTCCATCCAAAGGGCATATGCCTGTTTTTTTAAAAGCATTTATATATATTTTTTTGTCAATGCGCTTTTAAATGCCGGATTCAAGATGGAATTGAAGTTACTGCGATTTGGAGCGACTGAGGGGTTATTGTTCATATATGTATTCATGCTATAGCGTCAGTAACTTTTGAGAGGCTTGACAAGACCCACATCAAGAGGCTGCAAAAGATGTGTGCAATGAGCTGGAAAAGTGAATAAATATATTTGATTTTCCTTCGCCAGCTGAAGAACTTCTCTGTGCAGAATGTGAGTCCATCAAAAGGACTGGACGTTCTGGTGGTATGGCAGTTATGAAAAAAATTTAACCATTCCAGAATTAAATCAGAATTGATCCACCCTTTGGGAGATAGTCTAATGAGAGCGTTAGGAAGTGCATCATTTTTGAGTGTGTCATTCCATCTAACACCTTTAAAAATTATCATTGGTGGAATCTACGTGCTGTCGGCACATATACATGCCATCAATGTTTGTGTCTGTCCACGTTCTTTTGTACACATATTTTTTACCAATTTTGGTCACAACTTTCAATGGTTTGACTACATAGATAGTCCAGTTTCATCACAATTCCAGATTAGATGAGATTTGTTTTGATATTGAGTTTTGTGAGAACATCATCTAGTTTAGAAAAGAAGTCTTTGTTCATAGTTTCGTTAGCCATTGAAGCCCTATAGGCTGTCAGATTTTCTGGAACACGTAAACATAAATTGTACCTGCTCTTAAAACTATTCCACCACCATTTACTTGCAATGCGATTAGCTGATGGCAAGAAGTTTTCTCTACCAGCTACTTCTACAAGATCATAAGCATATTTTCTAATTTGATAAACGGTCAGTCTAAAACACAATTCATGCATTTTTATAATATAATTATAAAGCTTTAACTCTAAATCGCATGACAGTGCATAGGGTCTCCCCATTTTTCTTACAAAATTGTCTTCATTTCCAAGGTAACGTTTCAAGGTGCTCCATGGGACGTTTGCTTCCTTGGCAGCTTTGTATATGGATTTACCTTCATTTTTAACGAGACTGACAGCTGTTTGAAGCTGCTGCTGGCTATATTTTCTATATTTTCTTCCTTCTTCCATTGCCAATCTAAGTTACAAAATGCGTAGGTTATTTGGTGATATAAAAAGTATAGGTAATTTGGTGATAAAAAAAAATAACCTTAAATTCGATTAAAAATTTATTTCACGGATACCTCAAAATCTAACCTTTCGAAGTGTATACTTAATTTCCCCACTTTATTTTCCATGCAAGCTCAAAATAGATCTAAAGTCAACTACTCAAAAACACAACCAACATTTTGACGAAAACACTAAGAAACAATGTTACAAAATAAGGAATAAATACTTACTTTCACACAAACACGAGTTCACTATAGCTTTAATTCAATAATGATTAGTTTATTTAACGATTTCGATAAGAATTACTTTTAAAAACTTATACAATCTATCTATTTTATCCAAAATACGAAAGCGCAGCCGCCATTCATTGAACAATGGCGGTACAGGTGCAAACTTGTCAAAAAAGTTTGTTCTCTAAACAAAGAAACGTTAGAACGGAACGTGAAATATACAGCTATCTTCCTCACACTTGTAGTCACGCCTTAGTGCTGTCTCATGAAGATGCCCGTATAGGGAATTGTATGCTAGTCGTTTAAAAAAATATCACCAAATTACTTATATCACCAATATATCTATCTCCCTTTACCCTACAGCCCGGGGCTTGTCACTATCAGGTCGGCCCAAGCGATGGCTGCGACTAAGTGAATTAGGTTGTAGCTCTGGCAGCTTAAGGCGGTTTGACAGAAGCTGCAAAACTGCACCTCCAGGACTTTCCTTATTCACTTCTGGAACATCATGAACGAGAAGTATCTTACTCCGGGATCTCATCTCTAACTCGTCTGGTTGTCTTGCAAGGATCTCCATCTGGACCTGTAGATTCGCTAAAGTGATAGCGCGGTTAATACAAATGTACGAAAGGCAGAAACCTGTGCGTTTAAATTTGGTGTCGGACTTGTGTCTGGAATTGCACCTCTCAGTTCCTTTTGGAATTCTTCCATTCTCTTATTGAAGTGCTCACTAATCTCAATAATGCTATTTTTTAATGACTCCATAATGCAAAAGTGAAGTGGTGAATAACAAAAAAAAAGTGAGGTTAAGTTTAGTGAACCAGTACACGGTCACAACTGCAGATTAAATACTATGTAAATATAACTAAAAGAAGCTGGCAGGCCTAGGCTATTTACAGGTACATAAAGAACAATGGTCAATTTCCTAACAAATTTTTGTTGACAATTTTTTTTTGCGTCTATGAATGAAAAAAATATAAAATTATGGATAATTAATTTCTGAACAATTTGTTCTTAAGGTTTAGTACTGTGCGAAGTCTGGAATTAAAGATTTTTATGTTTGAAGTTTTAGAGGTTATGTTTTGTCAACGAATAGCTACTTTAATATTTATGAAGTATTTTTAACTCCATGATTAATAATTAATTAAGAAACCGGTTCAAATTCTATATTGTTCGATTTGATCCACATTTTTCTTAGACATTGATAATATTCTCTAAAAATGTACCAACCGAATTGAATTCAACAAACGTTAGGTACCTGTTTATTATATATATAAAAATATTTATATAGATGCTTGGCATAGTTTTGTTGAGTATGTTAAAGTAGGTAAAAGATCTCAGACATATTTATGAACAGATCCCGAATGCGTTATACTAGCGTTGTCTGTTCTACTTTAGGTATCAATGTTTGTGTCTTAACCACAAATTAAATATAAAGACATATCTTATTTTACTTAATAAAGCTTATATATTACATCAGACTTAGCTCAACTCTAAACTTTACCTCATGAAGATCTGTTGATTAGTTCTATATGTTGTTTGATAATTTAATCTGAGCTGTAGGCATTCAAATACTTTTTTTATTTAGAGAAAATAACAATTGGGTAAAAGAATAAAACAATTACAATTTCATCAAGGAAACCTGCCGGTGCTGTGATATTTTCCTGATGTCTGGCCCATCCAAGATAGCGTACAAGAGTCATAGTATGCGCGCAACATCCAACAGTGCGTTTTCCATCTAAACAACTACAGCAGTATTCTATAATTCCTGCCCGATCGTTAACATTATTTTCAACGATAATGTAGACATAATACAGTCTTCTCGACACATGGCGTGACTTTATTTTCCCTCTGATTAGGGTTATGTCAAAGCTGCCTCTAAGATTATATAATAGTTGTGTATCAGCAAAACGCTCACTGCATACTTCAATTTGATAGCCACCATGGAAACGTACTTGCTCACCATAATACGACCGAGCTTGTCGTATTTGGTACGTTCCCAGGGCAACTAAAATTAAATCTTTATATTCTAAGACGGGGAAGATAACATTGTTTCTGTCTGCCGTAATATTTTGGATGTCGGCTGATCTTCTGTTCATATTTAATGTCTCGACCATTCTAGCCAGATTATTTTCTAATAACATATTTTGCCTAATTATTGATAATATTTCATCTGCAAATTGATTGTCACCCAAGCGAACACCAAACTTATTAATCAAAGCCGCTGCTATTTGGAAGTTTTGCATCATGTGAGGAAGTGATCTATGAAAATATTCTTGACGTAATAATAAAAGTCTCTTTTAAAATATTCATTGACCACTCCACCCATCTGCAAATGGTAACACAGTGGCTTCTATTAGCTTGGGCTGTTGTTAAGTGATGCTTGCCTTCCAACAATGATTCTGGCATGAATGGTCTGTAGCCACATCCTTCCAATAAACTAATACTATCTCTAAAGCCCCTGTCAAGAATGAAGGCATCGTTATTTCTAAAATACAATCTTAGAGCCGAATTCTCACTATTAAATAAATTACTCATAATAACAGCATCTGAAGTAGTCGCTTTATAAGGGCCAAATCAATTAAGAATATATCCATCACTGGCTACTATTAAAAAGGGTTTAAGAAGATTTCTATATTTATGTGTAGAATATGTTTCCTTTTGAAACTTATAATTAGCACTTTTGTTTATATAAATATATGTGCCATCGCATATTACAATAACATTATTTTCATTTCCAAACAGTCCCTTGGGAATTGTTAAACTGTGTTGAATTAATTCATCATGTGTCAAATGATTAATACCGAGATATGTATCAACAAAATCTTGGCACAAAAGCTCCCTCACGTTGTCCATTAATTTTTCTAATGTTCTACGTGGAACTTAGACTAGTGTTGCAATTCTTTCATCCGAGTCCCCTGTTCTCATCTTCATTAAAAGTCAGGCAAGGCTAAACGTGCTTTACGCAGTTCGGATTTGCGTGGGACTTCATTAATTAAAACATTGAATTTATCTTTTGTTAAGCCCACCCAGTATTCAAACACACGTTCATCCATATTTTCTAAATCATCAAAATCTAAAGAAGGGCTGAATGCATTTCACATTCCTTGACAGCAAGTTTATTAATCATTACTGTTGGAATTGATTGTAATGACAAAAGTCCCCTTCCAGAGGTTCTCCATTTGGCCCAATTTCAGGAGGTGTTAACCGTGAACTGAGAAGCACCATACATCTATTAAACGATAAATGTGAATCTGAATAGAGATTTTTACGACGTTGCAAATTGTCCAATTCACAAAAAATGTATTTATTAAGTTCATGTCTTTGTAACTGATTCCACTTGGTCAGATCTAGATTGATATTATATTCTCCTGTCTTTGAAATTCCAGATGCTACTTTATCCATCATTTTGGCAACTTCAAGTTCCGAATTAGTCATTGTCTGTTCTCTGATTAATGGAAGGATATTGTCACTTAATGATTTCTCAAGACAGACTTGTAATAGCCTCATTTCGTATGTTTGTTTACAGAAAACTCTTCCAACAATGTTAAGCTCTCTTTCTTTCCGACATAGTTGATATTGGGGAGGGATTCAATAAAAACCCTCCGTCGATCTAGTGGACTGTATATTGTTCAATAATCAATATTTGCGTTCTTGAGGTTCAGAGTTCTTGTGGTTCAGAGTTCTTGGTACTTGTCGCTAGGGTTCTTGGGATCTTCACGTCTTGATGGTTGTAGCGCAAGTGATAGTCACCGCTGATGCCACGTGGGGTTTGTAGCTCCTGTCCGTAACAGTTGAGTTATATCATCCCTATTGTGATTATAATGTAAATTTTCTTGATTATTAATTTTCTCAGCCAATTCTCCTTCTGATCCTTTTAGATACCTAGCTAAGACTCTAGGTTCATAATTACCACTTGCCTTTGGTTTTCTCTGATTATATAAAAATTTAAATGCACATGGGTCGTAGGGAATAAACCATTCTTCTTTTGGCGGAGCACAGGCAGTAACTCCTTTTCATCAATCTCTAAACTTAGCTCATGATTCTTTAATAATGAGAAGTTATAGTGTGGGAGATAGAGATAGATAGTGTCCCGATAATCTTGTGATTAGGATAATGTCCTCTTTTCCTATAGAAGGAAAAAGTATAAGTTTTTCGGAAAAGCCATAAGGTTTTCTTAGCTAAATTATCATTCACTTTTATTATTTTCTGTGCATTTTCTCTCAATTGTTTTATTCCATCATGAGGATCTAGAACTGGATGACCATAATTTTTACTTAGATTAGCGAAATAAAGAGAGAGATGGGATGAAGTATCTCTATCTTTTTCAAAGGATTGAAATGTAACTCAAAAAAGCCGCAAGATCCTAAGGAGAAAAATCTGCTAATCCTCGTCCTTGTACTTGACGTCGGTCGACATGGGCAATCCCGACGCCAGCAAATTTCACTGCTCAAACTGGTTCTCCGTCAGCTTGAACTCGTCCATCAGACTCGCGTTTGTGTGCAACAGTCTGCTAAAGTTGAAGCTCGAGTTGGATATCAGCCCGGTGAGTCTGCAATAATTTATGTTCACCAACGAAGACATGATCATCGTCTTTCCGGTCGAGGGAGGACCCACAAAGAATAGATTGTTGCGCTTGCCGTTCTGACGTGTAAAGTGCTTGTACGTCTCTTCAAAGAATTTGCGCGCTCAATTTCGTTCATCGTGAGTATCTCCAGAAACTTAATCTCGTCTCTTCCGAGATGCTGTCGTTCATCAGGTACGGATGCTCGTTGACAAACTTCTCTTTGGCTTGTTCGAAGCGCTGCTTCAACGGTTCTTGAAATACTAAAACTCTTGCAATGTGGATGTATGTCCTGATTTTTTCGGCATATTGCTTTGAGCAGATAAAGTCAATCCCTTTATTTGACTTTGCATACAGTGCCATAGCTTCGCTTTCTGTGAAAGTACCGTTTTTGCATAAAAATACAATAAGTATTTGCGTTTCCACTATTATCGCCGTCTGCGTGTCCGTCGTCATCACGTGCGTGTTGCTCGGTTTGCCGTCCACCCAGAACCTTCCCTGTTTCGCTACGTACTTGACGTCTATCTCGTACATCTGGTTCTTTATCCTCACCGTCATCGGCTTGAATATCTGCATCCACCACTCCCTCGTGCCCTTCTTTAGATGGCTCGCCTTCTGATCTAAATATTGAATCTCGCCCTTCAGAACAGTAAGCTTCGTACGCCGCCGTGTTCCACCTATCGACGCTTCCCATTCCACAACTATGTTATGCGCACTGACAAGCTTTAAGATCTTGCGAGCGGAGAACATCCTGTAAGACTTGACGACCATCGCCGGAATAAATGTACTCCCGTACACAAGACCGACAATCAACTGATTTATTCTTATACTGTCCATTTCGAATAATGCGCCCCAGTCGGCTGTTAAATCCCCACTGTTTATTTGTAGAGATATATATAAGATGCCAGTGTCGCTCTCTTGGTCCGTTATGTACAGCGAGGATTGCGTTTTATTCTTATAATTATATGATTGATGATTCTGCTTTTCCGATTTCCATGGTATGTTTGCTGGTGATTTTAGATTATTTCCCTGCAAAGCTTCCAGTGACATAAATTTGGATTCTAAAAACTCCGCGAACTCTTTCAATTCGGGAACGTCTCTGGGATGTTTGACCTCCTTTATGTATTCGTTGTATATGACACTATCCCGCTTCTGAACCAATAAGTAAACAACGATCGTATCCCAATTAGTGGTGTCTAACCCTATGTTTTTTAGCCCGTTCGAGCATTCCATCATTATATCGTGAAGTTTTCGTATGCTTATGGCGGTTGGGTACCGAATACTAGATTGATTAAGAAGTGTATTCATGTATGACGTGAATAGCAGCCGTTTATGGTCAATATTTCCCCGCAAGACGTGTGTAGTTCTCGTTATAAATTATTTTTAATCGATAAGAACAAATACGAACTACCTCTGCCACGTGCTCTTCAAAACTAAGACCAAATTTCGTAAGTAAACCTAAATTACGCGTTCGGAAAACTCGTTCTAACTTATTGCCCTTAATGCATATATTAAGAGACTCAATATTTAATTTATTTAACTGAAAATTTGTACCAAATAATTTAAATTTAAAGGATTAAGGACATGACAATTACTCTCACACCAATTGGCAATACGATCAAGGTCCTCATTGATCAACATTATGGCCTCGTGAACATCTTCCGACCTATATGAATAGTACAGCTGTAAGTCATCAGCACACATGTGGTACTTGCAATTTTTTACTTGTACGATAGATTTAATACTATTTACACTATGTGGAAGTGTCATTAATATCATATTAAGCGTTATTTTGTCCATTCCTTCAGCATTCGAATGAAGAATTTTTAACAGATCTATGTCAGAAATAGGGAAAAGAGAAAAAGTTCCGCTATAGAGGTAATTAAAAGTACAGGCACGGACAAGTTAATACAACACTCGGGCGCAAAAATATTTACGAGTATAAATTCGTTAAGATCTGTGAGACATATGCTAGGTCATTAAAAATATAACGGCTGAAACTCACGTTACGGTTGTCGGTGTATGCCCGACTAGTTTCGAACCCACACGGGGTCCCTAGTCATGAGCTTGCTTGAATGAATGAATGAATGAATGAATTACTCTTTAATTTACACCAAATAATAAAAATCTTACAAATAGAAAATAACTTTTAAAAATAACGATGTACAATTGGCGGTCTTATCGCTAATGGTAATGAGCGATCTCTTCCAGACGACCAATATTGAAGAGGAAAAGTGCATTGGAGAGGTTCGGGTGTACGTACAGTCAAGTATAGGAAGTTTTTGTATCAAATTATGTAATATAGAATATACTTACATATATAATATACAAATACCAAAACTCTTGCAATGTGGATGTATGTCCTGATTTTTTCGGCATATTGATAAAGTCAATCCCTTTATTTGACTTTGCAAACAGTGCCATAGCTTCGCTTTCTGTGAAAGTACCGTTTTTGTATAAAAATACAATAGTATTTGCGTTTCCACTATTATCGCCGTCTGCGTGTCCGTCGTCATCACGTCCGTGTTGCTCGGTTTGCCGTCCACCCAGAACCTTCCCTGTTTCGCTACGTACTTGACGTCTATCTCGTACATCTGGTTCTTTATCCTCACCGTCATCGGCTTGAATATCTGCATCCACCACTCCCTCGTGCCCTTCTTTAGATGGCTCGCCTTCTGATCTAAATATTGAATCTCGCCCTTCAGAACAGTAAGCTTCGTACACCGCCGTGTTCCACCTATCGACGCCTCCCATTCCACAACTATGTTATGCGCACTGACAAGCTTTAAGATCTTGCGAGCGGAGAATATCCTGTAAGACTTGACGACCATCGCCGGAATAAATGTACTCACGTACACGAGACCGACAATCAACTGATTTATTCTTATACTGTCCATTTCGAATAATGCGCCCCAGTCGGCTGTTAAATCCCCACTGTTTATTTGTAGAGATCCATCTGAACTAGTTCAAACTTACGTTTTAACATGTCTTGCAGCACTTCTTCATACATCTTCTTCGTACTGTTAAAGATATCGTAGTCAAAGTATTGAAGGTCTGTTACTCGGTACTCCAGACTCTTCCACTCGTTGTGAACAAATTTTTCCCAGTTATTGTTCAAGCGAAAAAGACGCTCCACCAGGTATGCCTAGTTCTTCCTAGCGGGGCTGTCCTTTTTATAGTTAGCACAAATAAGCCTCAAGTCTCTGAACATAGTTTCTTGACGACTTATCAGTTTCGTTACACCCGACACCATTGTTGATAATTTGACCGTTGGTACAGTAGAGTTGTCGCACCAATGGCACTAGTTTACAGGTAGTTGGTGTGGACACGTGTGCCAGCTCTCTAACAACGTTATATCCGCTTTCTCAATCTCACTGTGGCGACCCGCTTCTGGGAGACCATCTTGACCGATTCGCTAACGCTACTAGAAACACTCGGTGCACGTAAAATCCGGCTCGAAGGACCAATTTTATGTATGGTTCAGGTGTATACAAGTAGTAATAGTTGAAGTTGGTGAGTTGATGGTAAACCACAGTTGAGAACGAGAAATGGTTTATTTCTTAAAAGTACAAGTAAGTTATTAGTTGGATGCAAATCTGTGCCAATCGCGATAATTGCAATTTCTCAAGTGACTGTAATGTTTCGTGAATATTATTTATATATAATCGAGGTCGCATAGTCAGCAACCAAATCGATGTACGTGAACCGTACAAGTACTCTTAGACATATTCTGACCTTAACTTTTGACTAAACTAAACACACAGATTGTGTTGCAACAAAAGTTTTTAGCTTAGTTTGTTTTACTGGTTGAGAATTACGCGAGAACTCAAGTGTATCAAGTAAATTAGTACGTATTTTCATGAATTCAAGAAAATGTTGTAGCTCAATTCGCTTTTCATGCTCTAAGCGACCTCTGTACTCTTCCCATTCACGATACGTTTTACTGTCTAACTTCTGAGTAATAATGTGTATGAGAAGAGTATCCCAGTGCTGCACAGGCTCACCCAACGACTCCAGAGCACGGAGATTTTTATTTAATTGATCTATAATATTTTTTAAATTATCTGCCGATTCCCGCGTCACTGGGTTAATGTTAAATAAGGCTGTGACATGGTTCTGGACTAAAAACCGCTTATTGTCAAACCGATCACACATGAGCTTCCAGGCCACATTATAATTACTTTCCGAGCATTCTACGGATTGAATTACCACAGCAGCGGCCCCCTCCAACGATGAACGCACATAGTGGAATTTATTAATGTCATCAATACTCTCATTATTGTGAATAAGACTGATGTAGCTATCCCGGTACTCGAGCCAGTTGTTGTAACAACCACTGAATCTTGGAAGATGCAGGGTCGGAAGCTTGACCTGCGACCTGGTGCCGCTGTGCACACTACCTTCGCTGGGAAGCGGCACCTGAGTCCATTTGTAATTTAATAACATTTCCTGCGCCCTACTGAGAGTACTGTAAAATTGAGAATCAAACTCGTCCCTCTCGCTTAGTTGCGAGTCTAAATTATCTGCCATGCACTCTAATCGAGTTTGAGTTTCGTCAAATTGAGCATATAAAGATTGGAACTTACTGATTCTTAATTCCAACTCTGTAGCGTCCTTGGACATTAACGGTGGGGATTTTGTTACCAACGTGTTTGATTATTAATTAAACAAGTTAAATTAAATTGACTTGCAGTTTTATTGACTTAATAATTTGACACACGGATTCACAATTACAATGTACTAAAGTCATAGATTACAGACATAGACTAAGTATTACACACATAGATTAGGTATTATATTGAGTTATACTAACACCCCCCCCTCAATATAATACTCACTTAAATTTTAAACCAATTCACATACCTTTACTGAAAACTAACAAAACAAATTTAATCTTCTAACATGTTACACATATTTATCAATTTATATAACAAATTTTTATTTAGTGCTTTTGTAAACATATCTGCAATCTGATCCTCTGTTTTTATATGTTTTAAAACTAATTTACCTCGTCTAATCAACTGCTTAATATAATGAAACCTTATATCTATGTGTTTAAGACGCTTAACACAATCAGTGTTAGCAACCATTATGGCACTCTGATTGTCACTGAACATTACTACAGGGCAGAGATTTTCTATTTTAAAATCACATAATAAATTTATAAGCCAACAAGCATCAGCTGCAGCCGTACTGATTGCTACATACTCAGACTCTGTAGAAGACAGACTAGAAGTGTTAGTCTGTAGAAGACAGACTAACACTAGCTTGCAGTTAGCATCACAATAACCAATTAACATATCATTATTGCACTTATATATCAAACAATAATTTATAGTACTCTTAATATATCTTAAAACTCTTTTTAAAGCTGTTAATAATATGTTCTTTGCTTTATTTTGGTATCTGCTTAAAATAGACACTGCTACACAGATGTCTGGTCTTGTCCCTAATGCTGCATATGACAGCATGCCAATGATTTTCCTACATTTGTTTTCAATATTTTTATCAATTACAGAGTTACAATTTTCCTCAAAAATTTCGCATTAAAATTAAAGTCCATAGGGGTAGACATACTTTTACAATCATACATTTCAAATTTATGTAATAAAGATTCTAAATATTGTTTTTGACTCAATTTGGTGATTTTATTGTTTAAATCCTGTTCTACCCATATGCCTAGAAATTTTGACATTAATCCCAAGTCTTTCATTTTAAATTCAGAGTTTAACAAAGTTTTTAAATCAGAAATTTCATTCTCATTGTTACCAAAAATCAATAGGTCATCAACATACACTAAAACATAGGTACATATTTCCACTATTTGTATGATTCATATATAAGCAAGTATCACTTTGGGATCTTATAAAACCTTGCCTCATTATCACAGAGTTAAATTTATTGTTCCAGTACTTGGGTGATTTCTTTAAACCGTATAATGACTTGTTCAGTTTTACAATATTGTTATCCCCCCTATAGGCTCCCTCAGGTAATTGTAAATAAACAACTTCATCAATACTTCCATATAAAAATGCTCCTGTAACATCCATCTGATAGATAAGCAAGTTTAACTTTGTGGCAATTGACACAAACAGCCTAAAGGTAACTAAGTTAGCCACTGGGGCATAAACTTCATTTGAATCTTATAAATCATTTTGTTCAAAGCCCCTAGCTACAAGTCTAGCTTTATATTGAATACTATCATTTGCGTTCTTAATTTTAAATACCCACTTACTACTTACAATCTTTTCATACTCAGGTTTTTCACAGAAGTCCCAGGTTTTGTTTTCATTTAGGGTTTGCAACTCTCTCTCTATGGCCTCAAGCCATTTTCTGGCATCTGGCCTTTGCATGGCCTCTTGGTAGGTCTTGGGCTCATTATCTTCAGTAGAAGCATAATGACACTTATAGAATGAGGTTTGCTTTCTGATCCGGGTACTTCTCGGGAGTTGTGATGTTCCATCCTCTTCATCATCGGAGCTCTCGTCACTAAAACTTGGAACATACTCACTTCCATCACTCTCGGTAGATATATCCACAGTTTCTTCTAACTGCATAGACTGCTGATCACCCTTATATCTCTTCGAGTATATCCACGTTTCAGGTTGTTCCAGGAACACTATGTCTCTCTGTTTTTTTTTTTTTTTATTGACGGATGATATTAAAAATTTTATAAAATATTAATGTTTCTTTCAAAAGGTTATTGTTAAATTCTGTACCAGGATCATA
Source organism: Mycalesis mineus (assembly GCA_034621355.1). NCBI lineage: Eukaryota > Metazoa > Arthropoda > Insecta > Lepidoptera > Nymphalidae > Mycalesis > Mycalesis mineus. The sequence goes on along the minus strand of JAXAVZ010000250.1, from coordinate 225,713 downwards.
GCTTATTTTGTCTGGTACACCATAATAAGAAAAATACTTTATTAAGGCTCTAACTATTTCGGGCGTTGATCTACATTTAATCTCAATCGCCTGTCCTAATTTTGAAAAGGAATCAACTAAAGTTAGAAACGATACGCCTTCAATGGAAAATACATCTATAAATAACTCCTGAAAAGGTCTGTTACAGGTTTGTGTCAACTGTAAACCCGGTTTTGAGGGATTTCTATCGTATTTCATTAATTTGCATGTTTCGCAACCATTAATAACCTTAGATATTGTTTGATCCATATGAGGCCAATAATAAGTTTGTTTTAATCTATTATATGTTTCTTTTATACCACGATGACAGGTCTTTCCTATGTGACAGTTAGAAACGATATTTTCCTTTTCAGATTAATTTTCCACGTAAATTACCTTTTTGGTGCATTCAACGAAATTATTTGTTTTATTTGCATACAATTCTTTAATTATTTGATTAAATAACTCTCGTTGTTCTTGGTTTTCGTAATAGATGTAATTCTTTTTAGTAGGTAACACATTTTCTTTTAAAAACTGTCTGATAAAATTTTCATTATTTAGGGGTAGTCAGTCTTATTTCTAAAATCTTTTGTTTATTTCTAGATTTGTCTTTTATTTCTAAAATATTTTTATCCCAATTTATGACAATTAATTGATTTGTTTTAGAATCGATTGGTTCATCTAAAATTTTAATATCGTCGAAAGAATGATTATCTATCAATTCTGATCTTTCAGAAGCAGTTATTGTACTTTCGGAATCAATACTCTGTGTGTCTGTTGCGTTTACTTGCATTGAGGTAGAGGGTGAATTGTTTGGACTTTCTACTATCTCTGGATTATTTATCTTTGGTTTTTCTAGGTTTCGTAGCATGTGTATATTAATTTTAATTCTGGATAATGCATCAGCATTCACGTTTTGAAGACGTAACCTCCAACGGTTTAATTTACTGTTAGGTTCTTCTAATGAGTATAACCAGACTAAGGGTCTATGATCTGTATAAATTGTGAATTTGTTGCCATATAAATATGGTCTAAAATGTTTTACTGCCCATATTACAGCTAAAAGTTCTCTCTCTATAGCACTATATTTGCTTTCTGCATTATTTAAAGTTCTACTAGCAAAGGCAATTGGTTTATCACTACCTATAGTCCCTTGGGATAACACCGCTCCCAAAGCTATTTCTGAAGCATTTGTGGTCAATATGAATGGTTTTTCAAAGTCAGGATATTGTAGTAATGGTGCATTTGACAATAGTTCTTTACATCGCTCAAATGCGTCCATAAAATCTTTATCAAAATAATTGTAAAAGGTTTTGTAATTTTTGCAAAGTCTTTAATAAATTTTCTATAATATCCTATTAGTGCAAAGAATGATCTAACTTCGTTTATTGATTTTGGAATTGGATATTTTAAAATTGTTTTTATTTTATCTTCGTTGGGTTTTAGTCCGTCTTTAGTTATTGTATGACCTAAATATAACACCTCCTTCTTTAAAAACTCAGATTTTAAAGTTTTAAAAATTATCCTTAATTTAAGGACATGCTCGTCTAAGCTGTTTGAGAATATTATAAGATCATCAAGATAAACTAAGCAGTGTATTCCTTGTAAACCCCTTAAAATATTATCCATAGCTCTCTGAAACAAAAGGCATGCGCTTAAATTCATAGTGCCCAAATTGAGTGTTAAAAGCTGTTTTAGGAATATCTTCCTCCTGTACTTCTATTTGATGATAACCACTTGCTAAGTCGAGGGTTGTAAAATATGAACTATTTCCTAATTTGTCGAAAAGATTCGTTATATTCGGTAGGGGATATTTATCATCACATGTAATTTCATTTATAATTTTCTGTAATCTACGACCATACGATATTTTTGTTCACCACTGGCATCTATTTTCTTAGGTACCAAGTGAACTGGTGCACTCCAAGGCGAATGGCTTGGTTGAATTATATTTTCTTTAATTAATTTCTCAACTTGTCTTTTAATTTTCGCTTTTTGTGCTGGCGGTTGCCTATATTGTTTAGTATAAATAGGATCATTATTCTTTGTTCTAATGCAATGTTTTACTGCATTTGTGAAAGATAATGGAATATCTTCGCATCAAAATATATCTTTGAATTCGAGACATAAATTGTAAATTTTATATTTCTCCTCTTCATTCATGTGTCCCATTCTTAACTTTTCTAAATTATTTACTAAACTATTCTCTAAGTTTTTTCCCGAACGCAAATGATTTACCATACAACATTATATTTTATCGGGTTCGTACCTCGAAAGGTGATTTTACGGTGAGCGTGAAATCTTGCTCGGTCGTATTCTGAATTACCGTGTAAGCATAGCTTTTGTTACATTTTACTATTGCGCTCGGCATTCTTACGCCACTAGAAAATTCTTCGAATTCTAGTAATCCGTAACCATGAAATAAGTCAGTGGATATTTTCACTTCGTGAGGCTAATTTTATATGAACTTGTTGGAAACTATTTAAACATTTTTGGTAATATGTATATAGGTAAAATCGCTTGATCAGTTATCAACTGTGCCTTTTCAAAATTTATTATTGCTTTTAATTCGAATAATAAATCGTTACCAATTAGGCCGTCATAGGGTTTTCCTATGTCCAAAATGTAAAAATTATATTTCTTATCGGTGTTGAAATTATTAAATAATTTTATTATGACTGCGCCGTTATGTTCCAAACTTGCGTGTGTACTCACAACTTGAAATTTTTCATCTATTCTATATTCAGAGAAGTACTTTTCTACACTTTGATTACTCAAGAATGATCTAGCAATTCCTGTATCTAATAAGAGTTTTAAGTTAAAATCAGGTACAAAAATATAAGGTAATTCTGTGTTAATGTCGGATGTTACTTGTGTACAGACTAGGTTGAGGCTTTTATTTGAAAATTTTCTTCCGTTTCATCGACAATGTTAGTATTTTCTACTTGCGTTGAAATTTGATTTAAATTTGGTTGAGGATTTTGTGATGGGTAAAATTTTCTAGTAAAATTATTTGATTGCCTAAAATCCTTTGGTACATAATCGTGTTTTTGGCCACTAGTTTGAGGTAGATTAGGTTGCATTTTTGGTTGAATGTTTTGATTATTTGAATAATTGTTTGGGCGATAATTTTGGTAATTGTTATATCGATTATAGTTTGGCAGAAACTGTTGTTTAAAATTACTTTGATAATTTTGGCGGCTAGAACTAGGTAAGTTATGTTGCCGATTGAAATTATGTTGTGGTTTCTTAGGACAAGTAAAATTTCTGTGTTTTCTTTCATTAGTAAATTTATATTGCAATTGAAAATCTTCCTCTTCTAAAGTCAAAGATAAAGCTTCTTCAAATTACTTGGATGTTGAACTCTGATTGAGTTTGCTAATCTTGGCTCTAAATTACATAAGAAAACGTTAAGTGCCATTTTATCATAACTAAACATTTTACATTTCCTCTCGGGTTCATGTTCAGTTAATTGATTAATTTTATTGAAAAGACTACTCCTCAAAATTTGAAGTCTCTGGCAAAATTCAATGTTTGACTCATTCGGCTTTTTAACCGCATTTAATAATTTTAAGGATAAATTTTCCTCACTTAATAAGTTACCGAAATGTTGCTTTATTACAGTACAAAAGTCATTGTAATTTTTTATATCATCCCTTTCTCCTATTATACTAGCTGCTTCCCCAATTAGCCTACTAGTAGTTACTTGTAAATTGTATTCGTCTTGTTCTTTCTTTCCTTTGTACATAGAAAGTAAATAGTTACATTTTTTTAGAAACAAGTACGTTTGTCTTGGATTTCCATCATAATAGGGAACTAATTTAATCAATTCACTTGGAATGAGTTCTACATTTTTAAGTGACATCTGTTATGTACTGTGTAGCTATGGACTAAAATGATAATTTGCTGGTATTTTCGTGAACTGCTTTTATTGGATGTATATAGAAACAATGTTAATTCCGCGAGTCCAGCCCAGTGAATGAATCTGTCCGCTCGCTAGTGGCCGGCCGCCGGCGTCGTCGCCCCCGCGACCCGCGCCCCGCAGACCGGTTCATTGTACGAGCATTGTGCTCGAAAAACATCTTTATTTTATTCTCTTTAGTTTTACTACCCTTAGGTCCCGTTATCAATTTTTCTTAAAATATAACATAATATAATATAATAATATATAATAGCTTAAATCTAATCAAAAATAAATTGCACAAATAATTGTATTAAAGTCTGTGGGGTCTTTTATGAGTTGTTTCACAGATATATAGTTGACGGTTATAATCGTTTAAAAGTGAGTTTAAATTAACTATTAATGTTTGGACAATTTTAATTAAACACAGTAACATAAATCTCTGCTGCTCACAGTTTCGTTCTGGATGATACATAAGAAATTAAGGAAGGAGTTGGAAGAAGAATCTCCTACCGATTCCTAGGATGCCTGGTACGTTACCCCTTGTGGATATTGCAGCGCCCTGGGCCGAAGTGCAGCTTGCTCTTCAAGAAGCGAATACACTTGACACGGATGCTCTGCCTTACTGCCACTCGAGGATCACAAGTCTTCCTTTCGCTGGATTTGTCTTCTTGGTGCCGATGTTCTTGTTGCGGAAACGTTTTACCGACGATTCTGCGCGAACTATCCTACCGACTGCGCCAGTTTTGTAGTCGTGACCTGGCGGGCTCGGACGGGAGGTCAAGAAGACTTTATCGAAGGGTTTCTTTGAATAATAACTCAAAAATACTATAATGATTTTTAATTATTACTTGTGACACAAATTACAATAAATAATATATGTTAACTCTAGGAGTGCGAAACTAGGAATGATCTTCTTAGGCTACTCTGGCCTATTTTATACTAGTAAATCAGTGTAGGGAGTAATCCGTTATCGCGGTCACGCAGCTAAGATAAATTATAGTTATTCATGCGTTTCGTCCGAGTCGTCCGAGTCGTAAAATAAGTCGTAAAGTTAAAACCATAAATTGTAATTATAACAAGGATTAATTTAATTAACAAAACTACGTGTCTATATGTACAGAGTAATAAGCCGAATGACATGCAAATTTAATTACGAACAAAAAATAGCCTAAAATTCTCCGTGTCGTCGACGTACTCTTGCCAAATTGCAGCAATATATCCAGGAGGCGTTTTGTCATAAACACAATTCTTTTTAATTTTATATCACAACTGTTATTAATTTTGCATATGATTATTATTAATATTTTACTTTTCATTTAATAAGAAACCTGGGTAGATAACACTGCATCCAACAGATAGCTAGTACCTCTCTCAATATAGGGGATGTACGCACGAGTGTGAGGAAATGTACACCAGTGATGCAGTATTGTTCACAATTTCAACTAAGGGAACTTTTTGTAATTTTTATAACATCTCTGTAACAGGAGCGTTGCCACTACACTACATATGTGTACTCTTCAACAGATTTCAGTCTTCACAAATTGCATTAGTAATTAATTTTAAAAATGTTTTCACACATAAGCAAATGAAAGGTTACTACTTGGTAGAAGTACAAAACTATAACACTGAATACTGCAAATTATATTTGGCATAGAAAATGTACATGCACATACAACAGTGCAATATCTTAATAGATTTCAATTTTAACAGATTGCAATAATTACTAATTTAAGAAATGTTAAAACTCACTGACAGGTGAGACCTTGCTACTTGGTATAAATACAAAACTTTTTGTAATACACTGAATAATTCACATTAAACTATTCTTACACCCATTTTGTCTTCTACATGACATTGTACAAGAACATTAAATCACTAACTATACCTGGAGTAACAAAATCTCAATCGGCCTAGACGGGAATCGAACCCCAGACCTCCTCTTATGAATCAAGCGTGCATACCACTGCACTATGGAGGCTGACATTAATATTTGTAGAGTTGGTTGTAATGAATTTGATGAGAGTGTAGTTACCTACTCCAATAGGAAATTGACGTGCAATTACACGATTTATGCAATACCACATGAAATATCAGTTTTCTTACCAAACAATGACGAGAAGCTTTTGAATCCAGTTAAATCACCTGAACAATCCACTTGAACTCGTTACTTTTTGGTTGATTTTTACATCACGGTATTGTCGAAATACGATCTTTGTTTTTGCATTGAAAACACTCGCGATGACAAATTTTGCATGTAGGCATTAAGTTGAATCCCAATTCTGAATTTATTTATTTCAGAATTGATAAAAAACCATAAATGACACAAGTTTTAGTAATTTTTGTCCGGACCTTTTTTTTAAAAACGACAAAAGTGGCTCGATGTAACAACTACGCAGTTCCCACTTTTCCGCCATCTTGACTTGTCTATTTTGTCAAAATACAATACCTGACATTGACGTTCCGTAATAGAGTAAATAACGCAAATTTGGTTAGAAAGATTCCTTATTATATTATTATAGTACATCAGATCGTAGACAAAGAAGTTTGACTTTTTACCACAAGATCGAAATTAAATTGTCACGATGGGACTCACGGGGTTTTAGTTTATATATTGACCGAATCGCTCGTATTTGAAGTATAATTAGAGAATTTAGTCAGCAGCCTTGCACCACAACAAAATGCCATAAGACATCACACTGTGGAAGTACGCAAAATAAACTAGTCTAGCAGTTTTTACATCGGTAAACTGTCTTATTTTTCTCACTGCAAATGCAGCTGAGCTAAGAAAAGGACCCAAAATTGAACCTTGCGGAACGCCCATTTTAGGAGATGAGCCACGCGACTTTTTATCATTTATGTATACCGTTTGAATTCTATCACTGAGATAAGAGACAGTGAGATTAAGTGCACCATTTTTAATGCCATAGTGCCTCAATTAAAAAAAAAAAGAGTTTTATGGTCAACACAATCGAATGCCTTGGACAAGTCACAGAATACGCCAATATAATTCTTAGACCTTTCCCAGCCACGTCAACGTGCAACACGCTCAGTCTGGCTTACTAAGCCCGCTCGCGGTCGCGCGCCCGTGTCGTTGAAATTATACCTAAATACTTTTAAAATGTCCAATCCTTATACTTGGAAATCATGTGTTCTGCCTAATTGTAAAAATACAACTACAAATTTGCCGAAAAAATTGGTTTTTATTGTTCCAAAGGTCATTAAAATGCGAAATAAATTGATAAATGCTATGAATAGGTTAGATCCATTTGGAGATAAAAGTACAGTTTAATGTTGTGAAGACCTAGTCCTTTGAAAAGTTACATTTGGGGTTGCGTTTTTTAGAGGACGCAATTTTATTTTTTTGATGTGTAGGGGGGGGGGGGTAAGTGTAAAGTTTGTGGGGTCGCCACCCTTGAAAATTGGGGTTGAAATGATTTTTACGGTATATCTCTTAAACTATTAATTTAATAAAAAAAATTTGTTAACATTTTTTGTTGCAAATTAAAATTTCCACAACTTTAGTCCAGTAACTTGTTGTCGAGGAACTGTAAATAAAAAAGTTATAAGCGAAAATGTTCAGAAATTCAAGAAAAAAATTTATATTTTTCGATGTAACTTTTTTTTTAACATTTTACGATAAAATGATCTCAAACCATTTTTGTAGATCGTTTTTTTGAGGAACAGCTTTTATAAACAACATTTTTTTATTAAGTCAATAGCTAAGGTTTTACAGCGTTTTACAGTACTATTTTTCAATACTCTTAACTATACCTATATTATACGTGTGTACCAATAATGTGTCATCAGTTATTGTTTTTTGGAGGATGATTAGCTGTATCAATTCTAATGGTGTTGGTTCTGTACTTTTGTGAATTACATCTTTGAATTCTAAGAGGAGTTCATTGAAAATAGCTTCTTCACTATGTGATTTATTGGCAGATAAATAATACGAGGATCTACAGTAGAATTAATGTCAGCTGGTTCTCGTGGTCGTGTCTGTCTCAGAGGTGTGTCCAACTTGTGTAATTTCCACCTTGGTTTCTTAGGAGGTGGGCTATCTTCCATATAACGTAAAGGAAACGGCGTGTCCGGCATCGGTGACAACATTTTAAATACGTTTGCCCATTTCAAAAATTCAGATATGGGTTCATTGATTGGTTCAATACCTTCTTTGCTATCATAAGATATGCGCTTTATAGCCTTCAATGGAACTGATTTTGATGTCAGTTGCAGGAACGAAAAATGCTTTTGTGGATCATCGATGAAATACCAAACTTGTTGTGGTAAGTTTAATATTATTCCTGATGCCTCGAGGAAATCTATACCCAACAAAGTGCGGTTATTAGTTGCTTTAGGTATCGTCGATAACTTAATTGGTAGTAGTCGTCCTCTGATCATTATCTCTACCGTTGCTACCAGTAAGTTGCACGTCTTTACGCTTCCATCAGCAAGAGTGATATCTGTTGTTTGGCGGGTAAATGAGGTACCCTTTCTACGCGACGTCTCGTATAGCTGTTGCTATACTAGCAATGCTGGTGCATGCAGCTGTATCAATGAAAGCGTAACCTATTTCACCATTCACTGATATTTCAATATTCGGAATCTTTGTCTGAGTTGACACCGTCGATTGTACCGTGTAAAATGCTACTGGCTTCGGCGGTGTCTCCTTATTTTTACAGGTTAGGCAGTTACCTCGGTAGGCACCGGGTGCTCCGCATCCATAACAACTTAATATGGTTTCCACCTTTTTGTTAGTCGTCTCTTCTACAGCAATCCGTTTACGGCAAACATTAAAAACATGGCCTTTCTTACCGTAAAACGTGCACCTCTTTAAAATTTTTCTATCCTTATCACTATTATTAAAGGTAGTTTTACACTCAGAAATCGTATCAGTTTCTTGATCAAGATTTTCTAAATGTCTGCCTCGGTCTAATAAGTCAATAAACGTTTTGATTTCAGATCGCAGAATTTCCTTTTTGTATCGAATATTTAATAAGCCATACCCAAAATCTATTTCCTCTTCTTATTTGTGTCTTTTGGGAGGTAGTCGGGACAACAACGCCCGTTTTTCGCATACAAAGGTGTCGATTTTTTCAGAAGTTTGTTTCCTTGTGAATAATTCTAAATAAACTTCGTGAGGTTGCATTCTTGGAGCATATGCGTTTCTTATGGCCTCTAAAGGTTGACTCCACTTCTTTATTTCACTTTTTATCCCGCTCCACCACGTAGCAGCAGAATCCGTTAGCAACAAAGTCAACCCTTCTAATGCGTCTTCGTCACTTATCTTTTCTATTTTCTTATAGATTGCGATGTTTGTTATGAATTCTTCAACCTTGTTGTGATTTCTTTCACCGAAGAGATTCGACTTCGTACATCGAGCAAAACTATTTTTATTTTGAGCAGCGTCGATCGATATCGTACTAATCAGTGCTGTGAACTGTTCTTGTGTCATAACCATCATCTCTGGTTTTGTCTCTGTCATCTTGATATATTTTAAATGTAGAGGATGGCGTATGAGTAAAACAGCCGGTGTTGCCACTGACAAGCTTTTATTCAGGTATTGACACAGATCAAACATGCAATTTAGTACAATACAGAACATAAAAGATATGACCTATTGATGGGCTGCGGGGCTACCGCATTCCCTAGCCTCCTAGCTAATACTTATCCTGAGGGCTACGGGGCTACCGCTCAGGTAAGCACTGGCAAACGAGTGGACCGCGGGGCTATCGCACTCGTCGCCGTCTAGCGATCGAATGATCCTCCTTTTTTTTTTCTTATCGTGTAGTTGCAGTAGGCTCCGGGACCACAGCGGCGTCACCGGGGGGTTGGGCGAGCGCAGAAGCATCGCCGGAGGGTGCCCGAAGGCGAAAGAAAAGAGGGCGTAACGACTCTCTAAGGGCGTCTCCTGTGAGACTCGGGCCTCGGCTTAGAGGGACGTTTGGAATGGGTGTGTAGTTTGGCGTGATTATTAAATCAGACCAAAGCGCCCCCTTGATGGACGTGCGTGAGTGGCACGTCCGGGTGACGTTAGGAAGCGGGGACCTCGTCTTTGCCGGCGAAGACGCTGTGTAGATTGTGTATGTGTGTCCTGGGAGGCGTTGTCCGTAGTTATGTCGTTGTCAGGATCGTAAAGGACATTTTGTGGGCGTCTGCGTTTGCAGTCGGCGTCTAACTCGGGCGCGTAAGAGCACGATTCAACCACTAGAGGGTTGGGATGTGTGGCGGCTTTCGAAAAGTAATTTTTCGAAAGCTTTTTCATGTAGTGTGAAATTGTAGGTAGATCCAGGTCTCTATGGAGGTCATTATTGCGAATAAACCACGGGCAGCCCGTGGCTAGGCGCATGAATTTATTTTGAATTCTTTGCAAGCGCTATAATGCGCTTTTTGGACGGTGGGCGAACACTACGCTAGCGTAGGTCATGATGGGGCGGATGCAGGTCTTGTATAGTGTGACCTTGAGCCTAAGGGATAATTTGCTTTTAGGGCAAATTAGATAATAGAAATGACCCAACACATATGCGGCTCTATTTCTGATCTTCTGAATATGTGCTAAGAACTCATACAGTTATCAAAGGTTACCCCAAGATATTTGGCCTTGGGTTGCCATGGGATGGGTTCTCCGTAAAGGGAGATCTCTGGGAGGGAAGGCGGTCCGGTTGGGTGAGCTTTAGCCGAAAATAGTACTGCTGCACTTTTTTCGGGGTTCACCTCGATGCGCCAGAAACGGAACCAATCGCCTAAGCGTTTGGCCGCCTCTTTGAGTTTTCTTGTTATGACCGTAGGTTTTGTGAGTGTTGTGAACAGTGCGTATGTCACTCGTGTAGAGTTGTTTTAAAAAAGTTGTTTTCTTTAACTAATTCGGGATTATTTATGGGTAAGAAAACATCTAAGACTTTTTTTGTTTATCCCGAAAAAGATCTTTTACATGGATTTCATCTTTTAACCATGAAAATACTAAAATTTGATTTGGCTTGGTATCTATAGCCTCATTTAAAATTGGTATTCCAGATGAACCGGGATTTAGATCTGAATGAATTGTATTCGTTCGACTAGATGATTTCGATCGTACAGGATAATTATTTATATTTTCATCAGTAAACTTTATGGAATTAGCAGTGGCTGTTCGACTTGCATCTGTTATAGTTATAGTCGATGAATCACTGCGATCTAATTTTTTATCAACCTTAACTACAAGTGTGGCTTTATCTTCGGTAGAGTTTAAGGCGTTAATCTTTATTTTAGAAAGAGTATCATCTGAAAATTGTTTGACTGGTAATTTAACCCGTTTTTCTGATCTTGCAGGTATATCAATTGTAATATTTAGGTTTTGATTAATTATTGGAATACAAGTAGTATTAGTTTTTAATACTTGTTCCTCTAAATCTATAATAGCGCCTAATTGTTGAAGTAGATCATTATCAATAAGACCATCATAACGAGAGTCCACGTCATATAAGTAAAATTTATGTGAACTTTCATTAGCAAAAGTAGGTAAAAGAGGAATCACGGAGGAGTTAGAATTCTTGAATCCTAAATTCTGTTCTATAAACGAGTAAAATCTTTTACTTAGCTAAGTAAAGTAATGAGTATTACTTGGTATTACTAACTGGCAATATTAGTTTTCTGCGTTTTGTTCAATTAACTCACAATAAAACATAAGGTTAGATGCCTCTATTTTCTGAGTTATTTTATCATTAAATCGTGTTTTTATATCGAAAATTACAATTTAATACATTTTTAATTTAATTTAAATTTTATTTACTTAACAAATGCACTAAATATAATACAGCAACTTTATCTTCGAAAGAGCAATAGCGAAACGTCTCGAAGGTGTATTACCCGACCGAATTTAAGCACGCACATTACTATCCTGTTTAGCTTATTTTCCTAGACATTTCAACTTGGTATTATTATGCATAGTTGGCTGTCATTGTAAAATTAAATACTAATGTTATTTAACGTTTTATGTTTTCGATTTTGATGTGCAGTAAGTTGTGGAAGTATTTAAATTTCGTGTTTCATTTATTAATAATTATTAAAATGAGTCTTTTAACTAATGAAAGTGATAGGAAGAAACCTTTTTCGGGCCTTGAGAAAGATTTATTCTTAAATATAATACAAAAATATGAAAGTATTTTATCATGCAAACAAACCAATGCAAATAGTGCATTGAAAAAGAAACATACTTGGGAAGCAATCAAAGATAAAGGACAATGCCCATCAGCCATAGTAACTTTGGCCACCAGTGCACTCATATAAAACTATGTGGGGATGGTTATATGAAATATAAATAAGGAATTGGTTAGGAAATTGGATTAAAAAAAGATTGGATTTTTAAGAAAAAATAATTTATTGATCACAATTATATGATTTCTAAAATATTGTTAATACACCCAAAATGAGTCTGGATAAACACAAATGGTTTATCCAGACTCATTTTGGGTGTCATATATTATTAAAAGATCATCCAGGAACTGTGCTGGTGGGAAAATTTTAGTTTGATGCCGTGCCCAACTCAGATACCATATGACTGTCATAGTATGGGCACAGCATCCTACAGTTCGTCGACCAACAATGCAATTGCAACAATATTTTTTAATTGCATTTATTCCTGATTCATTGCCACTAAATAATATGTATATAAAATATATTTTCCGACTTATGTGGCGACTTGCGATTCTAGCCCTAAGTAAATAGTAGTTGGGATTAAAGTTGAGCCCTTGCATTATACTGCTCGATCGATCATTGCATATTTCTATTTTGTAATTGCCACTGAACCGTATGTGCTCACCATAATATGATCGTGCTTGTTTGAGCTGGTATGTGCCACAGGCAAGTAAAATGAGTTCCTCATATGTTAGTATAGGAAATTCCCTTACATTCTCACAATTAACATTAATGTTTCTGAAGTCTGCCCTAGATCTATTTAAATTATTTTGCCTAACATAATCTGATAAGTCATTGTTTATAGGCATATATCTTAGGACTCGTTCAAGTATTTGCCCTGCATCATCCCTGTCCCTTATTTTAGTGTGGAACTTATTAATAAGAGCTGCCGCCACAGAAAAATCTCTCATGACATGGGTAGTGGCTCTGTTAAAATAATTTTGTCTAAATATTTTAAAACTAGTTTTAAAAATTCCATTTACTACCTCCACTACCCAACGACACATTGTGACAGCTCTTGATTTATTAGCGTCACTTGTTGATAATTGGTCACCATTCACTGCAGATAAAGGAACATGCACTTGATATCCACAATTATTTAAAAGTGGCAATGAGTCACGAAATCCTCTGTCGAGTATGAAAATGTCACCAGCTTCAAAGTACTCCCTTAATGGGTTGCTTTCGTTAATAAACTCATTATTAATAATGTCAGCATCTGATGTAGTTGCAGGATAGGGGCCGAGTACATCAATTATGTAACCATCACTGCATACTATAAGAAAGGGTTTAATAAGGTTACGGTATTTATGTAGTGAATATGTCTTTTTTTGATACATATAGTTTGAACTTTTTTCAATATAAATATATGTACCATCCGCAATAATAATTGGTCTTCTGTTTTCTCCTCCAAAAAGTCCTGATGGAATGAGTAGATTTCTTTGTGATATTTCTTCTCTAGATATATGACCTATGCCTAGGTTCCTGGGTACAAAATATTGGTTTAATATTTCACGAGCCATATTCATAAGGCGCTCTAAAGTGCTCCTTGGAACTTGCAATAGAGATGACAGGCGTTCATCGCTATCACCTGTTCTCAATTTGATTAAATATGCAGCTAAAGCAAAAGGACCTCTATATTTGTTTGCTAGTCTTGGAACATCTGCTAGAATTTGATTATATTGATCCTTTGTTAGGCCAAGATAATAAAATACGGTATGCTCTGCCATATTTGAAATATTTTCAAAATCTAAACGATTTTGAATATTTTCTTTTAATATAGAAGCAAAATCTTCAATATGTGCTGCTGTAAATGTTGTAATTGGGTTATATATGGATTGTAACAGAAGATCCCATGAGTTACTGCTTAAATGATAGGAACAAATCCTGCAATCTGGAGGTACATAATAATTCAAATCACAGAAGAGATGTACACGTAGTGCTTCCGGTACTTTTAGTCTGTTTGAATTAATACAGCCAGGATAGAAACATTGACTCTGAGTACTTGGGGCTCTTACATAATTAGGGAGAACCACACTATCTGATGTGCTCAGGCTTTGTTGTACTAATTGAGACGTATTACTTGCCACCGCCACTTCATGTTGCACAGAAGGCATACTGGATGGTTCTGCTGTTTCTTCTGTCAAACAAGATACTGCTCTGTCAGTCCTTCGCCAGCATGTATGACACAATTGAGATGATGGTGGCAACTGAAAAGATAATTAATATAAACATCCAGCACAAAAACAAGTAAAGTCCATTGACATGAGGATGATTGAACATAACATATTAATAAACATTTGATAACTTACTTCACGTGGTGTAATTTGACGGGCAATCTCATTCCTTATAAGTTCCTCACGCACAGAATCAGATCTGAGTAAATGTGATCTTATTCTTAATACTGATCTCCCACAGCTTATACACGCACGTCCAACAGATTGTGCATTTTGCTGTTCATTTGGATTTCGTATTTGACTCCAGGCAGCAGACCAACATGAATGGCAGACCAAACTGTCCGTTGACACCTGGATAACAAAAAAGTAATATGCACTGTTTAAGGAATAACATAGTTGATAAGTCTTTATCAAATAAAAATATAAAGTAGGTATGTACCTGCTGCGATTGAGTCCATTGTTGTATTAGGTTACGTACTTCAGCAATTTCCAACAAATGTCGACGTATTTTTGTGACATTTAATCCACAATTTATGCAGAGTAAAAAACGTCCTCTTGTATTGGGCACTAAGGGCCGGGAAGTACTCGGTCCAGGTTGTACGCCTTGGTTATCATGATCAGAAGAAATCGAGTCCAAGTTCGGGTTTGGGTTATCGTGAGAAGCGGGTGCGAGATCCATATTCAGGCCGTGGTTGTTAGGGTTAGAAGAATCGTCGGTGTCCATTTTAAAAGCTTAGTCGTCGGTTAAACAGCAAAATCAGAAAAAAACAAA
The DNA here is from genome assembly GCA_034621355.1 of Mycalesis mineus. Classification (NCBI taxonomy): domain Eukaryota; kingdom Metazoa; phylum Arthropoda; class Insecta; order Lepidoptera; family Nymphalidae; genus Mycalesis; species Mycalesis mineus. Next base: position 210,676 of record JAXAVZ010000250.1, on the reverse strand, counting down.
CTCAAACAACGCTGAACGCACACGAACAAGTTTATTTTGTTTGTACGCTGACATATGTCAATGGTAATAAACAAGTCAAACGGGTGTTGCCAAATAAATCAAAAATATATCGAATAAATCAAATCGATCGATTTTAATTAACTGTCTATATACCTATTTATCCTCTATTCTTACTATTGCAAAGTCTATTTGCTAGTTTTTATAAAATAACTACTGTTAAAAAAATATTTTCCATATTGGTACCTATTTTTGATATATTTTTGCCGTTTGGTATATGCTTCTAATAGGTATTATACAGTCGAACCTGGATGAGCGAAAACTGAATAAGTGGGAAAACTGTAAGCGACAATAAAGGTCAGGTCCCGTCATTTTTATTCCGAATACCTATGAGTGACAATGTAAAAACCTCATTTAGAGATAGTAATTTTTCACATCTAGACCTAGTAAGTGACAGTTTTTTGGTTTAGACCTCTGTAAGCAAGACTATTTACAGTAATATTTCAATAGACATCACATTAAAAACTCGCGACTCTAGCTACTTAAAGCCAAACCATATCCTTCTTTGTAAACAAAGAAAACCAGAGCGTGATTGTTTTCGATGGAATTACAAACGGCTGCAGCGCACATGTGTGCTTGTCTCTACCTGATATCTTCAACAGTTGGTGAATAGCACATTTGACATTGTACCCCTAACCTCTTTAAATGAAAGTAATTACTCCCAAACCTTCGTAAGTGACAAACTGCTTTAGTGAGAAACCTCTGTATGCGAGAATAACATTCGGACCCCTAGGATTATCGCTTACCCAGGTTCGACTGTATCACTAATATTTAATACTATTAACATAATATAATAAAACAAAATGTTATTCTTATTATCAAGTATCATTTAAAATATTTATTATAACTACAAATAATATAATAACATATTATATGTAGATCGATGCAATTTAATTGGTTAAAAATCGATTAGAGTAAGTAAATCGCTTCCTGATTAGTATTTGGCAACACTAATTCGTAAATCTACGAATATAATTATGTTATTTGAAAAGTATCATGACAGATCGTTGAAATATTTATTTTTTCTGCAAAAGTTTAGCAATCTTTTTTAGGTAAATGAATATTTTTAAAACTTATGTAAAATTATGATTTTTTTTTTTGATAAAAGTAAATTACCGGGTGTTTGCTGGCCATAAATGGGCATTCCCCTTTAACAATTCTTCGATCGTGACTCAACCGGTAAGATTTAACAAATTATTCTTAAATAAATTTGATTTGTTTAATGTAAAACATCAATAGGTATACATCGATACCTACATTAAAAATACCACGTTTTATGGTAAAACAATTGTATCTGGTGTTTTACTACCTATAAGAGTATTTAAACTTAACTTGTGCATCTTTGCAAAAACTTGTTGATTTGATGTTTTAGTATTACATTATTAGATAAATGGATTAAAACATCAATATACAGAAAAGACCACATGAATGTTAAAAAAATACATGTTGATTTATTACCTACAAAACCACAAGCAAACAATAGAATTCATTATAACCTACCTTATAATCTATGCCTCTAGTACCTATAATAATTATAATTTTAATGACTTGCAAATATTATGTTTTAGGCTTCTACTAAACAACTTATAAAGTTGTGGTATAACATGAAAGCCAAAGCTAGAGAGTCAAAAACAAAAGAAAATATTCGCCATTTAACTGGAGGAGGGCCGAGTGTGGATGATATGGACCCCGTTGATGCAAAAGTCATGGATATTGATAAAAATATATTAACTAACGTGGAAGTGGATATTGACAGTGATATAATAAATGGTAAATATGTTTTAATACAGATATGTTATTTACATGTCTATCTAAGTTGCAGATGAGGACTTTTTTAGATTTTTAAATCTCAGATACAAAGTTCTCTAATATTATGTAAGCTTGAAAATATTTCACTGTGTTTTATTATGTATTTAGAAAATTATATTTAAATTAAATTCAATACTAATCATAAAAGGTTACATATTTTATATATATTACATGTATGTCATGGTTAATATCACTATAAGATGATAAATAAGTATTATAATCTATTGCAATTGGGGAAGGGGGAAGGGGAAGACTTACAGAAATACATATGATGCAAAATGTTTTAGATACATTCACATGTACAAAATTAGTGATTATGATTACTTTTTGCTTTTACTTATAAACTAATTCTCAGTTTTTACTACTTATTACAATTACTTAGTTACATTTACATATTTACAGATAATGTCATAGTAATTGGAGATTCAAATAATGAGGCATGGAATAAAGTTCCAGAAGAGAAAGTGTAAAACTCCCAAGAGAAAAATGCTTGGTTCAGAAGATAAATAAGTAAAATGGACATTCTAAAACAAAAAAATTTTGAAGAGGAATTAAAATTTAAAACGCAGTTGCATGAAGAGGAGTTACAATTTAAACTCATGGAAAGAGAATACAAACAAAAGATCCTTGAGGCAGAGTAGAAAATAAAATTAAAAGAAATAAAAATTTTAGAAAATAAAAACAATTTCAATATGTAATAACATGTTTTTTATTTAAATGAAATCCCTAGCAATAATGTTCGCTCTAATCACCATACCATCACTTGTACTTGATGTTGTTATATGCTGTTCGTAGTGATGATCCGTATTTTCATGCAAAACAGTAATATCTTCATCTGGAAGGGAACTATGATATTCAATAGAAATATTATGCAATACAGCACAAGCAATCATTATATTTGCTGTAGTTTTTAGTTTTGTACCCAAGCCTTTCTGTAAGCATGGAAACCTTCGTTTCCACACACCAAATAGTCTTTCTACACTGTTACGGGTTTTAATTTGAACTTTGTTGTAGTTTTCCTCACTGAAGGTCCGAGGATTAGGTACAGGTGTAAGTAAATGTCTAGTGCAGGGATAGCCAGCATCAGCAACTAAAACTACACCTATTTCATTATTTTGTAAACGTATACTTAATCTAGAGTTTCTAAATATGCGGCTGTCATGGGTACTTCCTGCCCAACGAACTACATTATCCTGTATCATCAAGTTTGGACCACCAACAACTTGGACATTCAATTAAAAATAACCTTTCCTGTTTCTGTACTGCTCGGTATGTACTATAACCTCTGGGCTTAGCAATTTTTATATGAGTGCAATCTATGGCACCTACAATATTTTTAAGTCCAGGTCTTCTTCCTATACACCCAAGTTCTTAAAAGTTAGCCTTTGTTTGCCCCAAATCTGAAGGGAATTTTATAAATCTATGCATTTTTAAAGCTAGTGCTCGGCTCACTCTTTTTATTATAGAACACACTGTGGATTGTGAAATATGCATAATGTCACCACATACAATCTGAAAGCTGCCAGTTGCATAGAATCGTATGGCCATAAGTTGACACTCTGGAGATAGAGGCAAACCTCTTTGTGTATCTGATTGAAAGAATTCAACTATCAGAGGTAAAATAACATTTAACACAATATTTTTCGGAAAGCGAAACCTCTTTTTAAAGAAATCCTCTGAATAAACTTTAAAAGGGTCCATATCTCGAAAGTATGTTTTCGGAATTCTTGTCTCAGGAATATTAATGCTCCTATCAACTTCCTGTAATATATCGCTATCAATACTGTCTAAAAGTGAAAACAAATTGTCTATATTTTCCATATTATTCAGAATATTTAGTACAAGTTCTAGTGGAACAAACAAATAGATATGCGATTTAGAATAAAAGCAATAACTTTACACCAGTATTATCAGAGAAAATGAAAGCTTACCTTGGAATATTAATAATGATGGGGTTAAACCTATTGCCTGATATGGAGCTATATTGGTCTAATGACCCTTTTTACAACAATGCAGATATTTCAAAAATTATGCCTATCATAAAGACTTAAAAAAATAACTGAAAATTTACACATAAATGACAATGAAAAAGAACCAAATAGGAACTCACCGGAATACGATAAAATGTACAAGTTGAGACCAATGATTCAAGAGCTTAATAAATTGTTCCAGCAGGAAACAGGTAATTCAAGTAAACAATCAATAGACGAATGCATGGTGAAGTTTAAAGGAAGGTCATCTTTAAAGCAGTATATGCCAAAGAAGCCAAACAAACGTGGCTTCAAAATCTGGGCACGTTGTGATTCTGCAACCGGCTATCTGTACCAGTTCGAAATTTATACCGGGAAAGGAGACAGTATGGAAGACGAGGGACTGGGGTACAATGTGGTTAAAAAGCTGTCAGCCGGCCTTCCTGAGAACACTCTCATAGCGTTTGATACCTTTTTCACTAGCTGTAACTTAATGGAAGATATGTACGAAAATCAAATTTTTGCTGTTGGTACAGTTAGAGTAAATAGAAAAGATCTTCCGGAAATTTTGAATAAGTCTCAACCAAAACATTTAAGACTTGAAAGGAACCAATTTGCAGCTGTAACTGCTAAACCAATTACAGCAATCAAGTGGCTTCATACAAGGGATGTTAATATTCTTACAACAGCTTACCATCCAACTGACACAGTATTTGTAAAGAGAACTCAGAAAGATGGTACTTAAAAAGAAGTTCTCATCCCCACAGCTATCGCTCAGTATACGCTCATCATGGGAGGCGTCGATCATTTTGATCATTTCAGATCATCATATCCGATCAATAGAAAATGCAGGAAATTATGGATGAGATTGTTTTTCTTTATGTTTGATGGGGCAATCATAAACAACTATATAACCTACAACATTGTGCATGTAGCAAATACTCATTCTCATAGAAATTTTCGATTGCGATTGGCTCGTGAGCTGATATAAAATTACTCTAACAAGATAAAACGCCAGGTTGTTTTCAAATACAAAAAGGGCTCCAACTTTGGAGTTCCAGATGCGATACGTTTACTCAATGTCGGCGTCCATCTTCCAGATGAAGGAATTTGGGAAACAGATCCAGATCTAAAAGATAAATAAAATTCATTGCATTTTTGTAATTTAAAAATGATCAAGACAAACAATTCATCAGTGTCATCTCACTACGGCAGTACTTGTTCTTCAATAAAATTTAAAGGTATCTTTATTTAGGTATATAGGTTATTGGAGTGGATGGGTCGGTCAGTGGTATTGCTGATATTTGATATGTTATGGCTTTTTCATAGTTTATTCGGGTTTGGACATAATGTATACTTAAACAAAATTCATAAAAATTGATTTAATTATTTACGTTCTAGCTGCTTTGTGAAATTGATTGAGTGGTGTTGGTGTTGCCATGAGGGATACATTGTTTCCCTATTTTTTCCCCAAAATTAAAGCATGTTGTGATTATACTTCCTAACTAAATATATACATTATCATGTGTCATTCAATTCATAATTTAATCAAGTTATTTACAATTTATGTTTTATTGCAGATTGGCTTGCACCAGATCTTACGAGTGAGACATTAGCGACCTGTAAATATTGCCGTGTTGCGTTAAAAGCCCATAAAAAAGACTTGCTTAGTCACGACAAAACTGAAAAACATAAAAAAGCTACAGCCTGGGAAAAATCAGCAAAAGTACCGTTACAGTTGGAAAAATTGGTGGACTCTGAACTGATAGAATTTAATTTTCGTGAACATCTGACGCATACAGCATCAATGTATTTTGGTTATGACTTCCATACCATATCACAAGAACTTGAAGAAGAGGATCTGTTGGATGTAAGGGAACAATGCAAGAACTTTTTATGTTCTCTGGCCGAGCAAATTCAAAAGAGACTTCCGGATAATTTATCACTCTTGAAACCGGTTGCTGATTTGCACCCAAAGGTTGCTACATCTCAAGTTAAACCAATATTGAATCACATTCAGCGAACTCATATATATGGCAAAAAAATGACATTGAATCTGAGTGGCACCAATTAAGTAATAAAAAATGGACGAATACCTCTTCTTCAGCTGACTTTTATTTTGAAGTATGTAATGATTCTGACGCAGCTGGCTGTAAACTTTTTGAAAATATTTCAAAATTTGGATTGGCTTTTTACTGTTCCAATTTCTAACGCTAGTGTTGAACGTGCATTCTCTCTCTATCATGTTGTTAAAAATAAGTTCAAAAATAAACTATCTATGACTAATAGTAAAGAAATAGACTATCTATTAAAATGTTGCAAAGCATCCTGTTAGTCCGATTTTAAAAAATCTGGATCTTCAGATAAAGATGAAATATTTAATGTTTTAAATATCTTATAATAATATGGATTGAATACAAGAAGGACTATGATTTGGTGCCTCATTCATGGCTCATGGAGGTCATGCGGCTGTACAAGGTCGATGCAATCCTATGCTCTTTTCTCGAGTCGTGCATGAGTCAGTGGATGACAGTTCTTAACCACCCAGGCACCTCTGAGAGTTCTGAATTGACTGAACCGATAAGGATTAGACGTGGTATTTTCCAGGGTGATAGTTTGAACCCTTTATGGTTTTGTCTAGCTCTTAATCCTCTCAGTACTTTGCTGATGGATTCAAGACTAGGCTGTCGCCTCCGCAGGGGTGGTGAGCTCATATCTCATTTGCTTTATATGAATGATCTCAAGCTGTATGCATCAAAACGTTCAGACCTTGTGTCATTGCTGAAGATTACTCAGAACTTTAGCAATGACATAGGGATGGAATTTGGAAAATTATACTATTATTTTCTTTTTATGCTTAAGTGACTTCCCTTGAAAAATTTTTTTTTTTGTTGAAGCAAATTACCGAGTACTTTTAAGTATTAATGGTTATTATTATTAAAACGCGATGTTATATTACGCTGTATTCGGTCGCGTCACTCGCCTAAATTCCTAGTGACGTAAGCTCCGCCCAACGCCGAATATTTTTGGGTGTACGGACCGGACGACTGCTAAACGTCCGCGCCAGTGCGCCTGCGACTCCCAACACGATAGCCCGAGCTTCTTTGAGCGCCTTCCGCCTGTGTACGTGTTACGTAATTAATGTTTTGAAACTTAACACTTCTTCGTTCACCACAAACTTTGTATTATTTCTTTTATAAGTGAGTGTGGGTGCGCGAGCGTGCGCCCTTACAAGTCGCGCCCAACGTGGGGCATGTTAAAAGTTAAAAACTATAGTGACGTAAATAACGCTAACTAGCTGTTTATATCGGGCGTTACTCATACAACATACCTGGCGAGAATACCTACATTCTGGACTATCGTGACGTCGTAACGTACCTAACTACTTATCGATTCCCGTGACGCCACCGCGAAAAGATAGAAGAAAGAGCGACGAAGACAGTGCTGACAAGTCAGTTTCAGCGGTTACCACCGGTATGACGATGACGCAACAACAGTTGAGAGGCCATCATAACGAATATCACCAAGAGTCAAATGGAGACGAGCCGACTTATGTTAGAGAACGGTTTGGCGGCGCAACACCCCTACTCTGGCGCTAGTACACCTGTACCAGCGACGGCGAAACTAGGGAGCTTCGCTAAGTGCACTGCGCGCTTCGGCGGCACTACTACGGGTTCATCAGACGTGGCCGACGTGTTGGAAGCCTTCATCGACGCCGTCCAGACATACAGAGTGCACGAGCGTTAGCGATGAGCATGCACTTAAAGGACTACCAATACTTCTCACCGGCGACGCGGCGATATGGTGGCGAGGTGTTAAGGCCGCCATTCCTACGTAAAACGACGCGCTCCGACTTCGGGGCATGTACAGTGTCCCGCGACCCGCGTACAAAATATTTCGTGAAGTGTTTTCACAAGTGCATACAAGTTAACGCACAGATATTTTTGTTTCTCGTGTTAGGGCGTTATTGTGTAAGCTACCGTATGTATTACAAGATAATGTGAAGATAGACATTGTATTCGGTTTATTAGATCGGCGTACGCGAAAAAGCCGAAGAATTTTCGAAGTCACTGGGACACAGTTCGTTTCGTGTCAGCAATGATTAGTTGGTGAATTTTAAGAAGCGTCATGAACTTGTGTTTAGGAAAGTTTGCGGCGAAAGTGCAAGTGTCAATAAAGAGATATGTGATGAATGGATAAATAGATGCAGAGTTTATTGAAGGATTATGAACCAAAAGACGTCTTTAATGCTGACGAGATTGGCCTTTTTTTCAAGTGCTTACCTGACAAAACACTTATTTTTAGAAAAATGTCATGGCGGTAAGCACAGTACAGAGCGATTAACAATATTGCTAGCAACAAACATGACAGGCTCTGAAAAACTTAAACCATTAGTTCTAGGAAAGGCTAAAAAGCCTCGTTGTTTCTCTGGTTGTAAAACTGATGATTGTATGATGCTAACAAGAGAGCATGAATGACAGCCGAAATATTCAAAGGATGTCTCATTAAAGTCGATAAGAAAATGATTAAGGAGAAACGAAAAATATTGCTTTTCAGTAACAACTGTACAGCTCACAATATATTTCCGCCATTGAATGCAGTGAAAGTTAAATTTTTCCACCCAATACGACATCTAAGTTACAGCCCTTAGATCAAGGAATAATAAAAAACTTCAAATCCTTTTACAGAAAGGAAGTTGTTAGGAAACTGATAACTGATATGGAACAACATTCTGCTTCATCTATTAATGTATTGCACGCAATTAGGGTGACAGACAAAACTTGGAAAAGTGTATCTGTGACTACAATATCAAATTGCTTCAAAAGCTGTGGATTTTCGATGCCACAAGAAGCTTCGGAAGAACCTCAAGAGGCTCAAGAGCCGGACATGAATTTAGAAGCTGACTGGAATAAGCTTCAGAACATAGAAGTTCAATTTGAAGATTATGTGACATGTGATGAAGGGCTTGCTACTACTGGAACACTAACCGATGCTGAAATCATTGACATAGTTAATCAGCATATAGATGATGATAAAGTTGATGAAAATGACGTCGATCATACTGATGAAAATGACGTCGATCATACTGATGAAAAAAAAAAGAATTCTATTAATAAAATATAACGACTGAACGTTATGTTTTATTAATAGAATTGAATTCTTTTTTTCAACGAATACAAGTTGGCTCTTGACTGCTATCACACCTGATGTTAAGTGATGATGCAATCTAAGATGGAAGCGGGCTAACTTGTTAAGAGTAGGATGAATTTCACACCCCTTTCGGTTTCTACACGACATCGCACCGGAAAGCTAAATCGCTTGGTGCTACGTTGTAGTGGAGTAATATAAATAGAAGTACTGTAATAGCTTAAGAGTAGTAATAAACATACTTTAATCACGATCGGTTGTGTTATTATTTAAACGCCCGACACCACATGGCGACCGTGACAGCGAGGTGTCCAATGTCCGGCGAATAATGCTGACGCGGGGCATTCGTGTGTGCCTCGGTGTTCGAATCTAGACTTTTACGATGAAAAAAAATTAATAAGTCAATTGTCAGGGGTACATGTGCAGCGAAGGAAATATAAATTATAAAAAATTATGGGCAACAAATGCGCAAAGTGTGAATGCCAAAACAAAGAGGTAGTGATACAAGACGGCAACAACACAGAGGTAACAACTAGCAACATATTGATAGCCTCAATTCTGGGAGTTTGTGCGCTAGCCATAATTTATATTGGCTTAAAAAAAATATAAAAAAATGCCACACCGGGCTGGTGAGACAGGAGCTACGGGAGGAAGCTTTTAGAAGGATACGGGCGCGTTGGTCCGGGCATCAACCGGCGGTCCGCGACCCACCTAATCCAGAAGTACAACAGTGAAGTGAAAAAGTGAGAAAAGAAAAAAAGTGAAAGTGAAAATAAAAAATAAAATAATGGGTATTGATGTATTAGTTATATTAGTATTGATGTATTAGTTATATAAATATAATAGTGTATGGATAGGTTACTAGAGATTTATAATTATCTTATATGTGAAAGTGAGAGCATTAGAAAGTTGGGACCTAAAAGGCGACAAGAAAAGTTAGGCCAGCAAAAAATTTAAAAATGTTATTGCATTATATAAGGATTATAGATTACATATAAAAAACTTTGCACTTAACAAAGTCATCAGATATAGAATTAACTTGTGAAGCGATTGAGGAAACTTATAAGAAAATTGTTAATTATATGCAAGTAGGTCCTATAGAAATTGTACAAAAAAATGGATAACTTTGATTTAAAAAACCGCGAGTACGTTGATTCCTTTAATGGATGGTAGGCAAGAAAATATTGAGCAAATTATAGATGGCATCGAGATGTATAGTAACTGTTTAAAAGGTGAGGAGAGCAAGAAATTGTTGATTTCATTTGTTTTGAAAACAAGATTATCTAAAACAGCTAAGTTGAAGCTGAATCCCGAATATTCTACAATTGAAAGTTTATTATTAGATATAAAGAAATATTTGCTAACTAAGAAATCAGCCAATTCCTTGCTATCACAGATAAATAACTTATCTCAAAATAATATGTCCATTAGCAAATATGGGGAAAAGTTGGAGGAACTTTTTTATAGGGCTCACTATAACACAAGCTGGCGAAAATGAAAAAAGCACGCGAAATATTGAGACCTTTAAACGAACAGTTGGCAATAAAAAAGATTTTCAGATGGTCTTCGAAATCGGCGGCTGAGTACAATAATATCAGCTAGAAACTACAGCGCGCTGAAGGATGCTGTGCGCGCAGCGGAAGACGAGGAGCTGGCAAGCCCCGGGTCTTCGTCCCAAACAGCAGTATACTCCTACTCACAAGGTAACAGAAATCAATCATATTATCGTTACCCCAGGTACAATCGCGGACGACAGTTTTACCGCGGCTATACACCTTCGCGAGGAGGTACGTATCAACCCATATCCCAGGTTAAGAGAGGACACAATCAGCCCAATATAAGTCGCTATAATTATCAAAGTAATACGGCACCAACAAGGAATTACAATCAGTCCCGATATCCGAGGAATAACGTAAGATTTTATAGAGGTAACTCAAATAATAATTATTATCGCAAAGGCAATGCCTACGTCACAGAGTCCGAGCAGAAGGAAGAAGATCTAAATTTGGCAGAGTTTTTTTCGAGCCTAACTATGCATTCATATGTGAAGGGTTGGATTTCATCTATCTGTTCTGCGGCAATCGAAAATGTAAGTTTTTTATTAGATACTGGTGCATCTTTATCTATCATTAACAGTCAAATCATTCAAAGTAACATAATAAAATATGACAGTAATACAATCATAAAAGGTATAGGTGGAAAAATAAAATCGAAATGTTTCGCGTATATTCCATTGCAGTCAGCAAACGGTTTTACATTTCGTCACAAGTTATACCTATTCGATCACGTTCCATGCGGAGCGGACGGTATTATCGGTTTAGACTTTCTTAGAACTTATAATGCAAACATAGACTTACCTACGAACCGACTCACATTACATTTAGAGCATTATGAAACATGTACCTTACAAATAAGTAAATGTACTAGTAAAGATGTAGTATCAGAAGAATATTTAACGGTTCCATCACGTAGCGAATCAATTCATTATTTGAGTATCAGTAAAAAATGTATATAAAGATAGTGTTATATATCCGAAACAGTTACATGAAAACATATTTTTTAGCAGGTTGCATCGTAAAGCCAATTAGGGGAAAAATACCAGTAAAGATATTGAATACGGGCGAAAAAACCAATGAAAATTCTCAAATCTAACATTATTCAGTCGGGAGATATTGATTATTTAGAAAACTACGATTTATGTTCATTTAGCCAGTCTCAAAAAAGATGTTAGTCGTGTAAAGAAACTATTAACAGAATTAAAACTAAATCATTTAGATTCTAACGATAGAAAATCACTACAAATAATATGTGCCAAGTATTCCGACATATTTTTTCTTGGAAGGTGACAGGTTAGGTACAGCGAACGTCGTAGAACAGTCGATTATGGTGAAACCTAATACCAAACCCGTGTATACAAAACCTTATCGGCTTCCACAGTCATCGAAACAAGAAATTAATAAACAAGTGCAACGGATGCTCGATGACGACATAATAGAACCCTCTAATAGCGAATGGAATAGTCCAATACTATTAGTGCCTAAAAAAGTCAGAAGGTAACAAAAAAATGGCGTTTAGTAATAGATTACAGAAAAGTTAATGATTCGATACAGGACGATAAATTTCCCTTACCCAACATAACTGAGATATTAGACTCTCTGTCCGGAAGTATTTATTTCACCCATTTGGATTTGTATCAAGGATTTTATCAAGTTAGTTTAAAACCCGAATGTAGGAATATCACTAGCTTTGGCACAAGTACTGGGCAATACAGAATGAAGCGATTAGCCATGGGTTTAAAAAATTAGTCCTAATGCCTTCTCGAGGGTTATGTCCATCGCAATGTCAGGTCTAACCTATGAAAAATGTTTTATTTACTGCGATGATCTAATAGTTTTTGGAAGAAATATGGAGATTCATAATAAAAAATTTAATGGATGTCTTTGAGCGTCTTCGAACAATGAACCTTAAACTCAACCCACATAAGTGCGAATTTATGAAAAGACAGTTATTATATTTAGGACACGTGGTGTCAGCTAATGGAGTTCTGCCCGATCCAGAGAAAACTAGAGTATTACAACATTATCCGGTACCAACAAATTCGGACGAAGTTAGGCGATTTGTAGCGTTCTGCAACTATTACAGAAAGTTTATACCTCATTTTTTCCGAAATCACTTTACCATTGAATAAATTATGTCGAAAAAAATGTAAAATTCTTATGGACTAAAGAATGTCAAAACAGCTTTGAAACTTTGAAACACAAATTAACTACACCCCCCAATCTTACAATATCCAGATTTTTTCACATACTAACACCTTTGTTCTCCAAACAGACGCGTCAGGCATAGCTATCGGATCAGTATTGTGTAATAAAAAATTTAAAACCTGTAGCATATGCTAGCAGACCTCTAAATAAAGCGGAGCTAAATTATCCAATTATTCAGAAAGAACTTTTGGCAATAGTTTGGAGCATAAAACATTTTAGACCATACCTATACGGAAAACAATTTGTCATCAAGACCGATCATAAACCTTTAATTTATCTATTTAGTATGAAAGATCCGTCAACGAGACTTTTAAAGTTCAGATTACAGTTGGAAGAATACGACTTTAAAATCGAGTACATAAAAGGCAGTGATAACGTGGCAGATGCTTTAAGTAGGGTGACCATAAGTTCGGAAGAATTGAAATCATTAAATAGTAAAGTTAGTTTGGTTATGACGAGAGCACAGAAAGCTAAGTTATGCAAAGAGGAGGTGAATAAAAGCACAGACACAAGGGATCCTTGTATACCTGCCGAATCAAGGTCTGGCCAACCGAGAATCGCAGAGATACTAAGGAAACCGAGTGACTACGTAGAGTTGAAATTTATTCAAGGAAGTCAGTTAACTAAGAAAACTCTAACTTATGAAAAAGAATGTTTAGCGTATGAGGTCTCGACTCATTCAATTTACATAAACCTCAATTATATGTCGCATTTTACGCGAGTCGAATTTGCGAATTTATTGAAGGAATTTTGTAATGAATTGAATATTGAACGACTATGTATAATTAAAGATGAAAGAAACGTAGAATTTTTAAAGCAACTAATAAATGAAATAAAAAAGTAGAGAAAAAATGGTCCGGACCGCAATTAAATATATTAAAAGGTATAAAACGAGTCCTCAATGATGAAGAAAAGATATGCATACTACATGATTATCATCTACTACCTACGAGTGGGCATGCGGGTGTACAACGCATGATCAACAATATAAAAGGTAAGTACTTTTGGCCTGGTATGGAATCCGATGTGCGGAAATACGTAAGCAAGTGTGCCAAGTGCCAAACTAGTAAGTATTCTAGAAATATAGTGGAACCGATGGTCGTGACGACGACAGCATCGGAAGCTTTTGAAAAAAATATACTTAGATATCATAGGTCCTTTAGATAAAGACATAGACAATAATGTTTATATTTTAAGTTTACAATGCGAGCTGAGTAAATACGTCGAGGCGTATCCCTTACAACGTAAAGACACGGTAAGTGTGGCAAAATCTTTTGTCAATAACTTCATATTAAGGTACGGACTTCCCAGAGTTATCGCGACAGATCGAGGAACGGAATTTCAGTCAGAAACGATGAAAGAGGTGTGCAAGCTACTTAAAATTGAAAAGGTAAGCTCGACAGCTTATCATCATGAGTCGATAGGCTCCTTGGAAAATACTCATAAACACCTCGCTGCCTTCTTACGAACTTTATGTGATGGACATCAAGAGACATGGAGTCAGTGGCTTCAGTTTTGGTGTTTTTTCATTCAACACTACTGTCCATACTCAGACTAAGTATACGCCGTACGAACTCGTATTTGGCAATAGTTGTAACTTGCCTAGTAATTTAAGAGATAATGTGGTAAAGCCACTCTACAATCCAGATAATTATGCACTAGAGCTTAGGTATAGGTTACAGTTAGCATGGAAGGAAGCGCATAAAAACTTAGTTTTAAGTAAATTGAAAAGGAAAGATGTATGGGATAAAAAGTGTAATTCGATCAAGTATCAAAGAGGTGATTTAATTTTAATCAAGAATGAAACTGGTAAAAAAATTAGATATGCTATATAAAGGACCCTATAAAGTAATAAGTGAAAATGGACCTAACGTTACTGTTGAAAAAAGACGGAAAAGTGGATAGTGTCCACAAAAACAGAACAAAACCATACGTAACCTAGTATTAAGTGTTTAGCGTTAGTTACGATAGATACCTATCCATTATTATAGCTAGCTACTACCTAGCGGTATTGTATTTCAAGCCTGTGTTAACAATATACACCTTAAAATATGATTATGATATGAATGTGTTAACTAATTAATTATAAGTTTTAGGAAATAAGAAATTTAGTTTATCAGTAATATAATATTTTATTCGGCATTTTATGCAGATACATGTATGTAAAAATCGTATTTGACATAAATTTACCCCGATGATGTAGTGGAGTAATATAAATAGAAGTACTGTAATAGCTTAAGAGTAGTAATAAACATACTTTAATCACGATCGGTTGTGTTATTATTTAAACGCCCGACACCACAACGTCTTTATCGGTAGGGTGGTAACTAGCCACGAAAGCCACCCACCAGCCTTATAGAGCTAAAAGAAGCAGTTCGCAATGGCTCTTGTGGATCGGGTTTTGCCACAAATGACTGTAGATGATTGGAGTGTATTGCCTCAATTCATCAAAGCATTACTACCATTTGAAGAGCTGACAAAAGCTATGAGTGGCGAAAAACATTTAACTGCAAATTCAGTGATTGTAATGACAAGAAGCCTGAAAGAAGCCTTAAGTGTTACTATTGAGAAAACGTACCACCAACCCGTAATCGAGGTTGTTTTGTTATTAAAAACCACCATAACTGAATGCTTAAAAAAATATAGAACAGAGTAGTACGCTATCGTTTGGCACGTTAATGGACCCGCCATTCGAATTGCAAGCATTTGCGGATCAAAACGAGGCTATGAAAACGAAAGACCGCTTGAGGCAGAATTAATTGGCAAAGAGCAGGAAACATACCCTTTATTTAAGCAGAATAATGAGCCACAGTCTCATGATGATACAAATCCTTGGTCAATTTTTGATAAATTACTTGGGCAACCTCGCGGTCAAGTTACGTCACTATCCCGAGCCATCAAGGAGATCGACATGTATTTGTCCGATGAAAGGTTGCCTCGTAGAAACACAATAGGTGACTGGAATATAACTTTGGTAATAGGGACTATTTTACTAATAATACGTTTGCATGTTGCGATTTCAAGATACACTGCGCCACAATGAAATTGTTTCGGAGTCAAAATTAGTCCCATCCCATGTCTTCGCGTTTACTGAATGCGAAAAAACCATTAAAAAACTGATTAGCTCTAGTTTCAGAGATACAAGCTACTTTTCATATTTTATAAATTCTTCTTTTTCAATATGCGGAAAATTTGTTTTTCAATATAAATTAGCTTCCACCCTTGCATATCAAGCTGGGCTTGATGAAGAATTTTGTCAAATCCATGAACCGAGAGGGCCAGGATTTTAAAAATTTAATTCTTCAAAAATACCACCAACTCGGCTGCAATATGTCCCTAAAAATTCATTTTTTCCACTCCCAATCTTGATTTTTTAGGGAACAAAAGATATGATAACTACTCCCAATTGGTTACCGAACTTCTACAAAAATACCATCAACTCGGCTGCAATATGTCCCTAAAAATTTCATTTTCTCCACTCCCCATCTTGATTTTTTAGGGAACAGAAGATATGATAACTACTCTCATCTCATCTTGATTTTTTCCCATCTAATTGCGGAGATGTCAGTGATGAGCATGGAGAACGGTTCCATCAAGATATTTCTGTAATGGAACGAAGATATCAGAGCTGCTGGAATTAAGCAATGCTTCGGATTACTGCTGGTTTAAATATAGAGATGCCTTTCTTATCAAGTTTAGTTCTTAACGGTGATACATACAATATGTTTGTGATCTGAGAGAGTAGCAATATCTTTGAAGCGTTTTTAAGAGAAATTTATTGGAATAGATATGACTGTGCCGCCGTGTGCACCTTAGCTACTGAGGAAGAAATTCTTGCAGAAGCTGAAAGTAACAACCATCACGAAGACCAGCGAGACCCAGAAGAACAGTTACAGCCAACAACAATTACCGAAGCACCTAACAGTTTTGCGAAAATTCGTTGTCTTAAGAGTGTTTTTTCGTGATTTGTGCAAATTTATTGAATGTAAATACAATTTTTATTACCAAACTAATTATTTTGCATAGAGTGATTGTTTTAACGTAATTTGTTTTAAGAAACACATCGAAAATTTTCAATAAATCGTGACAACATCAGATACGTATCTTCCCGAATTACGAACGATTTATGCATGTGAATGATAGTAAATCTAGGCTGCGTTCGTGGCGGTACCTGGACTAGGGATCCAGCTGAAAATCAGCGCTGCATGATCTTTTAGGAGATCTTGCAGCAAAAATGCTGAGCTGGGTCCTTTTCCTAGGTTATGCCGCACATCGCAGGGTATTGTAAATATTCTCAACTGAATTGTGATGTGTGGCATAAGGTATGAATATTTTTCTTTCTTTCTTTTCTAAATGTTCGCGCCATGCCAATCGAGAATGTGTAGCGGAGCGCCGATGGTGTGGCCGCGCCAACAGGCTGTCTACGATGTCTATGGTGGCGTCATTGTGCGCTGGAACATTGTTGTGTCTGTGTTGTAAAAGATCTATTAATCTATTCTCTGCTTGTTCCGGTGTCTTGCAACAATGTCTCTTTGTAAAATTGTAATTCTTAATTAATAAAAGTCCTAAGTCAACTGTTTCAAATTTATTAATCATCATTCCCAACAAAAAAAACACCACTAGGCACATGACCGCACCAGTAAATATTACTAAAAAAGTATAAAAATTACTTGGACGTAGTGTACATAAGTATCTAATAACATATTATTGTAAAATATTAGAAAATTAATTATTATTACGTATTGTGCAACAAAAATTTGATGTCTGTTGAGTACAAAATGTCCGTTTTGTCTAACAATACCCAACGAGCTATTTTGGTCTTTATTTGTATAGCGCTAAGAACAGTTTAGCGGTAACCAATAAGTACGACATAGTGATGTATCGATACATCGCCGTGTGTAAAAGATGTCGATAAATTTGGTTCTATTTATATTTGTATAAATTAATTATAAAAAGCAAATATAGTATAGTATTTTCATTTTATTTTTTTCATTTTGTTGCTTGACAACAACTTTTCTTCATGTTTACTTCTAATATATACCCTCTATTTATTATTTCTTATATTTATATAATTTTAACATAATGTAACTCATTTATATTTTATTATGTATTTATATATTAACATAATGTCCAGACGTCACCTCATCTGACGGGCTTCACGGATGACCAGCGCGGTGTCCTGAAGGGCACTGTTAAATGCTTTATTTGGGATCACATCACTTTCACATCCTGTATTTTATTTGTATTAGTGGTGTTTTTCCCAAATAAATATTTTTCTTTCTTTCAAATAAGGTAAAAGCACCAAAGCCCGACACTGAACCAAAAGATGACACTTCCGAAAAAAATTAATAAATTAAGAATGTTTTTATTTATATAGCTGTAATATCAAAGACACATACACCTAGCGCCATCTGTAACACGACGACGCAATCACATTTTCCCTTCTTGGTTTATAAACAAAATGGAGTCAGTTGTTATTGACAATGTGACGAAGATAACAAGCGTGGCGCCATTTCCTGTTAGTTCGGTTAAAGACGTTCCAACTTCACACGTATGTTTTAATCGTTTTTTTACGACATTTTACGGATTTATTTTGTTACAAATATTTTTATACTGTGTGAAGGTTAGAATCGTTTGTGTATTATCCCGATTGCATTTTAATAGAAATATTTATGTGTGTATTATTGGTTCCGAAAATAGTCAAAGTATCAAAAGATGACATGCATGTCTACTATTGGTGTAATAATAAAATTCATTTCTGATTTAAATATCTAATTTTATCAACAAACAATTTGTTCTTTTATACTTTCATTTTGTTTCTCATAAGAGTGATATTATCGTGGTATCATCTTAGATTGCATGGTTAACATCAGTTATTTTTCAATAAAAAAAATATAATCATTTTAAATATCTAATTTTATCAACAAACAATTTGTCCTTTTATACTTTCATTTTGTTTCTCATAAGAGTGATATTATCGTGGTATCATCTTAGATTGCATGGCTAACATCAGTTATTTTTCAATAAAAAAAAATTTAATCAACAATATTTCTAGCAAATTAGATACTGTGAGAATTTCACCAAATTTAAAGTACTCTTACCAATAGTAGACAGGGTGTCAACCATTGGAGAGCTCTTGATGTCAACTATTGGGTCCATTCTTTATTATGCTTTGCTTTTTCAGATTCCTTGATCAAAATGCCACCTATAAAAGGGCAGATGTTTCGTTACTCTGAAGCCGATATGGAAGCAGCAATAGAAGAATGCAGGCGGGGTGTGCCAACTTCAACTCCGGCGAAAAAATTTGATGTTCCAAGGGTAACTCTACTGAACAAGGTAAAGGGCAAAACACCAATAAAACAAAAAATGGGAAGGACATGCTATCTTACAGAAGAAACTGAAACTATGCTTGTAAAGTGGGCAAAATTAATGGTTAAACAAGGATTCCCAATATGGAAAGAGAATCTGCAAGACAGCGTAAAGAAAATAGTGGGTGATTTAAATATTGACGCTCCTTTCAAAGGCGGTTGATCCGGAAAAAAATGGTACAGTAGTTTTTTGAAACAACACCCTGATCTTATAGCAAGACAACCACAAAATTTTACTTCCTCGAGAGCTTCAGTGACATCAACACAGTTAAAAAATTGGTTTGCAGAAGTTATGCGATAATTATTACATGGAAAGCCTAAATGATCCTCGGAGAGTATTCAACATGGACGAGACAGCGTTTTTCCTGAATCCAAAGGGCAATAAGGTTTTAGCAGCAAAAGGAGAAAAATCAGTATACCAGCAAATCAATTCCGATGAAAAAGAATGCTATACTGTGCTTCTGGGCGGAAATGCTGCAGGCGATGTTTTACCTCCTATGGTTATTTTTAAGTATGAGAGAATACCAAGAGAATTAAGCATGTCTGTTTCGCAATCTTGGGGTATTGGACGCTCTAATAATGGATGGATGACCATGGAAACATTTTATAAATACATGTGCAATATTTTCAATACATGGTTAGATAATAATAACGTTCAAAGACCAGTCATAGTTTTCATAGATGGGCATACATCACATCTATCTTACCCTCTCTACCATGGCATTGTATTGGTCGCGCTTTTCCCTAATGCCACACATTTACTGCAACCTATGAATGTTGCTGTGTTTAGAAGTTTGAAGGGGGCTTGGAAAACCGCAGTTCACTCTTGGCGTTTGGACAATATTGATAATCCCGTTTTGCGTAAAATTCATTTTTGCCAATTGTTGGACAGTTTTGAAAGAGACCTTATCACCAGATATTTTCAAAAACGGTTTTCGTAAGTGCGGTCTCTTACCATGGAATCCGGATATAGTGTGTCATGTGTTAAGGGAACCAATTGAAGAACTGAAGGAATTGCAAATCATGTCTAAAATCAAGGAACTTGAAACTGGACTACAATTTTTGAACAAATACATTGAAGCTGATAAAGTTACACAATTTAAATGTTATGATGAATGGACAGGCCCCATGGAAGACATTGGTTTATTTAAATTTTACAAATACATTGAACAATTGTTAAAACAGAACAAAGAAAATCTGCCGCTACCTGCAGACTTAACTACCGATCTCATGCCAGAACAAACCAGTATTTCTAAAATGATATCCCCTCTTCCGCACCATAACGATCATTTTAACATATCGTTAGAAGTTTTCGCAACTCCCCATAAAAATGCTTCGCAAATTGTCCAGGTTGCTTCAACACAGACTTCAACCCCTCAAACTCAAAAGATGATACCCGGAGAAAACAGTTTACAACATTTCGAGGAAGGTTTTCCATCAACATCAAGACAATCCGTACCACAATTTTCAAAAGATTCAACGAATGTAGTAATCCCTAGTCCCTTTAAAAGGGCTTTGTTTTGGCCTACGCCTAAAGAAGGCTCCAAAAAACGGAAGAAGGAAAAAGTTGCCTTCGTCGTATCGTCTATTGCATGGCAAAAATATTATGAGAGCAAAGAAAGAAAGAAAACTAAATTGGAAGAAGAGAAAAAGAGAAGATCTGAACTAAGAGAAAAAGTTTACCGTTAGCCCTTACAAATCATATAAGATCCGGGTGCTCACAGGAGTACATGATGACAATAAGTTTTTATTTATTTTTATTATACAGTATGGCAGAAAATTCGCGAGAAAGCCCGCCGGCCGATATCATCCTCTGTTATAACAGAGATAGTGATGAGGATGAGATTAGCGCCGACGCAGATGCTCTGCTCCGTCATAACGATGTAATACTTTTATTTTCACCTTTAAGCCCTTTAAGCCACCTACCCACACTTAAGGGACTATTTATATTTAAGAATAAACATGATATCAAAAATTGCGGAACCGACGGGATTCGAACCCGCGTCTCTCTGGCAATCCGGGCACTTAGAGCGCTTTACTGCTAGGCCACAATCCCGATGACGTCGGTGCCGAAATTGTACTTGTATTGTAACATGTTCAGTTCATACTGTAGATGGCATTACATGCAGTATACCAGGATATCAAGAACATAACACAAGTAAAGAAATAAATAAAATAGATGTTTGCATTATAAGTATACAAATAAATAAAACTTTAATTCTCTGTTGGTATATACGGATATTACATCAAGAAACCAATTTTTATCTGCCTGTATGTTCTGGTTAATCTGTAAACGGCTGTACAGATGCTCACTTGCAGATAGCTAATGTTGGAAAGAGTAACTTATCTACCTTTATTTGTGTGTGTGTTTTTATTTGTTTTAGGAAAACGAAGAAGAAAATAGGGGTTATATAGACGACAGTCCGGGGGCTTCGCCATATTCACCGTTAACACCACCCAGGCAGCCCTCGCCGCAAATGGTAAAACGAAGAAGAAAATGCATATGAAGCACGGCGTCAGCCCCTGATCGCCCTGGATCTGGCTAGATCAAGACCGCCAATATGGGAGATAAAAGAGGCACCGTAAGTTTATCAATATAAATAAACGTGCCAGTTACTAAGTCAGTAAGTCAAGTAAGTTACCAGACTGGTTTGTATCCGTTTAATCCTCAAGCTATTCCGGAAACAGCTTTTGCCCCGCCTGTACTGACAGAAATACCAGCTCATGTACGTGATGCTGTTGATGTAGAAAATTTGCCGCCTTGTATCGCCCCCAGGCCAATAATCCCCGTGATCTCCAAACCATCGAAGTCAATGCAGGAACAAAAAAATGATCATACCCCGAAAATAACACCTGAAAGATTTTACAGAATGGTTTACGGTAGATCCAGTTCCGACGATGATGAGGATAATATACCGCTTGCCCAAATTAAAAGAACAGCGTTTAAGCAGCCCATGCCTACACCAGCTAAGAAGATTGAAAAGACATCAACAGCAAAGGCCATCAATTACAGAGGAACTCCAGTGACCAAAGACCTGTTCTACAAAAATAGAGAAAGAGACCAAAAAAATAAAAAAGGTTAGAGATAATACTAGGACTAAAGAAAATAACGAGAGTTGGTACTCACGGATGTAAGCAGGACGAAAAGGCTGCTATGAGGAAATGTTTTAAATGCAGTAAGTGGTATCATGAGGAGTGCGTTGGTTTGTCTAATTAGGACGATGATAATTTTGAGTGTCCTGAATGTATCTAATCAAAAGTTTTGTTATTTTTAAGTCTTAAACACTGTGATTATTACTTAATTGTTAATTACTGATCTCAATCTCCGAATATAAGACGTATATTTTGTTTAGTTTTGTATTTTAAACTCTTAGGCCTTATTACTATACTTTAGTTTAATAAGGCCTAAATACAGTGTTAAAAACACTTTATTTTGACTATGTTTGTGGAAAATCGTCCGGTTTATGTTTATAATTGATGTTAATTGCTATAAATGTTTCATTAACATTAAAATTTGTTGATTAGTGTAAGTAGTTCCCTTATTGGCCGCACCTATCTTATTCGTAGTTGTTTATCTGTTGATACCCTTATGTAAAAGGAAATTTTTATCACCTTCACACGGAAGCGGTATAAATCGTTATCTAGAGCTTTACATTTTGCAAATTGTGATGCCCCTACAAATGAATCGAATCCCTCCAATACTGGCGCCGCAAGCATAGTTTAATTATACCGTTTGAGACCTATAATCACATTTAAATAATAAATTTCAGTCTAATTACATTTTAGATAAATATTTTTTTTTTATCGACTACAAGTTGGCCCTTGACTGCTATCACACCTGATGTTAAGTGATGATGCAGTCTAAGATATAAGCGGGCTGACTTGTTAGGAGTGGGACGAAAATCCACACCCCTTTCGGTTTCTACATGACATCGTACCGGAACGCTAAATTGCTTGGCGATACGTCTTTGTCGGTAGGGTGGTAACTAGCCACGGCGAAAGCCTCCCACCAGCCATGCCAAGACAAATCAAGAAAAATCTCAATTTGCCCCGAACCTCGAACCCAGGACCTACGTTTTATAAATCCACCGCGCATACCACTGCGCCACGGAGGTCGTCAAAAATTAGTATTAGTATTACACATTGATGAAAGTTTAACTCTTTGGAAAGGAAGACTGAATATCAAACAATACAATACAAACAATATATAACAAATTCAAATCAATCCAACCTTCCATCTACTTCTTAATACAAAAAGAGATTCAATTGATAATAACTTCGCCCGATAATACAACAGTACAGTCATTAGATAATTTCTGAGATCTCTTATCTGACTTGCAGGCGCCACTACGCGATTGGTTGGCAGAACTGCAGAAAATGCCGCATTGCATCATTATCTCCCACTTAACCGACTTGATAAAAGTGATTGTAAAACTACATTTAACAGATCATAATCTACAAAGTTAAAATACAAATATCATCCGCCATTGGAGATTTCTATAGAATTGAAGAATACTGATATGTTATTAACTCCAAACTCGATTATAAAATACAACTTTAGGAATGCGTTAAAATTTAGTGCCACTACACGGCCCAACTAAAGGCAGTGATATCTTTAAAGCTGTTAATAAAACTGTTATGGAATACGGTGGGTTTAAAAAATGTTCTTGTATTGTGACCGATGGAGCAAAAGCAATGACTGGAAACGTTACAGGACTTACGGGACTTTTAAAACAAAATGGCATTGTTCCATTAATCCATTGCATCATACATAAGAAGCTTTATGTGGAATCTTTGCGCCAAATGAATGCCTTGAAAATAGTTGCTAAAATAAGATATCTTATTAGAGGCGGAAACAAAGCTTTGAGTCATCGTAAATTTCGTAACTTTTTAACTGAAATTGACGCAACATACGGAGATCAGTGAAGTGCTGGTCGGTGCTTGCAGCGCTTTTTCGTTTTACGGAAAGAAATTCACATATTTCTTAAAAATTAAATAAAATCTGATACAACTGATATGGAAACTAAAATGCAAGATCCTATATTTCTTGCTGATCTTCCATTTTTAACTGATATGACACAACATTTGAACGAATTAAATTTAAAATTACAAGGCAAAGAACACAATATAGCCAACTTGTATGGATATGTGAATGGGTTCAAAAATAAACTGGGATTATTCAAAACATCACTGGAACCAAATGATTTTTCTTTTTTTCCATGTTGCAAAGAACTTTATAGCGAAATAGAATTGCAAGCGAAACGCAATTTTTCGGACCACCTCCAGTATATCGACGAGGTAATAGGAATATGAATTTGAGCAGCGTTTTGCTGATTTCAAAGGATTAGAGAGCGATTTATCTCTTTTTACGAATCCGTTAACAGTTGAAATAACAAGCGTAAAGACTGAATACCTGTTAGAATTGTGATGTTCAGACAGATCCCTTTTTCAAGGGTAGAAAAGAGACAGGAATGGATTTTTTTAAGATCCTTGGCGACCGTTTCCCCAAGGTAAAAAATTTTGGCTTGAAAATGGGATCGATGATGGGCAGCACTTATTTATGTGAAAGTGCATATTCAACAATGAATTTTATAAAATCCAAGTATAGATCTTCACTGTCAGATAAATCGCTTCTTCATGCAATGCGCCTGGCAACAACGAATGTTGTCGTGGATATCGATACTATTGTTAAAGATAAATTAACAAAAATCAATTAACATAGAAAGACAAAATTACCCTGTATTTTATTTACTTGACAACTGAAAATATTTTTCTGGCCCTCCAGCTTTTGTATGAAATTTAATTAGCCCGCGAAGGTATATAGTTTGGACAGCCCTGATATAGACTATAAAAACTACATAAAAAAGGTGGAGTATAATATAAAGTTGAATCCAAAATTTTTCCTTCTTACATAAAAAAACCTACGATCTAACAAGCGACTTTCCTGCAATAATGATTGTACTTTCTCTAACAAATTAGATGTTTGTAATCAATTTGCCATCCACATCTCATATATTTTTGTGTCTTCAAAAAATCAAATAAAACGACATATTAGTACTATAATTCCTAACAATAGCTCTCAATTAAATAATGTAAGTATAACGGAGAAAGATGTTATCAATAAATTAAAAAGTTTGGATATATACAAAGGTTCTAGTCCTGATGACATACCGCCATTTTTTGTATACAATTGTGCAGTGAGTTTATCAAAACCATTATTTAAAACATATAATAGATCTTTGTATAAAGGGATTTTTTCCAGTTTATGGAAAACAGCTAGAGTAGTACCAATTTTTAAAAGTGGGGATCGAAAGGATGTAACAAAATACAGACCTATAAGTATATTACCAGTGTTTTCAAAGATGTTTGAATCTATAATCTGTGAGAGGTTAAGTTGGCCTTTTAAATCAATTTTGATTGATGAACAGCATGGTTTTGTTGAAAAATCCATCATATCAAACATGGCTTGAATTGTTGATGATATTTCTGTTAGACGTGAGACGTATATACTAGAATAGGTTTTTGCTGGACGCGTAAAGACTTATTCCGTACTCACCACATAAACGCGTCTCGAGTATTTAGGCGTACGACGTTTGACAATTGACGCGAACTACCACACTCGTGTCTAGTTGAGTTTGCGAATCACTCACATCAAAGAATACTATAATACGTATGACACACACAAGATCGGGCGGTCAGTTTCGGTAAATTCGTCGAGACTAGGTTTGGTACTCGATGTTTGTGAGACGATTTATTACCTTTGCGATTCTAAAGCTTATAACAATAAAATTAGAGTTACTATTACTTTGGCAGGCAGCGTTCATAATTGTTTGATTACATTTACGTACTTAAGTACTTACCACTTCATCAAAACAATTTTCGTTTTTTTTTCAAATCACTCTAATCAGTACGTCGCTCTACGTCACAGGAATGTCGCCTATTGCTTATTGTTTTATATATTTACCTAATCCTAGATGAATAAAAAGTGACTTATATTGTAAATAATAAAGAACTGACTATTGTTAATTCGTGGACGGGTACGGTGTGTCGTAAAGTTTACGAAAGTTTAGTGTTTGCGTGAGTATTAAGTAAAGGTAAGTATACTTGTTTTTATACTTATTATATAGATTTTGAATTAATTGACATATTTTGTTAATATATTGTAAGTTATTGTAGAACGCTGAAGATGACGATGAAAGCCGACAGCAGCAAGAGATACTGAATGAGTTAGAAGACATCTTAGAAACGGAAGAGCATCAGATGACCGATAGTGGTAATGAAGACGAAAACACAATTATGTCAAGTAACGAGGAAAGTTCTGATTCTGATGTTCCTCTTTCTCAGTTACGAAAGCGACTACGGCGTAGTAGTCAAAACAGAACGCTATTTGATCCAAGGGATGATATAATAAGAAAACAATCAATTCGAGGCTAAAATGGACCAAGAAGCCGAGGCAGGTGAGAGCGCGAGCAGCTTCAAGAGTTATGATATGGTTTGGAATGGAATTAATAATAAATCCCAATGCATTTCACATCTTCCTCTGGGCCATTTCATAGTTGGATTAGTCTAGACTAATATATTAAATAATGATCTCAGATATAATAGAGAATGACAAACCCATATCTGGTATTTCACAGCAATATCAACTTGCTGACAATAATCAATGTAGTACCTTATCAGTAATAACATTTGTGGTCCTAATAAAAGAGAAAACTCTGAAAACATTGTTATTCAAGAAAAAGAAAATATAGCATCATGTACTAGCAAACTGTCAATAGAAGCTTTTGAAACTTCTCAAGAGTCTTATCATCCAATTAATAGTGAGTGTTTTAGCGAAACACTACAGTTCCAGCTGAAAAATAGCCGAGAAAAACCACGCAGACGCGTACGAACACGTGGTGGAAAGTCTTCTTTCTCTTACGTTCTCAAAAAAAAAGGATTCAAAAATTGAAAATATTTCTATAGCTAGTAACTCAGATGATGTAATGCCATCAAGTAACCAGGAAATATTCTGCAAACCTATAAAAAAAACGTGGCGTTAAGTCTTGTTTGTCTTCAGTTTCGAATATAAAAACCAATAATATAGAAGATGAACTAACATCTATTACCGGGACCACTTCAGAGGAGGAAAAATTATAGAATGTACCTGACAATACAAGCTTACCATTATCAGATGACTACATTTTCGATGACGATATTTTCAAAAATTTTATTGATTCTGAGATTGGTTCTGATTCTGAAACATCATGTGTAAGTGAAGATGACTTAGACCCTAAAAATCCTGAAGAAGATCAAGAATGGTCAAATCATTACAGACAGAACAGAAGAATTAACTTTGAAGGACATCCTATAAAACAATAAAAACATTGTAAAGAGCAATGTTTTCATTGTTTTGTTTTAGCCTATACAAAATCAGAACTTGTAGTTTTTCTTTCCAACAATATGTAGTCTGGTAAAAGAAATTGAAAACAATAAAAACATTGTAAAGAGCAATGTTTTTATTGTTTTGTTTTAGCCTATACAAGATCATAACTTGTAGTTTTTCTTTTAAACAATATGTAGCCTGGTTAAAGGAATTGAAAACAAAAAAAAAACATTGTAAAGAGCAAATGGTTTTATTGTTTTGTTTTAGCCTATACAAAATCAGAACTTGTAGTTTTTGTTTCCAACAATATGTAGTCTGGTAAAAGAAATTGAAAACAATAAAAACATTGTAAAGAGCAATGGTTTTATTGTTTTGTTTTAGCCTATACAAGGTCATAACTTGTAGTTTTTCTTTCAAACAATATGTAGCCTGGTTAAAGTTAATTTGCTGATTGCACTTCTACTGGTTCACACAATCAATACCCAAAAAGTCTTTTGCAACACCTAATTTTCAGTACACCATTCTGCAGTACTTCATCACTCTTACTCCTCTCAGCAGAGTATTTATATGTAGTTTCCTTGCAATAAATTAATATTAATTAAGTTAGGTTTTGTTTTCTGAGATCCTCGGCGCAACCATATATTTTTGGCGCAGTAGTGGTAGAGTCGCTAAGGGAATTAGGAAATGGTGTCACCTACACGGCGATCACCTAACTTACATATTTGGTTGAGGCAGAGGAGAACCAAATCAAAGGTAAGTACTTTGAATCTTTAAAGTATTTACCATCCTTATTTCCCATCCTTTATTTTCCACATTCTAATTTTTCGTTTTGTTAAATCTTAACTTTAGAAATTTAATTAAAATAATTAAAGTATATTTTTGTACAATAGTGTTATAATTAACGTACAAAATTTTCCATCCACCAAAGCAACATACTAGTATTAGCGATAGGAGGAGTAGGTTTACTACAATAGAACATAGAAATATAGATGAAAGCAACAAGTCAAACGAAACAGACATTATTTTCAAGTCGCTTAGATTATTACCCGAGTTAGACAGAACTGCCCTGTTGAGATTCATCAAATATTGCTAACTCTTTACAAATCAGAACCTGGTCACAAGTTATCTAATTTGGTGTTATTTAATGGCATTCTTAATAAGGTCACAGGGCCCGCGGCTAGGCTAATCAATTCTTATGGCTTTCCAGGCAATTGGCAGGGTATCTGCAATGCACTAATTGATAATTTCGTGGATCAATGTGACGGCATTATATAATGACCTTGCAGTCTCAAGGTAGCAGCCTCCAAGAGTTTTATGAAAGGTGTCAAAATTTATTACAATAATGACCTTCATGACTACAGTGGAGGCAAAAAGGTTGTTGCAATGCCCTGATATGTAAGTAGAAACATGAATAAACAATCAAAACTAGAGTTCTTTATTAGATCTTGTTCCACGATATTCAAACTTGTTTGCAACGATAACCTCAACAATAAAATCTGCATGCAAGACAGTAATGAAATTTATAACAATAAAAACACTACATAAAGCTATGTTTTTATTGTTTTGTTTTAGCCTATACAAGAACAGAAGTTGTAGTTTTTCTGTCAAACAATATGAAGCCTGGTAAAAGAAATTTAAAACAATAAAAACACTAAAAAGCAATGTTTTTATTGTTTTGGTTTAGCCTGTACAAGAACAGAACTTGTAGTTTTTCTGTCAAACAATATGAAGCCTGGTAAAAGAAATTTAAAACAATAAAAACACTAAAAAGCAATGTTTTTATTGTTTTGGTTTAGCCTGTATAAGTACAGAACTTGTAGTTTTTCTTTTAAATAATATTTAGCTGAGTAAAAGAAATTATAAAAATACTGTAAATGTTTTTATTTTTTTAAGCCTTGACAAGATTAGAATTTGTACATATCCAAATACATTTTAAGGCAAAATGTACAACAAAATGTGCAAAAAGATAATAAATTCCACCCAAAAAAGACATCCTGCTTTGATTAGTAACAAGACTCAAGCACAAGTCAAGAAAGCTAACAAAAACATAAAAATAAACCAACTATACAATTTCCACAATGCAGAACTTACAAGTTAACCTGTATTTTGAACTAATACAATTATTTATTATTGTGGCAGTATATCACTTGTTATTTTTTTTTCAATACTACAACTCTGGACTCAATACTACCACTTACAAACTGCACAACAAACACAAAGACTCAAATCATCGTCTTCTTTAGACTCGGGGGCTGGGAAAACTTCAAGGCATCCTTCTGAGCAAGATTTTAATTGAGAAGTATTAGATGCTTCATGCTCGCCCCTCGTGACGCCTCTGTACTCCCGCAAGGATCTTATGGTAATCACACAATCAAAAACAAAAAGCTAGGTAATGTTTCCCCCATCTTTGGATTTGCCTTTGTCAGGGGCGGATTGAATCAAGTCCAATATTTTATGCATGTCCGGGTCAGCGGTGCCCCTCTAGAAGTCTCGTTGATGTTGATAGCGTTCTTGTTTGTTTGGCTCATCTGTTGGCAGAGCCAGACTGTTCGGTGGGTGGGCGTGCCACGACGCTGTGTTCTGGATGTGCGGGCGATTATCGCGTCTTCCTGGCGTAGTCTCGGGACGCTTGGTCTGCAATTACCGAGTCTAAGATCTTCGATATAAAAGTCCTTTGCGACGATGTGGTTCTTGATGAGGAGTTATCACGATCCGGCGCAGGGCGACGGCGGGCAGGCTTCTGAGCTCTCACTATTAGTCTTCTTCTTGCTTTTTGCAAAAATCTATATAGTATTCAGCTATAACTATTTGTATTTGCAAACCGAAGCCTTAAAAATGTCTAGAGGTAGAGGCGAGAATCTCGCCGCGAGATTCGAGAATGACACTTGTCAATGTCATTGTCAGTGATCGTGATTTCTTTTTACAGTCATAGACACAAGGCGTTCATACTTCATAGACCACCTAGCTTAGGAAAATGATCTGAAATCGAATAATCGACATACCGATTATCAGAATAAAAATTGTCGATATTAATACAAACAAATACAGTAAAAAAATGGAATAACGCCATTTGGTACTTGTAGTTAAATTTTTTTTAAAATATAGAATATAAGTATAGCTTAACCAGGAAAATAAAAACCTCGTCATGTTGGGAAAAAAGCGAAACTAATTTCTTCCACATGCATATTAAGCTCAGATTGCTTAAATATACCTGTGGGATCCCCATTTTAGGTTTTTTTATATTTTCTGGTCAAGCTATAATAAAGTTTTCCCACATGTGTTTTTCATTTTTGTAACATTTTTTCGTTACGCGTCACATTTTTCCGTTACGCGCCATCTTTGACTTATGGAAGTGACGTGATAAATATATATATATATATATATATATGTTATATTGAAGTGATCAGCAAAATCAAAGGGTTTATTTTAATTCTAATTCCAGCAAACTTTTATACATACTGAAAAATATTTCACCTAATAGGCTAAAGTATGTAACTAAAACTACATGCCTTAGCCTATTCTCTGAACCTTCATATTCATTCATCCATTCCATAATGACCTACGAGTATACTAGTATGGTTTTTGCTCACCGTCCCAAACGATCATAATTATAAACGCTTTCTGAACTTCCAAAAGATATTATTAACTGAAATATTCAAACCACAAATCTTAACAGCCGAAGCATGAGGTCTGAGTCTCACAGAAGACGCTCTTAGATATAATCGGATCACCCCTAATATAAATATGAAATAATGGGTATAGTAGTCATTATTAAAAGTTTAGTTTTTGATAATGCCAGAACAAGAGCCGATTTTTTATAGATCGCTTTTTGCCGATTCAAATCGATTCTTAAGTCGATATGTGTTGGATGTTTGGGAAGGATGCATCTCTAATACTAACACAGGTTCATACAAGAACCATCGACAATCTTGTTTAAAGTTTCACAGCCCCGAGGGGTCCCCTGGCAACCGTCAGGCAAATAATGACAGCTGTCATTATAGCTCCGTCGCTACCCGGGTAGCCGCGGGCTGCCGCGGGCCTCAACGAAGGTTTAATTTTATTAGGCGCTAAAAACTAAGTTTTAGTTTAAAAAAAGAATTGTTTCATATTCTGTGATAAATTTCCAAGACATTGACATTGAAATTGGTATTATTCTGTGTTTATTTTTAATCTTATTGGACAGTGCTCGAAAGTGAAATTATAAGAGTGTTTTTTCGTGATTTGTGCAAATTTATTGAATGTAAGTACAATTTTTATTACAAAACTCATTATTTTGCATACAGTGATTGTTTTCACGTTATTTGTTTTAAGAAATACATCGAAAATTTTAAATAAATCATGAAAACATCTGATACGTATCTTCCCGAATTACGACTTATTTACGCATGTGAATGATAGTAAATATTACTAAAAATGTATAAAATTTACTTGGAAGTAGTTTACATAAGTATTTACTAACATATTATTGTAAAATATTAGAAAATTATTTATTATTGTGCAACTAAAATTTGACGTTTCTTGAGTTCAAAGCGACCGTTTTGGTCTGTCAATACCAAACAAAACAGTTTCGTTTGGTATTGGTAAAACGAGCTATTTTGGTCTTTATTTGTGAAGCGCTAAGGACGGTTTACCGGTAACCAATAAGAATCCGTTTGTTTGTAAAGTAGGACATAATGATGTATCGATACATCGCCGTGTGTAAAAGATGTCGATAAATTTGGTTCAATTTATATTTGTATTTTGTATAAATTAATTATAAAAAGCAAATACAAGCTACTTGAATATTTATGTTTAGAGTTTTTTTAACAAAAAAAAAATCAAAAGATCCGTGTGCTCACATGATGACAATAACTTTTCATTTATTTATTTTACAGTATGGCAGAAAACTGGCGAGAGGACAAAAACCCGCCGGCCGATATCCTCATCCTCATTTATGACGATGAGGCTGAGATTAGCGCCGACGAAGACCTGCTCCGTCATGACGGTGTATTAAAAAAATGTAAAATTAAATAACAAGAGAAATGAGTTCTACACTAACATTTCGAAAATACTTTAGGTAGTTAAAAGTAAAAATTAATAAAAATTAGAATCATTTTATTTTTATTTACATTATATAATAATACCTTACAAAAAGGATAACTGTCGATAAAATTACCAAAAGTAAAAGAATACATCCCTAGCTGTTTTTATATTTCGAAGTGTCGGGTGGATCGTGTTTCAAGTGTTTTTATGGTGATCATACCAATTGTTTTTATGTTGTTTACAATAAATAGATAGCATAGACACCAGTTCTTTAGACTTTGTTTGTATTTTTATTTATTTTTCGTAATCCAACGCACAACATAGTTCCAAAATGTTGTACCCGTAAAATAAATATATAAAGCATTGATTATATCAACATTTTGATAGATAAAAGTTAGGAAATATATCAATCAAGTCATTACATTTTAGAGAATGGCAAAATATGGCTTAAAAGAAGATTATTTATTAATTTTTTGTAGAGTAACGTATCAGACCGAAATAGGAAACAGCGCGCGAGCGGGAGGGCACTACGCCCGTAACTGACACTGACAGCAGTTGTCAACTGTCAGGCCCCCAGGGGTTAACTTGCGCGTCACGGCTGTGGGTTCTCTACTTATTGATCACACATCCTTAAATCTAGTCTATATCCTCGTGCAAATACAAACTCAGAAAGCGTCCACTTCTCTCTGTCCACGCATTTTTTGCATTGGCATGCAACTCTCATGAGAGTGTAAAGCGGCTTTACGATATTGCCATTTTTCACTCCTATATCTTAGGCCTGTGTGCACCAAGATTTCGGTTATCATAACCAACGTAACTTTACATAACTTTACTATAAACTAACTGTTCTCGACAACCCGTACGCCGGTTAAGAATGTAAGCTCGGTTAAGATAATCACCTGGTTTACGTCCTTAACCGGCGTACGGGTTGTCGGGAATAGTAAATTTATAGTAAAGTTATGTTAACCGTTAGTTTTGATAACTGAAATCTCGGTGCACACAGGCCTTACTGTTCACGACAACCCGTACTCCGGTTAAGGACGTAAGCTCGGTTAAGATAATTACATAGATTAATTAGAGTACCTATTCTCCCTCTACGGCATGGGACAAGAGTATATAATCATTAATCCAGTGGGTGTGATCTCAAAGCGTGGTACAATACATTTTCAACATTGACAATTGACATCATAGACAATTGTGTAGTGTATAACTGTATTGACAATTTGACATTGACATATAGGTATTTTATCTAAGGTGGTAGGTGTGGGAATTTGATGCTAATTGTAATTGAGATATATCCACCATGGCACAAATGAAAGCCATAAAGAAGAATTGAATTGAATTGATATATCCACCAATAATCGAAAATAAACATTTCAAGTATTGCACTCAGGTCGTAGAATGGTATGTATGGTTTAAGATATCCTTAATAAATAATTGAGTTTTGTCTTAGCATTTGTGTCAAAGTGCGTCCCGCCAATTAACATAATTATGCTGCCAAGCAATATTACGGTTCCGGTCTGTGGGGCAAGTGTGAGTTTTTCACCGAGCGACTGCGTACAAACGTAGTCACTAATAATGTCAAATTATGTAGCAAAAAAAGCGTTCTGACACTCGCCCATTTGAGTTTTTTCTCACTCCCGCCAGGGGCGCTGCTTCAGTTCCATATAAAATTTGCCCTTAACGCGAATGTGAAGTTTTCGATTGTTTTGAAGTAATCTCACACTAGGCACTCTGATTAGTGAAATAGTACACAATGAGGCTTATAACCTCCGCCTCAGGTTATAGAATGTGTACTAAATCGGTAAATCCCTGCAGTGTCGCTCTGTTATAGCCTGTAGCCCATACCACTGCACCACAGAGGTGAATAGCTGCCAGTATGCTAATATGCTTTAGGATTGAGCTCTATTATTGTCAGGGCGATTTACATGCACATTCTTCTTTCTTCCTGGGGTTTTCCGCACTTGACCAGTAAGTTGTACGTAGGTCCCATGGTGTAGGCTCCTGCTGACTCCAGAGTTCTCTATCAGTGTCAGGGTATTTTGTATTATTTCGCACAGTGTGTTTTCTGCTTGCCGTCCATAAGTACTGTAATGTCATCTGTGTAGCCTATGGGTAAGAAACCTTTGTTGTTCATTTTTGTGATTAGGTTAACCACCACTAGGTTCCACAGGAGTGGAGATAAGGCAGGCGTTCACTCCTCGGTGGCTACAATACCTTTGGATTACTATTAGTTCTAGAAGGGCATTTATCCATCGTCTCAATAAATAAATAAATCATTTATTGCATAATACACGGCAAAAGTTGTTTACATTAACCTTGATTGACCTTACTAATGAACTAACCAAAAATGGCTATGTGGTTAGTTTATACGCGGTAGAAGTGGGTGCGAGGGGTATACCAGCGAAGTCTCTCTACAACCTGCTAAAAGACCTTGGCCTTACTAGAAGTGCAGTAAGCTCCATATTGGAACGAGTGTCCAAAGCGGCACTAGTAGGGTCCTTCCGAATATGGTTGGGCAGGGAGAATAACTTGAACAGTGGAGGTGAGTGTTGACGCGCGTCACAAAGGGTACCCTTAAACCTACACCCAAGTCACAAGTCTCGGGCTCTGTTCGGAGTTTTTCTCTCAGCCACGCGATGGACCCGGCACCCGCACGGTGAATCCATGGAATGCTAAGATATTCATCTCAGGTAGTATCAGTGTTTTGCCATTATTATAGCATGCAACAGTAAAATTAAAAGCTATAATAATTATCAATCCATTAGACAAGCTAGCAATTAATATAGTTTACGGTTTTCATTACAGATGGTAGACTGAACAGAAACACTTAATGATAATTATTTACATTGTGATTATTTAAAGATACCAAAAAAAAAATTCAATACAATAAATAAATTATCAATGTCAGTATTTGTCATAAGTATTGTAAGAAAATGTCAATTTCATTATTTAAGTTAATGATAATACCAAATCACACTCTAATTGATTGCAATACTTTTAAAAAATTCTCTTGTTGAGTAGAAACATGAGCTTATTAAAAATGTCTTGAGTTCTTTTTTAAAAACATTTATAGTTTTGCTTTTCAAAGTTTCTGGTAGATTATTATAAACTCTTCTTACCATCCCATGACTAAAAATAATAATAATAATAAAGCCTTTTTATTTCCAATATCCAATTTTTACAAGTATTGTTAGTAGGATTACAAAACTTAATATCTAGTGTTAGTTAAATTTAGATTAGGTAATATTTAAAATTAGGTAGTTTTAACTGAGGTATTTTGGATATGGACCCCATATTGGGTATAAGCCTCCCCCAAAATTTCCATTTTTTTCTGTCATTGCCTAGTTTTTATTGTATAGTTTTGTGTTACAAACTGGGAATGCCAATCTATTGTTAAATCTAGTAGGATATCTCATGTGTTTATCTTTGCAGAGATCAAATTGTTCCAAGTGAGTTTTAACATATACGCATAATTCATAGATGTATAAACAAGGGACTGTTATAATTTCGAGTTTTATGAATAGTGGTCTACAGGATATTAATGGGCTCTGATCACATATACCTCTAATAAATTGCTTTTGAGTTATAAATACTCTATTAAGTACCTTAGAATTACCCCATAAAGTAATACCATATCTTAATAAGGAGCCAACATAACCATGCTATGGTTATGTTGGTATGATTATGTTGGTATGAATGGCTATTTCAGTGCTGGTTACGTTTGTTAGCTTCGTTTCTGGTAGGTACTTTATATCGTTCTCATGAACTGTCAATGCTTTTTTTTACTACAAGTTGGCCCTTGACTGCTATCACACCTGATGTTAAGTGACAATGCAATCTAAGATGGAAGCGGGCGAACTTGTTAGGAGTAGAAAGAAATCCACACCCCTTTCGGTTTCTTTATAATATTCTAGTTATGTCCCAGGACAAACAAGTTACATCACTTCCTAAAGAGGGTGCCTAACTTGAATGTAGGCTTCACTTTTACAAACAATTTATGGCAGGGGCTCAGGTAAATCAACACATAAGTAACTGTGTTCCTGCGAGCCACCGGTATAATCGTGGAGGCATGATGTAGGGCATCATGGCTGCGAAAGATATGAGCACCTTGATTTTTTGTCGCTGCCACGATATCTTCACGGTTTGAGTGTAGTTTTGTCGAATGCCCCTTCTATGTCAATGAAGGTTCCCAGTGTTTATAGTTTGTTCTCTATATTATGATTTATGTTCTATTTTCCTCACCACAGAGTGCAGTGCAGTGATTTACTTGTGCAGTACCAGTAGGGGTGTTGATTTGTGTGTCCAAGGTTTTCAGAAGGAAGGTGGTGTGACTGATTGGTCTGAGTGATTTCAGAAGTCTGATTTGCCTGGTTTGGGTAAGAAGACTGCTTTTACTTCTCTCCAAGGCACAGGAATATGTGTAAAGGCTAGGCATGCTTTGTAAACTTGTTCTAGCCAAGTTGCTAAGTTTTCCATACCCCACTGTAGGAGAGCGGGGAAGACTTCATCTGTGCCCGATGACTTGAAAGGGTGGAAGTCTGTCCTGTGTGACTATTATGTTAGCAAGTTCCCAGTCTGTGGGACTGTAGCCTCCTTCGTTGTCCCAATGCAGGTGGTTAAAGATTCCACAACCTGCGAAGTTGTTTTTGGGGTAGCTTCCATCGAGTTTCCTCAGTGAGCTTAGTGTAAGGTAGTGCACAGGTGTACAAGGTGGAACTTTGCACCCCCCAGAATACGAGGAGCAGCCTGTAGCCGCACCGCCGTCATGACTGACAGGCATGACAGGCGATGCCGCTACAGTGAGGGAGTGCATTTGACAGAAACCTTCCTGGGGTAGTTTACTTCTATTTAGTGCCAACTCCATGGTTTTCCAAAGATGTGTGTAGGTTGTATAGTCTTTGTCTGTATTTGTGGTGTTTTAGTGAATGTTGCATAATGGGGATGTTATAACGGGTAGGATTAAGGTTATAAGGGTGGGTTGCTATACTACGGGATCATGGGAATTGGGTATTAGGTACGTTGCCAGGGTCCCTCATGCGAGGGACTATTGGCCATCCACAACCCTGCCCAGTCCCATGGGGAATGGATCGCTAACAGGAGGGTTGGGAGTGTTTGGCCACTGTAGCAGAACTATACCCTTCAAAGCCCCTGCCGAGCACGAGAAAACATGCACCTTATGGCCTCCTGCATTTATGAGAGGGCATATAGAGCATAGGCCACTCTACTCTTGATTAGGTTGTTGCGCTTAATCTGATAAGTTTGGCTTTTAAAATAAGCTATCAGTAGTTGATGAGTGGGTCCAACGGTTTAATATACTCGCCTGGACACAGCACGACACATCACTAACTCCCCGTTCCTAAATCCTAAACTCAATATTATAATAAGCCTTACCTAGAACCTTGTGCTCTGAAGTCTCATAGGTTTAAAGATTGCCTTTTTTTTTTTATCGACTACAAGTTGGCCCTTGACTGCTATCACACCTGATGTTAAGTGATGATGCAGTCTAATATGGAAGCGGGCTTACTTGTTAGGAGTGGGACGAAAATCCACACCCCTTTCGGTTTCTACACGACATCGTACCGGAACGCTAAATCGCTTGGCGATACGTCTTTGTCGGTAGGGTGGTAACTAGCCACGGCAAAAGCCTTCCACCAGCCAGACCAAGACAAATTAAGAAAAATCTCAATCTGCCCCGCCAGGAATCGAATCCCAGGACCTCCGTCTTATAAATCCACCGCGCATACCACTGCGCCACGGAGGTCGTCAAATCGCCTATTTTTGTGCATTCAGGTTCTGAATCTATACATGTATACTTCTATACATATAAATAAAATTAAGAGTATCTGTTTGTAATATTGAAATAACTGGCTAATCTCTGGAACTACTGTTGTCGTCTGTGAAATTCTCTATAGAAAATGTGCGCTATCAGTGAGCGCACAGTTGGCTACATTGAACTGATGACGCCCCACTACGCGATTGGTTGGTAGAACTGCAGAAAATACTGCATTGCACCATTATCTCCCACTTAACCGACTTCATAAAAGTGATTGTAAAAATACATTTAACACAGTCAACAGTGAGAGAGCAAGCGATCATAATCTACGAAAACAAAGTTAAGAAGTGAAGAGATTATAATTGGTATCGTATAATTGTATAATGTCTAAATATGTTGTCATGTTTGTGTAATCAATAAAGCAGATTTAATGAACAGGATGGGTGTAAATAAATGATATCAAAAAAAAAATCAAAAAAAAATCAAAAATCGTTTATTTCATAAAACAGCACAAAATTCAACACAGGTGATTGGTGCCTTCTTTTAAGCGTAAAACTACACCTGTCCCAGAAGACACCACTCTTCCTTAACAATTCATACTTGAGTTACAACATATACTAAATAACTACAATGGGTAAATAAAGAAAATAATTAAGTTTTTAGTAAAAATGTGCGTGTGTGTGTGTGTATGTGTGTGTGTGTGTGTGTGTGTGTGTGTGTGTGTGTGTGTGTGTGTTACATACATACATAAATTTCAATCACAATTCTTGGAACATATTTTATAAATTTCATTTTAACAAACTTTCTACTTCTTCATAATTACATGATTTTAAAAATGTAATTACAAGTTTTTTACAATCCCTCAGTTTCAATGGATATATATTTAGCCTCTTATTTATCAAATTATATAAATAAGTTGAACGTCGGTTATGTTGATATTGAGCAAATTTAGTTTTGGCAGGTAACGTATTGATAACAAAGTTCTTCCTTCGTTTGCTAGTGATGGTAGGTGTAAGTGGCAGAAGCTTATGCTTTCTTAAAATTACTAATAGGACGTACAGTTTCCGTATTGAAAGTAGCCCAGACATAGAATACAGCTGTTCGGTGGAAAACCTGAAACGTTTGAAAAGCATGACCTTTAAGAGTGAGCGTTGCGCTCTTTCTAATTCTAAAAACCTTGTTTTTGCTGCTCCTCCCCATACAGTAATACAATACATTGCAACAGACTGAACAAGGGTTAAATAAATCGTATTTAAAATGGTTTTGGTCGCTATATGTCTCAGGTTTTTAAATATCCAGATCAGTTTTCTTATTCTACTCGAAACGAGATCTATGTGTGAGTACCATGTCATTCTCCAATCTAACATTACTCCGAGGTATTTAACTGTAGAAACTTTGGTTAAAACTGGACAAGAACAGCTTATATTGTTAAGCGGGTCAGAGCATGCGTGGATTTTTATTTGAAAGTCTTGCGAAGGTTGTTGCTGCTCACGAAGACTAAAGCACATATAATTTGTCTTAGCTGTATTTACTGTCAACAAATTATAACTAAGCCATTTCAGAACCTTCGCAAGACCCTGTTCTGTATAAGAACGTGCTTCATCCCAAGAAGAGCCATTAAATACCAAGGCTGTATCGTCCGCGTAACAAAATATACTTCCATTATCTAACCTTAGGTTGCATAACTCATTAATATAAATCAAAAACAATGTAGGTCCTAACACACTACCTTGCGGTACGCCGTAAGTTACATTTTTATCGTCGCTAAAATAGTTTTCTATTTTTATTCTTTGTGTGCGTTCTGTCAGGTAACTACGGAACAATGATAACGGAATATCTCTAATACCTATCGATTCCAGTTTTTGTATCAAAATTGGGACAGAGACGGTGTCAAAAGCCTTTTTCAGATCAATAAATACTGCAATACTTTTTCGTTTAGAGTCCAAATGTTCAACAATTAAATTACTTAAAGCCAAAATTGCATCTACTTTTCCCTCTTCTAAATCCGTACTGGGATCCAGATATTATATTTCGTTGAGTTAAGTAATTAAGAAGTCTATTATTAATTAGTTTTTCTAATAATTTGGATACAGCAGGTAAAACAGAAATAGGTCTATAGTTACCGACATCGTCCCTGTCTCCACCCTTATATACTGGGGTAACCACAGATTTTTTGAGACAAGCAGGAAATACACCTTGGCTAAAAAAAAGATTGGCAAGATGTGAGATTATGGGACTAATTAAAGACTTAGAGAGTTTCAAGAACGCTGTAGGTATATTATCCCAACCAGGCGCACTTCCCGCCTTTAGTTCCATAATAATTGTATTAATTTCTTCGGTATCCGTATCAAGAAGACCAAATGAAGAGTAATGTTTATAAGACGTTGTAAATGTTGTAGTATTAAATGATTGTAGATGCATATTGTATTGTGAGATGTTTTCTGCCAATTCCCTGCCAATATTAGTAAAGTAGGAGTTTATATAATTGAGAGACTCGATTGGCGAGCGTTTTATGTATAATAGTTCTGTGTTGTTTTTATTCTGGTTATTAAGATTAGTAAGACTTTTAATATTTTCCAGAGGGATTTATTATTATTAGATGAGATAGCTAATTGCTCTTTTTCATATTTACGTTTTAATTTTTTAATTAAATTATTGCAATAGTTACGATATCTTTTGTATATATTTATTGAGATTTCATTTTTGGGATCCAATCGAAGATTTTTCTGTAGTTTATTTCTGTTTTTAATACACCGTAGTATTCCAGGTGTAATCCAGGGCTTTATAATCCGTTTAGATTTAGGAACACGAATAGTTTTAGTGTTTTCCTCAAGAGATTCTTTAATTTTTTTAGTTAATAACTCTATTATTAGTTCTGGCCTATTAGAATGTAATAGTGATTCTATATTTTTATTAACTAAAGATTTGAGTGCCTCATTAAAGTTTACGGTGCTTTTAGTTTTAGGGGGTTTCAATATTTTTTTTATATTGGACACATTAAGAAGCACCATGAGGTGATCTGTAATTGAAGTATTGAGAACTGCGATTGAAGAACTGAGTTTAGTATTATCAATTTTTAGGAGGAAATGATCAAGGCAGTTATCTTCTCTTGAACTTGATATAGATGTACTATGTGATTTGATTAATAAACGTTATATGTTTTAGCTGGCTTTTAATACTACCAGTCTGATTGTAAACATTCTTACAAATACAAATACAAAAGCCTTTATTTACTGATCGTTTCTTATTTTATAC
The DNA here is from genome assembly GCA_034621355.1 of Mycalesis mineus. Lineage (NCBI taxonomy): Eukaryota > Metazoa > Arthropoda > Insecta > Lepidoptera > Nymphalidae > Mycalesis > Mycalesis mineus. Next base: position 169,142 of record JAXAVZ010000250.1, on the reverse strand, counting down.
ATTCTTCCACATCGGATCCGGTTGATCAGCGTATCATTTGATACATAGGCCTCCTCTAATTGTTTCCACTCCTTTCTGTTTTTAGCATTTCTGAGCCGTGGCGATCTTGCGTGCTTCTTTAAGTCGCCGGACTATCTTTTCAGTGGCCTTCCTTTCATTCTTTTGATGTTTCGGCGTGGTGTCCATTCGGTTAGGATTCTTGTCCATTTTTCAGAACTCTCACGTAACATGTGACCCGTCCAACGCCACCACCATATGACCACGTATAACTTTTTACAGAATTGTCCGATTTTGATAATTCTTTTTTTTTATTAGGGCACACATCCAAGGTCCCATTGTTATGTTAGGATCTGATGATGATATCCTGGGGAAATTGAAGGAACTCTTCAAATTTTATAGGCACGCTTGCAGCGATTTCGGTTTTTGTGTAAGTATCGGTAGCTTTTTGGCTACAAGTGCCGTATAATATACTGTGACAGTATAGTACAAGTACGTTACGTGGCGATAAATCACTAAAAAGTAAGAAATAATTTTTTTTAACAAAAACTAGAACCGACTCAAAACGCACTAAAAAGTAAAAAATAACTGTGTCATTTAGTTGCTTTAATTTACTTAAGCATATCTAGGAGTCGGTGCCAGCCAAGGTTTCTACTTTCAAGGACGTTACCTAGAACCCACAAACTGCTTTACTACGTAAAATAAATGTTCCTTAAACTTGCTGGCACGGACTTCATAGATATGCTTAAGTAAATTAAAGCAACTAAATGACACAGTTATTTTTTACTTTTTAGTTCGTTTTGAGTCGGTTCTATTTTTTGTTAAAAAATTTTATTACCTTAACAGGAGTGGACGTTCACCGGCTTTTAATTTAAATAGGTTTATTCACAAGAGCCCTTTAGCGCAAAATAAAGAAATAAAGTTGTCAAACAGTTGTTTTGACGACCTCCGAGGCGCAGTGGTATGCGCGGTGGGTTTATAAGACGGAGGTCCTGGGTTCGATTCCCGGCGGGGCAGATTGAGATTTTTCTTAATTTGTCTTGGTCTGGCTGGTGGGAGGCTTTCGCCGTGGCTAGTTACCACCCTACCGACAAAGACGTATCGCCTAGCGATTTAGCGTTCCGGTACGATGTCGGGTAGAAACCGAAAGTGGTGTGGATTTTCGTCCCACTCCTAACAAGTTAGCCCGCTTCCATCTTAGACTGCATCATCACTTAACATCAGGTGTGATAGCAGTCAAGGGCCAACTTGTAGTCGATAAAAAAAAAAAAAACAATAATATCTTAATTAGGACACGAGCATGAAAGTTTCACTATTTGTTACGAAGCCTTATACCTAGCCTAGCCTAGGTACGTAAGACTAATAATAATTAATTAAAACTAATACATACTTAAAACTAGTAAGTGCCTACTTGAAGCTAGTACTAACACAACTATTAAATGGATACCGCTGCTCATGGGATACAATTGTTCAAAGATTTTAATCCTTAAAGACGTAGCTGGCAAACTGGACGAAGGATTCCAGCGCCGATTTCTTTGTCTTCAATTCGTCCAGCTTGAAAGGTGCGACCCTGAGGTTGTCACATATCAATGTGTGATTGACCCGCTTTATGCCATTCCTTGGACAGCTCTCCAAAAGATGATCCAGGGTTTGAACGACAGATGTACGGATAGACGTTGTTATCTGTAATTTTAAATCTGCTTGGGGTAAATGTAGGTAATGGGGATCACTTAAGCGAAAATGAAAAAAAAAGCAAATCTATAAATCAACTATTTATTACTCTGTTCTTATTATAAACTTTACTTTACTAACTATCGATTGAGATCAACTTTAATCTTTGGTTTATTATTTATGGTGCAATAGAATATAAAAAAAATAACTTTGATCCCGATTGTGAACTTGGGTTGGCAATGGTGATCAGTATGTGGGCAATGGTGATCAACACATATCGCAAATATAATTGTCCCATCCAGTACAGTCAGCATGAGCCCAGAGCCCACAAGAAGTGCACCGGTACCATGTTTTATTGTTTCGGCCAAATTCACCACATACCATACAAGACACAAGCTGCTTACATCTTCTGCATCGTCATTTTCCTGGCACATCCGTGAACACATCCGTGTTCACATCTGACGTCGAAGTATCATTGGAGTCCTGCAGAATTTTCTTCTTTCTTTGGCCTTTCTTTTCTTTTCTTTTTCAACTAGGGCGTCTTTAATGGGTGTGGATGTTAAAATCGTTGCATGCTGTTTTTCATTCCTTGCCTTGTCTTGACAACAGCTACCTTCTTAGGCATCTGAATGAAATTTTGAATACTTGGCAGATCCTTATATGTTGACGGTATATCAATTTGAGACAACGATGCAGTCGCTGGTCCAGAAGTAGTGGGACAGAATGTGGATGTACTTAGAATAGGAATGTTTCGTTCTAGATCAAAAGTAGGCGTTAAGGGTTGATGCAGGGACAACAGCACCAGCCCAAGTCAATTCAAAAATAGAGTCAGCAACTTCTTGAACAATAATCGGCACTGATTGAAGGACTTTAGCTACTATAAATAAATAAATCATTTATTGCGTAATACACGGTAAAAGTTGTTTACATTAATGGTAGTATCAGTGTATTGCCATTATTATGGCATGCAATATTAAATTGAAAATACATTTAGCTATAATAATTATCAATCAATTGGACGAGCTAGCAATTAATATAGTTGCTAGCAATTATTACAGTTTTCATTAGAGATGTCAGACTGAACAGTAACACTTAATGATAATAATTTACATAGTAGTTTCGTGTTACAAACTGGTAATGCCGATCGATTATTAAATCTAGTAGGATATCTCATGTGGTTATTTTTGAAGAGATCAAATTGTTCCAAGTGAGTTTTAACATATACGCATAATTCATAGATATATAAACAAGGGACTGTCATAATTGCGATTTTTATGAATAGTGGTCTACAGGATGTTAATGGGCTCTGATTACATATGCCACTAATACATTGCTTTTGAGCTATAAATACTCTATTAAGTTCCGTGGAATTACCCCATAAAATAATAACATCTTAATAAAGAGCCAACATAACCATGGTATGCTTGAATGGCTAATTCAGTGCTGGTTATTTTCGTTAACTTTTTTAAGGCATAAGCAAATGGATTAATTTTTCTGCACAGTTTATTTATATGTTCTATCCAATTAAATTTGTCATCTAACACTATGCCCAAAAATGTAGCCTTTGAATCTTCAATGATAGTTTGATTTTCATATTTTATATCTAACCTTTGTTTCTTCCAATTTTTGTTAATAAATTGCATATATTTAGTTTTATTTATATTTACTTTTAGATTATTATACTGTAACCAATTTACAATTTTTGCAACTGCGATGTTTATTTCTATATTAAAAGTATTTTTTTTACGGCACGGTACAATTACTGCGACATCATCAGCAAATACTGAGTATTTATGATTTGTTACATCTGGTAAAATATTTATATAAATCAAAAAAAGTAATGGCCCCAATACTGTTCCTTGCGGAACACCGGTGGAATTAGTTTTAACAGTTGATTTGTATGTCGTCTCTTCTAAATTTGGGCCACTATTTGTTATTTCAACATATTGTCTGCGGTTACTAAGATAGGACTTCAGCCAATCATTTACTAACCCTTTGATTCCGTAACATTCACAAAAACACAAAATCAAACGCCTTACTCATGTCAAAGAATAAACTGATACAGGAATGTGACGATCTATTTCAGTTAAAACTTCTTTAATAAGGTTAAATATTGCAAGAGTAGTCGACTTTCCCCTCTGAAAACCATGTTGTTCAGCTCTAATAATATCATATATAAAGTCTTCATCTGAAAAAATATTTGGATTTATAGGAAATATGTTGATTTGAATCCTGCTTCGGCCTTAATCAAGGAGGCAACATTAGAAAATGCTTTTCTGACCGACGAAGCTATATCATAGGGTGTTATTCTTTGTGACAGTTGGCTTTTCATGTATAAATCGCATTCTCTTCTATATGCAGTTTTAAATAGGCCAAAAAAGGACACATCTCATGGCTGCTTGCGATGAGATGTATGTAGTGGTAGAGATAGCAAATGGACATAGTTATCCATACAATATTTTCCGATTAGTTCTTCTAGCAGCTTGTAGAATCATTGAACTTCAGTCTTGTTGAAGGCTGTAACCCTATTGATACTAGTAGTTTTGGGTTTCCGCACAGAAATATTATTCCTGGCAACAAAACCCTCAAACCAAACTCGACCAGCTAATCTTGAACTCTTATTAAAATTGTGTTTTAGATTTAGGGCTTCAGCGTATGCAAATGCTGCTCTTCTTATTTGGTTTGGGGTGCAACCTTAGAATATGTTGGCCATTTTTTTGATTATGTCAGCTAATTCTTTTTCCATCTCAGCACTGAAGACAGTATTACGGCCACGACGAGGTGCCTTAACTATATTTATTTGTATCTCTTGTGAAGACTGGCAAATGGAATATTCATGGTCTTCGCGGCTTTTCTTATAGAAAAATTTTGTTCATCGATAATAATTTTTCAAGGTGGTCCATAGTCCAGTTAGCTTAATTAGTCTTTCTAACACGAACTTCGGCATCTAAAAACAAAAAAAAAACTGTTTTACCGAGATTAGGTAATGTGGGCAATGGGGATCACTATATAGGTAATTGAGATCACCCGACTCCGATTACCTACATAGGCAATAAAACGGAAAAAAATATTTGGCGAGAAAATAAAGGTAATAATAACAATATGGCTGTTGAATTGCATGCTAAAATGCTTCGACTATTACACATTACAAGTACAGAAATAAATATTTGTAATTTTGTAACTTACCTTCGTATTTCTTAACTCGAAAAATTAGATGTAAATGGCGTGAAATCTCCACACACCCATTACTCGCCAACGCGTCGGCCAACATGACCCATTCACCGCTCGTGCACGGGTGTGACGTCATGATAGCGTGTAATAGTTGGTTCACACGGAGACACGATTTGCCGAATCTTATTTTCATCGGATCTGGAAAAACCGAATGTTGTATTCACACAGCACATCTTGCTTGGCCGTATCCGACGGCCTCGTATCGGGATCTCGTGTGAACTCACCATCCGGCTTTTATTAGCAAGAGCGCGCACAGTTCCTCACGTTGATTTGGAAGCGATGGACGTGAACAGTCTTGCTATACTATACTGGTATTATCGCCGTCAGCGTCGTAGAAAAAGATTGTGGTTAAACCCAATAGTACAAAGAAGATCAACAGTTGGTGCCTTTACAACTCTAATGCAGCAGTTAAGAAATGATCCACAAAAATTTTTTAACTACTTTAGAATGACTATACCTACATTTGATAATCTTTTGAAAAAAGTGGAAAAAGATTTGAAAAAGCGTGATACAAATATGAGGAAAAGCATTAGACCAGAAGAAAAATTAGCGATATGTATAAGGTAAGATTGAAATACTGTATTTTATTATAATTAAATTATTTATTAAAAATATGATTAAGATATTATAGACAATCGCTTGGTAGGTACACAGTTTGAAGTTTCCCAACTACATATTATGAAAGTCTGGTAAATCAGAAGCATTCGATTGAATACTTTGAGACTCTGGTGATGCTTGGTACTGCGATGTAAAATAGCCTTGTGATTGTGCCACATTTGGTTGATAGTTGTATGTTGATGAGTGTGCAGGAGACCATTCATTTCGGTTCTTTATATTTTGCAATAAATTTAAGACGCCTGATTGAAATTCTAATGTTTGATTATCGTTTAGCGTTGCCAATGATGGAAGTAGACTTTTAAAGAAAAACAAATTACGGTCTTCTTTCATTTCTTCTTTCTTCTTGCATTCCATTTGATAATCTATAAACTCACTCATTTTCTTATCAAACACGTTTAAATTCTGCCTCGATGGTCTGCTTTTTTTTCTTTTCGAACCACCTACTAAATTTTCATTATTACTTTCTTGTTGACTTTCATCTGTAGCATCTTGATTATTTGCGACATCTTCACCGAATAAATTGTCCAGAGCCATCGCACTGTCATGGGTAACATCTGATGTAACTGTAGCGGCTGTACTATCGTCTGCTGGGTTTGGTGTAACAATAGTTGCACTATCATGTGTGTCAGCTGGCGACACAATTTTTTTTAAGAACAACATTTGACGATGATAAACGTAGGCTCTCGGACATGTCGCAGACGATCCTGATTTTTTTGATTTCTTTTTCTCATTAATACTCCTCATCCAGCTGTCTCTAATATTAGTCCACTTCTTTACGATCGATTTAGCTGAAAAATATAATTAAATTTACTTGCAGATATATGGCTTCTGGGTGTTCATACAAGGATTTACATTACGCCTACCGAGTCGGAGTGTCTACGATCAGTAACATTATTAAGGAAGTAACGAATGCTATTTGGAACAATTTGCATGGGGAGTTTATGACATTACCCAACACAATATCTGACTGGGAATATATCGCCAATGGATTTAATACTAGAGCAAACTTTCCCCATTGCATTGGTGCAGTGGACGGTAAACATATTAGGATAAAAAAGCCAAACAACAGTGGTTCCATGTTTATGAATTACAAAGATTTCTTTTCCATCGTATTATTAGCAGTGGTTGATTCATATTATAAATTTACATACATCTGTGTGGGCTCGTATGGAAAAGAATGCGATTCGACAATATTCAAGGAGTGTACTTTTTGGAAAAAACTAATAGATGGTGATTTGCAATTACCGGCAGCATGTCCACTGACAAACGATTCCGATTTATCGATTCCGTTTGTAGTAATAGGCGATGAAGGTTTTGGCTTGCATCAACATTTGATGAGACCTTACGGCGGAAACCATTTGGATAGAAACAAAAGAATATATAACTACAGATTAACCAGAGCTCGACGCTATGTTGAGTGCGCCTTTGGGATATTAGCTAACAAGTGGCGAATATTTCATCGTCCACTGGATGTTGATACCAGCACAGCAATATCGATTGTAAAGGCTTGCACTGTACTTCATAATTTTATAATAGATATGGAAGGTGTACAGTCGAACATAGAAACAACAAGCAATGTATCATCAGTGGCTAACGTGTTCATTGGCTATGAACAAAATAGTACACGAGGTGGACGATGTGCTAATGTTATACGATCTGAATTCACAAATTATTTTATTTCTACAGCAGGAGCTGTGCCTTGGCAAGACGAATCAATCTAACGTTAATTTTGTAACACACTGCTAATGTACAAATACACCTGTTTACTTTAAAAAATTACAAACTTACCATAATCCTGCCTGTTTTTCTCCTCCATTTCTTCAAAATCTTCATTCAAATTTATACATATTTCTCGCCAGCCAGCAGTTCTCAAGTTTTTATCCTTGTATATTTCGAGAGTTTTGTCCCATAAAACTGGCCGATTTTGGACAAGAGTAATTAAATTTTCAACGTTTATATTTTTCGTCGTCATAGCGAGCGGTCAGTCAAAGCGGGCGAAAAGAACTGGCGACTGGCAAGCGCACGTGCAGTGTGTCCCTCCCGCCCACCCCTCCTTCCCAGCTTGTGCGACGCATTCGGTTTCAAGATCCGACAAAAAACCGAATCTACCCCTGCGTGTATCGTATGAACGCATGTATTGAATGCCCTATACCACTGTATCGGATCTGCATTTTGCAGTATCGCCGGATCGGTTTGTAGTCGCAAAATCGAATGTCAACTTCAGCAAGATTCGGCTTTTTTGTCGTGTCTTGAAACCGAATGCATGTGTGAACTCCTTCATTGAAATACTTATGCCACTAAACCGAATCCTGCAAAAAACCGATTCGGTAGAGAAACACTCGACGCCGTGTGAACGTACACTAAGGTGGGTGACCCAAATAAGGCCTACCTTAATTTTTAATCAGCATTTTTAATATTTTTTTAAAACAACCTCCTGAACAGTAAAATATTTTATCAGCGGGTGTGAATCCAACACACACCTCATGATACCAAATGCTACAAGTAAGACATTGTCGCATATCTTCAACTCGATCTTCCTCCCAAGCTGGACAGTATCAAGAAGGTTTATTATCGTGACGTTCTTGTTTAAATTCCATAAGCTTATCTGCTGTCAAAGAAGTCTATACTGTGGTTTGCTTTAGCGTTGCAGCTACATCTTTATCAGGGATGAAGTACCAGGTACAAAATAAATTTAATACCGTTAAACGTTCTGGTCTACAAATAAAATAAAACTATTTTACAAAACAACACAAAACAAAAAAAAATTGTAGGTGTATACTTACCAATACCTACCTACCTACCTAAATACTTACGACTAAATAGCTCCACACACGTCCCGTGACGTCACGCGCCGTCTCGCCTGCCCGTCGTGACGATATGGGACAAAGGAATACAGGACGGGATCAGAGATAAAGAAAACACAAGAAGAAAATTTATTTTTGACCTACCTGCCTACACGCACATTTATGCCTACGTGACAGATTTGATGGATACCTAGCAAGTTACTATTATATAGTCATGGCACTTGATGGTTACATGGTTACAGAGCACTACTATATAATAATGGCATGATGTGGTCACAAAAGCGTTTACACTATATATATATATATAATTTTGGCACGGATGGTACACAACACTGGCACACGCACAGACGACTCCCTTGGCGATTCACAGACGTCAGCTGAAGATTCTCCAAGCACCAGATACAGAAGTCAGGAAGACGAACATCCAGCGTTGACGGTGTTCCCTTTCGCGCCGCGCGTGGAGTGTGGCGGCCGGTGCGGGTCACGCGTGCGACGGACGTCTGTATTCCTCGGCGAACGACGACTGAATGGCGCGCGGGGCGTACGCGCAGTATATATATTGAAATGTAAGCTTTCGGAGACACGGCTCGGAAATCATCGCGACCGGCAGCAGCAGGGCACGGAAACGAATTCGATGTTTAGTTTTAAGTTTAATATTATTGGTAATAAAGTAGACGTAATTAGTGGTTAAGATTTATCGTAATTGTGATTGGTTGTAAATATTAGTATAAATATAGGTTAAGGTCTGAAATAAACATTCACTGATTCACTGATACACCACGATACAAGTGATCTTTTATTTTCAACAAACAAGCAGCGAGCCCTGCAAGTAGGGAAACCTAGGACCCCTACAGGCCTAGAAACCCCTACAAATGGTGACCCCGGACTAAAAGAAAAGAACACAAAGGAGCCCCCGGACTGAAAAGAACACAAAGAAGCCCAAGTCTTTCAAAAAAGAACACGAAGATCGCTCAAGACCTACAAATAGCAACCGACGAAGTCTGAAGAGAACATGGAAAACACCGTCGCAGTATTATCTCCATCCACATCAAACGCACAAATTGAAGAACTCAAATACGCAGAGCTATGCTTGTTGCTAGAGAAGCTCTCGCTAGAGGTTGCAGAGTTGCGCGAACGAGGCCGCGCACCGCACCGAGACGCCTATCGCCGTCCCTCTCTTCAACGCTCTCGCTCGCACTCACGGTCAACGCCATCGACGACAAGACCAAGAAAGAAGCCTGGTGATCCGGATTGGGAATGTCGATACCATTTCAAATTCGGCAATAAAGCAAGACGCTGCGAGTCACCGTGCGCAATGAACAACAAGAAGACGTCGGAAAACTAACTTCGGCGCCGACGGTGGCGAACGTCGGTGTCCCTTGTACCAGCAATCGCCTAAGTGTCTACGATCGCACCAGTAACGAACGGTTCCTCGTAGACACAGGAGCGGACATTTCTGTGTGGGCTGCATCGAGATTCAACAAGAAGACAACAGAAAGCGCCTACAAGTTATTTGCTGCTAACAACACACCTATACGCACTTACGGAGAAAAAACTATCAGGCTCAACCTTGGACTGCGGCGTAACTTCACCTGGACATTCGTGATAGCAGACGTGAAGAACTCAATCCTGGGGGCAGATTTCCTTCGACATTACAAGCTCTTGGTGGACCTACACAGGAAGAAACTAATTGACGACACTACCAAGCTCAGCATCGACGCCGTTGCAATAACATCCGATAACATCGAATCAGTACGCATCATCAGCTCCGAGCAACAGTACTACGAAATATTGAAACAATATCCTGATGTCCTACGCCCGATGTCACTGAAGCAACCAGTCAAACATGAAGTCGTCCACCACATCGAGACAACAGGCCCACCGCTCTACGCCCGTGCCCGACCGCTACCACCCGACAAATACGCAGCCGCCAAAGCTGAATTTGATCGCATGGTGGAACAAGGGATCTGCAAACCATCAAAGAGTCCCTGGGCAAGCCCTCTTCATGTAGTAAAGAAGAAAGACGGCAGTCTACGAGTATGCGGTGACTACAGACGACTAAACGCTGTCACTACGCCGGATAGATATCCAATACCCCGCATACAAGACTTCACGTACGCACTGAATGGAAAGAAAATTTTCACCAAGCTCGATCTCAAGATGGCGTACTACTGGATACCTATGGCCAGTGAAGAAGATGCACAGAAATCAGCAGTAATTACACCGTTTGGTTTGTTCGAATTCAACGTCATGTGCTTTGGACTTCGAAACTCTAGTCAAACCTTTCAACGCTTCATGCATCAGGTGCTGAGAGGGATAGACAACTGCTTCTGCTTCGTAGACGACATACTTCTCTTCTCCGAAGACGAAAATAAACACAAGGCACTTCTACATCAAATCCTAAAACGCCTAAACCAGTACGGCGTAACACTGAACATAGAGAAGTGCGAGTTTGGTAAAGAAACTATCAACTTCTTGGGGTACGAAGTCTCAGCAAGCGGAATTAAACCACCCAAGGAACGAGTCGACGCGATATCAACATACCCGAAGCCGAAGACCGTCGTCGAGCTGCGTCGATTCCTTGGTATGCTCAACTTCTATCGCGACTGTCTACCGCATCAAGCAGACCACCAGCACGAGCTCAACAAGTTTCTTCACAACAAGAAAAAGAACGATAAAACACCCATTGATTGGACACCAGTAGCTGATGAAGCCTTTGAAAGATGCCGTCAAAGCATCACAGAGGCAACTACGCTGAGCTATCCTGTTCCTGGTGGAGAACTAACTATAATGACAGACGCTTCCGAACACAGCATAGGCGCAGTTCTCCAGCAGAAGATCGAAAACGCTTGGAAACCACTAGCATTTTATTCGAAGAGCATGAGTGATACACAACGACGCTACAGTGTGTATGATCGCGAACTACTAGCGATTTACACAGCTGTAAAACACTTCAGAAGACTCATAGAAGGCAGCGAAGTAACTGTGTATACCGACCATAAACCTCTGTCCTACGCACTACACAGACCTGCGAGCAGCAGCGACACACCACGTCGAGAACGTCAACTGCATTTCATCAGCCAATTCTGCACAAGCATAAAATACATAAAGGGCGAAGAAAATCCAGTAGCAGACGCGCTATCAAGAATAGAAGAGGTGAAAATAACAGAAACACTCGACTACGAGAAGCTCGCCTTAGACCAAGCTGACGACATCGAGTTACAAAATTTAAAGAAACAAACCAACTTGAAATTCGCGGAAATAACACTACCAGGTATCAAGAAGCCAATCACCTGCGAAGTTTCAACATCGTCTATTCGTCCGTACCTACCCAAGACATACCGTTACGTCGCCTTCAAAGCACAACACGGGCTATGTCACCCTGGTGTACGAGAAACACGAAAACAGATGGCATCAAAGTTCTTCTGGCCCGGCATGAATCAACAAGTAGCAACATGGGCAAAAACATGCATCGACTGTCAACGTAGCAAAATTCATCGACACGTAGTCACACCACTAGCAGAATTCCCGGCATCTCAGCGCTTTGAACACATTCACATCGACGTTATCGGACCTCTAAGACTGTCGAACGGATACAAATACTGCGTCACTATCATCGACCGATGCACCAAATGGCCCGAAGTAGTACCAGTACAAGAAACCACAGCAGAAACCGTCGCTAAAGCACTGTATGATAACTGGATAGTGAGATTCGGAGTACCATTAAGACTCAGCAGCGATCGCGGATCGAATTTCGAATCGGCGCTATTCAACGTCCTAATGAAGAGATGGGGAATCACGAGAATACGTACTACAGCCTACCACCCGCAAGCGAACGGAAAAATAGAAAGATTGCATCGCACACTGAAAGCATCGCTCATAGCTCGCGGGGCAACTACGACATGGTCAGACGAAATACCTACCGTTTTACTCGGCCTACGAACCGCCTTGAGAGATGACAACCTGAGTCCTGCGCTAATGACCTACGGAACAACGCTTCGCATACCTTCCGACTTTTTCGTACCTACACAGTCGAAAATAGAGGATGCAGACTACGTGCGAAGGCTAACTGAAACAATGGCATCGCTATCACCTACAGAGCGATCCCCAGCAACAAGGTCTACATTCGTACACAAGGACCTAGCAACATGTACGCATGTGTTCGTACGAAACGATACAGTACGAGCACCGCTGACACCCCCGTACGACGGACCCTACGAAGTACTAAAGCGTCACGAGAAATACTTCAAAATTCAGCTACCGCTGCGAACAACGATAGTATCTACAGATAGACTCAAGCCTGCATACCTACTGAACGAAGACGAAGAAAGAGATAGCAATACAAGCACAGGTCATGTCTCTAAAGAAAACGTGCAACCTACAGTAACAAAGAACAAAAATAAAGATCCTGGATTCGTTCCTGTACCTACGTCTACAGCTATACCTACAGGATACGTCACGAGAAGCGGACGTGTGGTTAAAAAGGTCGTACGCTTCGCTTGAAGGGGGGTAATGTAGGTGTATACTTACCAATACCTACCTACCTACCTAAATACTTACGACTAAATAGCTCCACACACGTCCCGTGACATCACGCGCCGTCTCGCCTGCCCGTCGTGACGATATGGGACAAAGGAATACAGGACGGGATCAGAGATAAAGAAAACACAAGAAGAAAATTTATTTTTGACCTACCTGCCTACACGCACATTTATGCCTACGTGACAGATTTGATGGATACCTAGCAAGTTACTATTATATAGTCATGGCACTTGATGGTTACATGGTTACAGAGCACTACTATATAATAATGGCATGATGTGGTCACAAAAGCGTTTACACTATATATATATATATAATTTTGGCACGGATGGTACACAACACTGGCACACGCACAGACGACTCCCTTGGCGATTCACAGACGTCAGCTGAAGATTCTCCAAGCACCAGATACAGAAGTCAGGAAGACGAACATCCAGCGTTGACGGTGTCCCCTTTCGCGCCGCGCGTGGAGTGTGGCGGCCGGTGCGGGTCACGCGTGCGACGGACGTCTGTATTCCTCGGCGAACGACGACTGAATGGCGCGCGGGGCGTACGCGCAGTATATATATTGAAATGTAAGCTTTCGGAGACACGGCTCGGAAGTCATCGCGACCGGCAGCAGCAGGGCACGGAAACGAATTCGATGTTTAGTTTTAAGTTTAATATTATTGGTAATAAAGTAGACGTAATTAGTGGTTAAGATTTATCGTAATTGTGATTGGTTGTAAATATTAGTATAAATATAGGTTAAGGTCTGAAATAAACATTCACTGATTCACTGATACACCACGATACAAGTGATCTTTTATTTTCAACAAACAAGCAGCGAGCCCTGCAAGTAGGGAAACCTAGGACCCCTACAGGCCTAGAAACCCCTCCTTATTTATTATAATATTAAAAAAATAATTTAAGGGTAAGGTTACTTAAAAGTGTGCTAAAAAAATACATTTTATTCGTCTAAAAATCAGAGTCAATAACATCTGTATTGTCACAAAATTGATCATCTGAATCTGTGACGGATATTATTAACGATGAATTCATTATGTTGTCAATATGGATGTCACGATCTCAATCAGACATAATGTCCCTTTTGTTTTATTTACGACCTTCGACCAGTCTTCAGGTTGAACATTGGTGATGGCCTCTTGCAGTAGTGCCAACACTTTATTTGCTGCGAATGGTGGCGAAGTATTAATTCTTGCGGCGTGACCTAAAAGTATTTCAATCATTCAATCAAATAATCAATCATTCCATAGGTTAGGTTCCACAGGCTATGTTTGGAAAGCTGATTTTTATAAGGCTTTAAAATAGGAATTTAAATTAAAAACATACCTCTTATTTGGGCCCGAATTAGCTCAATAGCGTTATATTGACAATGGTAGAGTGGTAGTCGAAGGACCTGGTCGACTATCACCCATTCATCTAAACTTGTGATTGGCTTTGCCTTAGTCCTTTTTAATATTGTGTGACGATATTTTATTTTCAGACATCCCTTCCTTGCCAATTTTCTCACGGGTTATACGAGAAACAGTATTTCCACAATTTGATTCAATGGTAACAAAGGTCCATTATTTTGTAATTCCTTTTCAAAATAATCTCGGAGGCGAAAACAAGCTCCCTAGCCTGACTACCCAAACAGATTTTTTTGTATGCTTAGGCATGTTAATAATAACAAACATATTGTTATAACTCATAACAAATTTTCCAAACAATATTAAAGAGAACTAGATTTATTTTGCGAGTATCGTCAGCGATAAAAAAGAATTGCTAAACGTCACATCCCTAGTCATGTGGTACTGAAAGACAACGTCCTTTTGGCACCTGCCACCCGTACCTTCTTAGAGCGCAAGCACTATAATCTGACCGATCAGCTGTTTATTTTCGACCAGTCCTCTTCTGCTTTACGGGAGTCCTGATGGAAGGTTTAATTATTTTTGACGCCGAAGGGATAGTTCTTGTATTAGAAGGGGCCTCGGAAGTACCTGGAAGTTGGACATTAGTGTGTGACCGGAAGATGGAGTTAACTTCAGCTAATGTGGTGGTCCCGCTTACCATCATGCTCCAAAATAAGTAATAGGGGTTAAAGAATGAAATTGCCGTTTTATTGTAATAGGTACTTCGAATTGACATAGAACCTTCATTCGTCACCCTCCATATTCGCCAGACCTTGGTTCAATGGACTACAATTTTTTTCGTGATTTGGACAATTTTCTACGTGATAAAAAGTTTTCTTTCTCGCTGTGCGCGTCTGTGCTATCACGTTTTTTACGCGGGCGTGCATGGAGAGTTTTCGATCGATGGTCACCCCGAGGTATTTCGAGGTATCCCGGGCTTCGTTGGTGACTCGATCGGGGCCGGGCGCTTTGCGCAGTTTAGTACGCCGAATCATCCTCAGGACTTGTCCGGGGGAGAAAACGACGGGATCTTCCGTTGGCGCTATCGGCGATTTGAAGTATTCCTTCAGATGCTGCTCGATGGGTTCATGTTTATTTCAACACCTAGAGCGTGTGTGGACTGCAGCGTTCCAGTATTCGATTTTAATCCCCGGCATGCAGAGCAATTTTTGTACCTCGTAAATGCTGGGAGTAATGCCTGGTGTTCGTTGGAGTTGGGCAAATAAGAGGCATCCAGGTCTGCCTGGACGGGCTGTGATAGCACGCACGTGCTCGGGGACACACTCAGTTCGCGCAGTTCGGCTCTGTGTTGGCCGGCAGGCCGCGAATACCTTCTTACTTGCTACTCTCTACCTTCAAGCTTCTTTCTGTAGGTAGAGAGTAGCAAAACCATGAAATATTTTCTGCTTTCTCCAGGTCACTGAGATATCTCTGGATGGCGCGGTATTCTGAGTCCGATTTCGGAAAAAAACGGACGCCTTTACCGAATGGGCGTCCGTTTGGGGTGTGCCCCAGGATCTTCTTTAGTTCCCGGAAGAGTGTTGACCAATCTGGGAGGGCTTCCACGATCAGCGGCGGATATCTGGCCTTTGGCTTGGCCGGCGCGGTTTGGGTGGTGGCGGTGGTGGTCGTGGGCGCTGTCTGCCCAGTGGGAGGCGCGGCGCTCGTCGAGGCTGCAGTCGACGGCGGCGGCGGAGTTCGCGCTAAGTACACGTATGTCGGCGCGCAGGGTCCCACTGGTATCTGCGGTTGAGTCGCAGGGAAGCGCGGTGTGCGCGTCGGTTGTGTAGTCGCTATCATGTAGTAGACGTTTTATCATATTATATTATATATTTAGTTATCTGTCGCGGCCGGCTTCATTGGCAGTTTGAGAAGCGCTGGCTCGACCGGCGGCGCGTCTAGTAATAGGCGCGGTGGCCGTTCATCTCTGGCTAAATAAATCAGTGCATTCTTCATCCCACCAGGGGGGAGAAAGCAGCTGATTTCTAGCAGGTTTCTTTTTCGGTATGTGAGAATCGGCTGAAGAAATAAGAGATTTAACAAATTGATTATAGTAGATCAAAGAATCACCACAGTGTTCAAGAGCTGGAAGAGAGTCCATCAAATCATCAACAGACTGAGCATAACTCGCCCAGTCAGCCTTGTGCAGTTTATACTTTTGTAATGGGCTAGGATTTTGAGGAGGGAGTGTTCTATTATTTAAAGATAGAATAATAGGGAAATGATCACTACCAAATGTGCTAGGAAGTACTCTCCAGGTGAGTCGGGATGCAAGGGATGGGGAAGAAAGAGAAAGATCAACTGCTGATTTCGGGTTTTGAGATGGGTAAACTCTGCGAGTTGGTGAGCCATCATTGAGAATACACAGATTGGTATCCTCAGCAATGTCCACCAGCAGAGAACCAAAATTGTTGTTGTTATAGCACCCCCACAATGTGTATTGAAGTCACCCATAATCAAAGCTGGGCTGGGAAGTGATGCAATGATAGACTGGATTTCCGGAATTAGTGAAGAATTAGGATGAGGGATATAGAAAGATAGAAAGGAAATATTAAGAGTTCTCACAGCAACAACATTAAACTGGTCACTATGAGCAGGGAGACGAATAGAAGAGTAGGGGAGATTGTGCCAAAGAAGGATGGCACTGCCTGCATACCCGTTACCCCTGTCATCCCGCAAACAAAAGAAACCCGGTAGCCGAAAATGGGAACCAGGCCTCAGCCAATGTCTCCGATGGCAGCAATGACAGGATTACGCAGGTTAGTTATTGAAATTAAGTCTTGTGTTTTAGTCTTGATACTTTTACAGTTCCTTTGCAGAACTTCTATTGGGGCCATTTTTAACAATATTAAAGAATTGGTTTATATGTTGAGCAACGTTGGGCGGTAGGGAAAACTCACTGCATAGAGCAATAATACTTGGTAGTAATTCTGAAAGCAGTTCAATCATTTTTCCTTGTGATGGGAGATTATCACTTTGGTTGGGCTTAAGGCCACAACCATTAGGAAGGGACGAAGAAGGATTATTTACAATATTTTGGTGCGTCTGTCGGTCAAAGCCCTTATTCATAGGGGCTCGAGGGCGAGGGGAACGCAGGATAGTCTCTCTGTAGGATTTGCGCGGGGAGTTGGTATTGCCTAGAGAGCCAGGGTTTGTAGGATGGGTAGTTGAAGGCCTGGGAGAGAAAGAAGGGGTGGAAAACATCTCAGGAAGTGGCCTGCGGACTGGTGGAAAACATCTCAGGAAGTGGCCTGCGGACTGGTGGAAAACGTGCTGAAGCTTCTATATAAGGAATATTTTCCTCAGACATGGCAAGCTTGATATTTTGTTGTCTGAGGAACTCTGGGCACTTTTTGTCGTATGCGAAATGAGTACCAGAACAGTATAGCTAAGTTGCCTTGTCCTGAGGAACCTCGCAGGAATCCCCTGTGTGTTGTTGTGCACACCTGTAACATCTAGGCTTAGACCTGCACTGTGCACAAATGTGGCCGAAACGGCAGCAGCTCAGACACTAGATTGTAGGATATCTATAGGGCTCAACTGAGAGGGAAGTATAGAAAGAAAATATTTTAGCAGGGAGCATTTGACCCCTGAAGGTTACGACAACAGACTGTGTTCAGCCTGCGAGCTTTTAATACCTGACCACATCCGTTTGGTAGTTTCAGAGATTCTACAAATTCATCTAAATGCCACTCAGTAGGGACACCTCTTACCAGGCCCATCCGAGTTATATTATAGGTTGGTATAATTGCCTGGTATTTGGCTACTTTTAATAACGGGCTGTTCAGAAATAGGTTCGCAGCCAGAGCAGAATTTCGTTCAACGCTAATTTTATTGCGACCAATGTTTTTGACGACATCCCAACGATGTCATTGAATTTATTTTTATGTAAAAATTGTCCGAACTTCAGGGCTCTAATTGATGTACCCACTGACGGGTCTGAGATTTCTCGGGACACATGTATTATGAATGGGCCCACGTCTTCCCGTTGTAGCCCTAAACACAACAAACATAAAAAAAACTGTAATTTTTACTGACTCCCTTAGTTGTTTATACTCCATCAGGGAAAATCCCTTTAAAAGTAAATCAAAATTCCCTCTTGTTCTAAAGATCAGGGAGGCTTTGTTCTCATGTCATCAGAATGGAGAAATTGTCCGTGACACTTGTGTGGATACCTGGCCACTTTGACATCCCAGGGAATGACACTGCGGACTCCTGTGCTAAATCTGCAGTCCAACATGGCTCACTAGAACATTTTAGGAACTCATCCCATGACCTATGCCACCCCATCAAGAAAATACCTAGATGAGTCAATATTTTGGAACAAGTCAAAAACCCTTAAAGGTAAGTTCTACGCTTCCATTCAGGCGGATATACCTAAGCGACCTTGGTTTTATCATCACAGATATGCTGACAGATGGGTCACTTCTACCATCTGCCGTTTAAGAATTGGCCACGCCTGCACACCTGTCCACCTACACAAAATTAGAGTAAAGGATCACTCTAAGTGTGAATGTGATCTAGACGAAGGCTCTATTTCTCATATCTTACTCTGTTGCCCTAAACTTCTCCATCCTCTCTATGATGTCTTTCCCCCTCAATTCCCACGCCCTTTAAGTGTTCAATGTTTGTTGATGTCTGTATCTAGTCCTCTGGCTATATAGTATAGTATAGTATAGTATCTAGTCCAGCTGGTCTTTAAACGCTCCAACTCCCAGTCATTTTGGAGGTAATTGGGAGACCAATATTAAGAGTCTAGAAACACACTTATATCGCGTAATTAGGTGACCAAATTCTAACACTTGAAGAATTTAGCACGGTGTTAGCTCAAATTGAAGCAGTGATGAATTCGAGACCATTGTGTCGCACACTCTCCAACGATCCGTCAGAAACTATCGCGTTAAACCCAACTCATTTCTTAAATTTAACGCCATTAAAATATATACCCGCAAAGGAAATCAGCGAAGATAGATTACATTTGCTTGCACGCCATGAATTGCTAGATAAATTAGTAGTCATTTTGGAAACGCTGGACGGCTGACTATTTACATACGCTTCAAACGAGAAGCAAATGGAATACGCCGACCAACCCCACACAAAAGGGTGACGTCGCGATTATAATTGTAGACAATTCTTTACCACTTCACTGGCCGCTAGGCGTAGTGGAGGAAGTTTTCCCGTCGTCGAGCGGCGATATCCGTGTAGTCCGTATCAGGACTGCTACCGGTTCTTATATAAGGCCAGTGGTACGTCTTTGTCTCTTACCTAAACAATAAGTTTCTTGTAGGTTTAGGTTAGCTTTAATTTAATTTATCAATTTTTTATTGAAGGCAGTCCCTTCAAGCCCCTTGGAATGGTTGCGCCAATTCCCTTTACATTTCCTCTCTTGTCCATGCTGGCATTAATTATTTTTTTTTGTCAGTCTGCGACAAGAAGCTATGTCAAAAAAAAGGGTGTAACTGTCATTCGTTCGTCCGTGTAATCCTCGCATATATGACATGCTTTTTTAACCGCATTGAGTTTTTTTGGAGAAACACCAACGCAAATAAGAAAGAAAATCAACCAAAGGAGATCTTAACACCCGCGGGTGGAGCCGATAAGAAAATCGCAGCAAAATTGACACGCCACACCGATAAATCACTAATTTTTTCATTTCACAAAAATCTTAGAGGGCCTTATTAAACTAAAAGTTTTTTAATTTTAACATTTTCACTTATTTTTTTTATTTGGAACTATTATTATATTAGTTATCAAATCAACCTTGTTAAGAGATCAAACATATACAAAACTATCTTATATGACTTCATCGTCGTCTTTGGTTAATCCTACACATTCTTCATGATACCATTTAGCGCATTTATTACATCATCTTATATCTTTTTGCCTTTCTAATTTGCAACAAAAACAAAACTATCTATCATTTATATCTGTTTTTGTTTTCTTGATTTTACCTATTTTATTTTGGAGTTTGGTTATCTTATTTCTTTTCTTGGTAGACTTTTTATTTCTTTATTTATTATATTTACTAATGGTCACATTTTTCGTTTTTTCCTTTTCATTATTATTATATTGCCTCTTCTCAAATAAATCTTTGACGAGAAACTTTGGACGAGACTTTACAATGGTAAAGTTCGGTGTCGGTATCAATTCCTTAAAAGTTGTCGTGGAAGGTATTTTGTTTTTCAACTCAATCAGTGGAATATCATCATCAGAACCATTTTCTGCCGACATTGGTGACCGTACTTCTGTGATTCCATTTTCATTTTTCTTGTTACTTTTGTCTGTTACCTGTCTTGTTAGGTCGTTGTCTTGTACGTGCACATAGTTGATAGGATCCAACAGCAAAATTATTTTTATCCGAACCTTGCGTCTTTGCTTGGATTTACCTTACTGTCGTCCGCTGGCTCGACGCAGTACCATAATTTTTCATGCTGAAGATATGTTTTATGCCGAACTTCCATGTCACATAGTGCGACCTGTGAGCTATTCAATATTAAATGTATGCGACGACATTTCAAATTTCAAACGGTAGCATTTTTTCATGGTGACCCAGTAAGCAACCATGCTCTGCTACCATGTAAGGTTATTAAATTGAACCAAGAAAAGAGTTTAATCATGCAATGCTATATTGAACTTTAACTATATTACAATTTACAATAACGACAACGAGAACACATTTTTACGTTTTAGTAGAAGGTTAGAATATTCTAATCTTAATGTCGCAGACAAAAAAGAGCGCTGCTGAAAACAGCCACAGATAAAATTGAATGATAACTATGAAGCTACCACAAATAAAATATAAAATTATAGATTGCATTCTACATACTAACACGTTTGCATGCTTCACAAGATTTACAAATTGCTTTTGTTTTTTTCATAAAATAGCCACTAATATAATGTAGAGGAGCCTATTTTTTTGGCTGCAGATTAATGTTTAAAATATCTTCTAATACATAGCTTAAATCGTCGTCAACTTTGCCGTCATTATCTTCTTCAAATAATGTTATCAGAGCTTCTCCTAAATCGTGCTCACAATTTCTTCTTGTAGTGTGGACACTAGAACGGCTATTGATGGTTAATGTTGTGAATGCGGATTCAAACCGCTCATGTGTCTGGTTAGTGTTGCAGAATCCACGAATAGCAACAAAAAAGTTTTAAACTGGGTCTTGATTAAAATGCCGCACGCATCCACACTGAACAATTACCATGATCTTTTTCTATGACTATGGGCACAATAATTAAAAGAATTATGTTTACATAGTTTTAGATTCACATTTAGTAAGCCTGCATAGTCACCTTTTTGTATAGGTTGCGTTTCGCGTCAATAGTCGTCTGTATAGTATCGTGTAACGTCACGTATGTCATGATGGTACTGAACAACGTTTGACACTGTTCGTAAAACTCTTGGGGTGTTTTATTACCCTGCGTTGCTAAAGAGAGGTCATTGTATAACGCTATCTCGTCGCGTTGATCTGAGAAATTATTGATCAAAGCGGCCCTAATTCCTAACCAGCTATCAGGTATCCCGTTAGAATTGATAGTGCAAGCTGCGGTGCCTTTAATTTTATTAAGTATTCCGTTAAGAACACATGAATTTGAAAATTCACTGCCCGGAGCAGCGCTAAGATATTGTGCGGCTAAATGGTCGCATATTTTAATAAAGCGCGTCAGCACATTTGGATTGCCATCGAACTCTGGCACGAGGCGGAGGGCCTTAAAAATAGTTTCCGGGTCGTTGGACATGTTTGAATCTAATTTATTTTTTAAATCTAATCTATCTATCGATCTATTCCTATCTACTACTAATCGACGGGCCTGCCGAGATTCAGGCTCGCGAGACCTAGAGGCTCTTAGGTGGAAAATTTTGAAAGAATCAAAATTGGCTTAAAGGTAAAGGAGAGCAACACGAGAAATATTCAAATGTACTCACTGCATTCTTTCTTCTTCCGGAATCGATTGCTGGATTCTCCTCTTGATGTACCACCGGTCCGTAGGTTCTTGATCTTCGAATTGAAACTTGAAAGTTTCCCGGGAATATGACTTACTCCCGTGAAGATTCTACCGAAAGTGACTGCGCCAAATACGTTAGTGGTACGTCGGCTTGACCTGGATAGACGATGTTCGTCGATGGTAGGGGGCTGCTGCGTCGGCGATCCGCCTAGGGCTGCTATCCATAACTTGCTTGCAATCATATTTTCCAAACCACAAAATAATAAATAATAACGTTATTATGGCACAGTAGATAATGACAGTGTAGAATAGAATATGTTAATATCAATAATTATTTTTTTATTATTTTGAATCGTCATATATATAATAATATTTGGATTATATTAAGAAATGGCGATAATTTAAGGTACGAATAAAGTTTTTTGATACTTAGTTAAATGAAGTAATAAAATAAGTACTAGCAAAGCATCCCTTATTAGATGCAACTGTAGAGCTAAATACTTGGCTTGCATATTTTACTTTCATTTTTCCTATTTTTTTAGGAACAATATGATGTTTTGTAAGTTTGGGTACAAGCCTCACGCCTTTATAGCCAGGATTTTTTTATGAAGTAATTCCAAATGATGCCACTTGACTGCTTTAACTACTTCACTAATTTCATATTGCAGATTTTTTGTTTATCAATTGTTTCTTATTCCTTTAAAATGATGAGGAAGGTCATATGGAGGCACTACTTCCTATCCATTTACCATAAACACGTTGTATTTTGCACTTTCACCTCGTGTTTATTGATCAGCCCTTGTTTCATTAATAAGGTATCTTATAGCTTGACGATTATTAATGGCTTGGTCACATATAGTCGTGACGTCTTTTGATCCAGCCTCTTGTAAATTAAAAAATATTTCTTTTACTTGCTGGGCCAGTTCTGGTCTATATAAGGCTCTAGTAAATAATTTGTACGACACTGGCTGCTCATTATTTGTATGCAGCTCTCTAATCATAAAAAGTTGGTCATGATTTGCATAAATAGGTTTTATTTCTTCTCCGTTATTTACAAAGCCCGTAATTATGTCTTTATTTTCATTATATGTCACATTTATTTTAAGAGACATTTTATCAT
This sequence comes from Mycalesis mineus, assembly GCA_034621355.1. Taxonomy (NCBI): domain Eukaryota; kingdom Metazoa; phylum Arthropoda; class Insecta; order Lepidoptera; family Nymphalidae; genus Mycalesis; species Mycalesis mineus. The sequence goes on along the minus strand of JAXAVZ010000250.1, from coordinate 145,815 downwards.
ATATTAAAATACAAAATTTTTCTGTTGATTTCATTTCGGATGCTTTCCTTTTTAACCGTATAAAAATATTTTTGTTTATACCAGGCTTTATGTTGGCTAAAATAATAGTTTTTTTTCAATGTCTGGGGTGATGGCAGAGACAAAAGTTTTCTTATAAATCTACAAACTTTGTTAAAAAAGGGAAATTGACAGTATTTATTCCTTTTTCTGTGTTCACGAAACTGTAGCATAAACAATATCTGATTGCAGATGCTGGCAAACTCTCCATTACTATTAAGAACTCTGAATTTCTACATAAGTTTTTTGCCAGTATAATTTGTTTCCCCTGGTATGAAAGCTTGTTTTTGCACTTACTAAGTTCTGATTTAGTCATCTTCGTACGCCATGTTGTCATTTTCAAATTGACTTTTCTCCTCTTCTATTTACTAAAAATAAAATAGAAATATATTATTAGAAATGTTAATTATATCCGATACCAGACAGATAGGATGTTTTCGCCATCGCAGAATAATATTCCTCAAAGTATGCTGAAATGGTGGACCTACAAGAAGATCATCGTTCAAGCTCACGCCGTTCATACCGGAGCATGATGCATCAAACATGACTCGTACCCTTGAAGTTGATTTATCTTTACGAACTACGGCGTGATGTAATAAATATTTATCAGGTCTATCACGTTGATCATCAGGAACGAACTCCATGTGGTTTAACTGTAAGTATTCTTCTATTACTTCTGCATACTGTTCTTTAAGATCTGGATTCTTTAATAACCTTTTTTTTATTGATAAAGTCTCTAAGTGGAAATTTCCCTGAAATTTCCTTCTTCATCGGTTGGGTTGCTATCACGAAAAGGAAGCTTCACTATGTAACATATCACAATATCTATATCTATATCTAATATATCATTATCTCTCGAAACTGTGTTGGTAAAAATCTAACACTTAAGTTCATCATCAGTCAGCATTTTCTTTTTATTAGAAGGATCATCAGACTCTAACTCCTAGAATTTTCTTAACAAATCAACTCCTTTAATACTACTGGGTTCGCATGCTGACGATAACATTGGGTTCTTGGTGCGACTCAGACACTGAATCATCTGAGTGAATTTGAGCAGATAAGATCCATCCCAATTGGAGAGGACCTTTGATAAGACCATCCACTAAAATCTGACTATACACTTCTGCACCAAGCAACAAATCTATTTTATTTGGTGTCAAACTTCGGGTCAGCTAAATCCAAACTAGTTAGTTCTGGCCATAACTGAGCGTCTACCCGTTTCGAATGAATAAATGATATTTGGTTAAGCAACCAAAGTGAAAGTAGGATCATAAGATGATTTAAGCTTGAGTTTCACTATCGATAGAGAAGCTAAAGAATCATTTCCTACTCCCGAAATATACACCTTGTTTGGCACCTTCTTGAGTCCGAGCGCTTGGGCTGCCGACTCCGTGTACAAATCTACTTTTTGCCTTTATATTTAACAAGCGGACGAATAACTCCTATAGTATAGACTTCCTCACCCTTATAGTATAAGGTTAAATTACATCGTTTCAATGACAATTGCTTAAAACATCATATGTACATAGCTAATACAAGATACCACACTACCGGTATCACATTCCATTTTTATCTTATAGTTATTAACGTCGAGCGTAATTACGATTGGCTTACAATTTTCAATAGTTAATTGATTTAAATTTACAATTATCTCCTCACTGTTATAGCTGTCTCCTCCGGTATGTTAACTGCGGTCAAGTTATAATGGGTTCTGAACCCACAAACCCGGGCTAGATGGCCCTGGCCGTTACAAACCCGACAAAAGTATCGTGTAAACAGCATACAACAGTTCTGTGCTGACCGCCACAAGCACTGTACTCGTCTTGGCGTGACCTTTGCCCCCGCCTGACCTCCGCAGCTGCCACCACTCCTTTGGCTTGTTTCATACTGCGCTCTTGCCACGCCCATGATGGCTTGACAATCCATCGTAACACCGCCGCTGCCGCCCGATACATTACCCGCACACGGGCGGTTGTCGACCATTGCGGCATCTTTCTTCACCGCCTCCATGTTGCACGCTAACTGACAAGCAGTTCAGCCTCTGCGAAGAGTCGCAACCTGCAAACCAACTGGTCTCGAAGACTTTCATCCAACCATGCCCCAAAGTCGCAAGTTTTAGATATTTTTTTTTAAATCCGTTGTGACATGACGACATTTGAAGCATTCTGCTAATACGCTTGGTTTCGGTTCCAAATGATTACCCAAAATGTCCGTCAGTTGTTTAAAACTTTTACTGACAGGTTTATCCGGGGTGCATAAATTCACTAGTGATTCATAACAATTAGCAACAATAACAGTTATCAACGTTGGTACATTGTACAACAACTGTTATTGTTGCTAATTGTTATGAATCACTAGTGAATTTATGCACCCCGGATACTGATAGTCATCGTCAGTGCTGCTATCATCAGAATTGGTTTTCAATACAATTGGACGTTTTTCTTTTGCAATTGTCCGTTTAGATTCACTATTCCTGAAGTGGACGGTACAGGATTGCTGTAAAGATTTTCCTTGAAACATTTTGTACTACACAGGTTAAAAGATTTGTCTATTTTGTGTAATCTTACTGGTAATATGTTTTAAAATTCGCATATGCCATGTTCTCAGCCGTGTATCGAACTTCTGATAAAACTGTCACTTCAGCTTTTTTTTGTCTTTCTCTACTTGTTTTATTTAATGTTCACTTATCTTTCTTTTTAAATAAGATTTATTGAGTATACTATTTTGTTATACGTTTTCGTAAGCTGATGAGTTTTCGCGTTAAAGCACTGACAAAAACCTCTATGCATATTGTCACGGCAAAAGCAGCTTAAGCGTCTATATCGTATTGCGTTTGTAATTTTAGTATTCGTTATTTGATGTAAATTAATTGTTTGATGAACAGGCAGGAGATTTTCTTCAATAGAACACTCAAAAATATCAGTGTTGTCGATGTAGAAAGTTATGACAGATGTGTCAGAGTTATTGATGAGCGTATAAGCCGTGAAACCTTCTGGTATGTCTATTGCTTAACATAGTCATCGAAATGTGCTCAAATTGCTTCAAGACCATGTTTATTGGAGGGCGATATAGTAGCAAAAGATTGTGTCTTTTTATCTTTCACATATAAAACACCAGTATGTAGTGTTACTTGTGATTTTGAGGCACCAAATTGCATGGATTACATTACGGTTGCCAGTTTGCAAACATAGTTTTCGCTAAAATCTATGTGAATAGCTGCCTACTTCTGCAGACTTCAAGTTCTTAATACATAACAAATATTGTGCATACTGATGTTTAATATTAAACACATGTTTTTTCATCATTTTAAGTTCTTTATTAAACAGTTCTGTTTGTGTTTTTAATTTGCCCTGAATCTCTGTTTTTGCCATTCTTTTAGTACTTATCTTTTTGCCATCATTATTCATATATTCATGTGTTGCGTAGTAAATTCATTCCAAGTAACAATATTGTCCATTTGAAAAGTGTCCCCATTGAATTTTATGATTGCGTTGTTGCACTTCAAACATTCATCATAAGCACATTCCTTACAATTCAAGTCAAATATCAAATCAGATAATATTTCATTTATATCTGTACACTAGCGATGGGTCGTTATCGGTTTTTGAGATAACGTAACGTAAGCGTTATGTGATTTCCAATAACTAGTTTCTTAACTAGTGATTTTTATAACTAGTTATTTTCACAACGTTCTGAAGCAAACGTGATAATTGTAACGTAAAATCGTTTGGTTAGGTAGCAGTATAACTTAATTCTTCTTCACGCACACGTATCGTGTATCGATACGTCTTCGTTTCGCTTAACAACATGTTATGATTGGAATTAACAAATCAATTACAAATTTGTTCAGTCTAATCTTATTCAGATTACATTCACTGCATTTGTATTTTAATGAATGATTTAATATGATGGAAATATATATAATGAACTTCCCTTCGTACTTTACCAGGCTGAGGACTGACAATATTGCGATTTAAGTATTTTATAAATGAAATCAAAATAAATTAATTAAATTAAAAGCAGCAATACAGGCGTACTTAAAAGTTCATTATATGTACATAAATTCCACGTTATGTACAGGCTCATCAATATATACACTATATACATTACTATATACACTATATACAATACATACATTACTATATATACATTACTATATACAAAATAAATAAAAACAGTAATACATATGTGCAAAGTACTTAATAGGTACCCAATTTAATTGTTCCCGTTAAGGAACATGATTTGGGCAACTTTTCTATGATCAAGTCGAGTGCGGCGATCTGTGATTAATTGCCCGGCCTTACTAAATATTCTTTCACAGGGGACAGATGTTGCCACAATGTTCCCGTAGTGGCAGAATAATGTGCTAAGGTTTGGATACTTTTGGTGATGATTTTTCCACCAGTCTAGGGGACAACTCCAACTCCCATCCGGTTTGTGTACTTCTAACATATCATCCTCTAAATACAAATCAACTTCTTGAATGGCTTTTGATAGAGCCGTTCCACTTCTGACTTGAGGTCTACCTGAAGCTATAATCTCCGAAAGAATGCTCCACGGTGAAACGCCTTTTGAGGTTGATGCTATGGGCTCGCAAGAAGTTGGCTGTGCGGATGGGGTACTCGGGAACTTCTTAGCAATCAGGCCTTGGACCATATCCTGCACTCTTTTTTTAGCGCGACCTGCTTCCTGCTTATCCTCGAACCCCGAAATTTTGTACCGTGGATCCAAAAAGGTACACACAGAAAATGTACCGCTTTTCTCCACGCTGCCCAGACGTGTCACTAAGCCTTCTCTTATTTTTGAGGCCACCGTGGCCGCTGGACTGACAATATTTTCATCTGACAATGGTGACAAATACTCTAATAACAGTTTGTCACAAGTTTTTATTAAGCACCTGGTTATTGCAATAATAGAGCCACCGGTGACGTATTTTTCGGCGCTCATGGCAGAAGTGACATCATCGAATGGCTTTAACACTAGAACAAGTTGCTCAAGGAGCGCCCACTCCTCTAATGTTAATATGGGCAAATCTTTGCCTAACACAGCTGCGGTTGCTTTAACAGCCGATTGCAATTCTACAAATCGTGTGATCATGTGGTATGTAGAGTTCCACCTCGTTGGCATATCTTGCTTTAGTTTTAAAGGAATTGCAGCATCATTGTCGTTTTTTTGATATTTCAAAAGCTTTTCTGTGGCTTGAGGACTCTTTTTGAAAAAACGCACAATGGTCTTCACCTTTTCAACAGTGTCAGCAACGGTTGTTAGTGCATGTTGCACCATTAAATTTAGGGTATGGCCATAACACCCAAAGTGCTTCCATCCTAAATCCTGTAACGCTCGCTGGACATTCGCGGCATTGTCACTAATGACAAAATTAATTTTGTCTGCGATGTCCCAATCTCTTACAGATTGGGTTAAAAACTCTTTAATATTATCACTGGTGTGTCGTTCGGGAAAATGCTCACAAGACAAAAGAACCGACTGCATTTTAAATTCAGTGTCTATGAAGTGGCCTGTGATCGCTATGTAGCTCTCGTTGGCGCGGGATGTCCAGAGATCTATAGTGAGGCAAATTTTTTCTATTCCCGCATCCGAGAGCCGCGCTTTGACTTCCTCACGCTTTTTTTCATAAAGCCGCGGTATGAGTACCGAAGAGATGTGCTTTCGGGATGGTAGTTCATATCCTGGGATCCACCTTGCAAACATTTTAAATGATTCCTCTTCTACTAGACTGAAAGGCAGAAAAGCTTTAGAAAATAACGAGAGAAGATCGTTATCAATATTAGCTTTTTGCTCTACCGTAATTTTTTTAGGGATGAACGTCTCTAGCCTTGCCTGTTTTCTCTTTTGGGCAAGTCCTGAACCTGACGCTATTGCTTGCTCAGTAGGAGGCGGTGGTCGGGTGGTATCAGATGCAGCTGCTGGTGGTGGAGGTGGAATCGGCCCGGCATTCCCCTCTGAAGTCGAGGCCTGGACCGTCGCCACCAATCGATAACTTTCTATGTGCCTGTTCTTTAAATGTGTTTTTAAATTAGCTGTAGTTGTTTTAAAACTAAATAAGGCGCCACAAATCAAGCACTTAGCTTTTCTATTAACAAGATCAGTTTTTTCAAAATATTCCCACAATACGCTACTATTCACACGAGACATGTTTGAAACTTAACTATATGCTTACAAAGAGAGAAAGTCAAAAGAAAAAAAACTATAGGTAGTAACTTTTTACACTAAAATGTTATCACGCACAATAATTACTTATGTACATTTATTTACACTTAACTATCCTAAAGTATATTACAAATGTATACATAAATCTTACTTGGAAATAAATAACACAACACGTAACAAAGAAATATTGCACAATAGAGTGAAAGCGAAAGCATTCAAACTTGCACTGATCTAATTTTTTTTGCCAATATTTGCATCGAACATGTGTCAAGGTCAATAGTTCAAGCAATCAAATATCGATCCCTAAAGAATCTCTGCCTTTCAAAATAAGACTCAAATTCCATTAAGTACAATAAGCGCACGGATGAGCGCTGACCGAAAGCCAAAAAACATATACTTGTTTCATTCACACTTACGCTCGTGTTTCATTTAATACACGAAAGAAAGGATCGATTTTGTTGCGATCCTTTTTTTTAGGCGTTTTACTCCTTTACGTTGTCAAAGCTATGTGTAAGGTGGTCAATGTAAAACGTCGTTTTCATCTTGTCATTACGAATATTGTAAAACCAGTGATTTTGCGTGAGTAGTGAAAGTAGCCAAACATCGACGCTATGCCTTAAACATAAGAGTGAATTCGATTTAACTTTATGGCGTTGTGATTAAAAGAGTTATTGAAGACTGATGCCTATTTCGATCGTTTAAATGGCGTTATGAATATCACTAGTTTTTGTTGTAGTGGAAAACGAGTGATCACTGTTCGAGCTCGTAACTGCATATATAACCAGTTATGGTTAATAACGCCCATCGCTACTGTACACTTAATCATTCCTAATGTATGTAATGTAATTTTTGTATAACGTTTTAAACATATAATAATAACGGTTCAGATGTTTTTAATTTTAATTCCTCTACAACACTAATCAATTTTTTATTCTTCTGCATGCACCTTACACATTTCTTTTTCAAACTTTGAATTTCCAAAGCCATTTTTTTTATCTTCGCCTCATTGGATTTTCTTAGACTAACCCACCTTTTTTGTAGTTTTTTTCTTACCACAGATCTTTCAGGATCTAGAATCTTCGTGCTTTGAAGATTATTACTCTCACAATCATTGGTTATATAACTTTCATTGCTTGCTTATATACCATTTGCCTTAGTTCTATGACGGTTTTTACTTTCTCTCCACTGTTTTCTTTTTGATTCTATACCTTTTTTAGAGCAATCTTTAATTTTTTTCACTTTTTATTCCTTTCTACATTTTTCTTTTTATTTCCTCATATTTTACAGGATTTTGGATTTTCATACGCTCTCGATATTTTTTTTGTCTTTTAGCATTTGTCAAAGCCATCTGTAATATATTTTTGGGTTAGTTTAAAAATAAACAGGCTTTTTCTTTGATTTATTGATGTCTTAATAGTGATTTAAAAATTCAATTTGTATATTTTATTAACCGTAATCCTAATGAAAAATAAAATATTAACCAGTTAAAATTTTAACAAAATACATGTTGCTATCGCATAATTAGAATTATATTATTTTAAATGTAACAGTAACGTTGTAACCATATATACAAAATATGTCAACGAGGTAATAAGTTGGTAAAATTGATATCTTTTATATTAGCACATTTTTTAAATAAGAAGTGTTTAAGTAACTTAACTAATTAAAAATTTAAGTAAAAAACGTAAAAGTTAGTTCATACCTAAAAAATTTAAATTTATGTATTTTTATAAAAAGTTATTAAATACACCTAATCTAATTGTTTCATACGAGTAAAAGAGTTACATGTGATAAAGGTTTCACGAGTGCCACAATGTTACTCCTTTCTGTTAGGTAGTCAATTTACTATTATAATAATATAATATAATAATATGAGATGGATTTTGGTAACTTTGCATCCAGCAGATGACGTCGCAGAATAGTCCGCACCTGATCCGACAGTCGTTGTGCAGTCACAGTCATCGTTGGTTCAAGCATCTGAAACAAAGACAGCATCCTTGCACGGTACGCAGAGAAGTTAGTTCCCCCCTCTGTCGCCCCATAGTACGCACGCATGACGCTCTCATTCATAGATTGAGACCATCTCATGCGGCGCACTACACCACCGGCAGCGGGAGCACTCACGGGGGCCCTTAGCCCTTGTCGCCCCAAGCTTTCCGGTGGCTGCAACCGCGTGTCATCGTCATCTTGATTTAAAATGGGTGCGGTGACGCCCCGGCGTGTCCTCCGCACTGGAGGTGGCGTCACATCCCCCGCAGATGATGGCGGGGTTTCGTATGAGTCCAAGCATGACGATGACAACGGCGATATGTTACTTCTTAGTAGTGCGCATAATGTTCGGCCGCCACCACGTTGCATTATTTTTATAATTTATATACATTTTTTTTCACTATTTTTTCACTATTTATTTACTATTTAAAATGATTTTAAACTATTAATTTGAATTTTAATATTTTGTCTCGGAAAAATTTTGACCGTGTCAACCGGTGGCAGGTGACATATTAAATTAATAATAATATAATAATATATCTTTATTTCAAAGAAGGGCACATATAAAAAATACTTATATCTAAGTTACCAAAATCCATCTTATATTATTTAGATTTTATCCTAAATAAGTAGTAAATTGTGTGCTTTCATTCTAAACATATTATTTGATGGAAATTGCACTAGTATAAACTGTGTTGCAGTTTCCATCGCTTTTCCATTTTAGGGTAAGAAGCAGCTTTTCAGTATCATCATAAGATAGGTTTTGTAAATATGTAATTAATTTTCTTTTACAGTTAACTTTGTTTAGTGGGTAGATGTTTAATAGCAGCGTTTTACCTGAAATAAAACGCATATTAAATACTTACCTTATTTGAAGCTTACTTATTTGAGATAGGCCCTCTCTGTTTTGCGTTTATTTATGTCCTTCTTCTCTCGTGTACATCTGTCTCGCTCGCACACTCCCCACCAGGCAGGTCCGAGCTCAGTCGGAGGCTCGAAGGCAGTCTACGAATCATTGAGCCGAAAATACCAGGCAGAAATTATTTGTAAGCTTCAAATAAGGTAAGTATTTAATATGCGTTTTATTTCAGGTAAAACGCTGCTATTAAATTCTAGACCGTTATTTGAAGCTTACTTATTTGAGACGTGTTTGTTATCGCCTGGTGGTGGGGACGCCAATGTGAAGTAAGTTTGATTGACTTCAGAAAAATAATATATATAACTATAGATTAAGCGATACTCATTATTTGAAATATATTATGAGTATTACATAAAACGGCTTTGGAGTGTGCAAAAAATAAATGATGTTTTACATAGGATCATGTTTATTATACCTTAAACATAAGATTTACTTTGCAAATATAATACAACAGAAAACAATCATTAACAAATCGGAAATAACAACAGTCCTCTATTAGTATAATTTGTTTCAAAGGACCAATAGGTACTGAAAATAAAAACTTCAATCAGCTGGATTAAACATTCTAGTAATGCTGTTGCTAGCAGAGGCTGGCAGTATCTCTCGTCTGTAAAAGCGTGTAAAAGTCTCTTTGGACTTCCAATTTCCTCTGGACAAAATCTCATCCGTCGGAAAGTTATCAGACCAATTTTTTGTTTATACAGCTGAACTTCCCGGTGTAACGGGTATACCAGCTGTCGGTTATTTAAACCGACACATGAGAACCAGGTAGGCGGGTTCTCTAAGATGAAAGTTACAGGTACGTTGATAGAAAAAGGCTTGAATTTTGGTTGCGGAGTGTCCGTTATTTTATTGCTTCGGTTTATATACAGAAGGACATAGACATAAAAGATATAGTACATAAACAAAACATAGACACAAAAAAATAGATAAAAAATACAGATAAAAAATAATAATTATCTAAAGCCATAACTGGGCTATAATTTGGCGTTGACATAAATTCCCCCCTCTGAAACGCTAAGCGTTTAAGGTTCTGCTTCTGTGGGGGTAACAATGGGCAAATGCGTGTTAGCGCTCGTCGCACTACTCCCCAAGCGGTGCGGATGTTGGCTACCCGGGCGATGCCGTCCGAGCCTGGATGCAACGCGGTGACTCGGCCCGTGCGCCAGTTGAGGGGCGCGACGTTGTTCTCTTGTAGGATGACGAGATCGCCCTCGCTTAATTTGCCATGGCTAGTACGCCATTTCGTGCGCTGCTGGCTCGCTTATGTACTCCTTCTGCCAGCGACTCCAAAATTGCTGGTGCACCTTCTCCAGTTTCTGGTGGCGATCGAGACTACTGCAGCTCAGGTCTTCGATGCGCGGTGTTGGCAGCGCCGTCAGAGGCCGCCCAATCAGGAAGTGTCCTGGGGAAAGAGGGAGAAAGTCGTCAGGAGAGGAAGACATAGGATAGAAGGGACGACTATTCAGTATAGCCTCCACTTGCGAAAAAAGCGTACTCAATTCCTCAAATGTAAAATTGTTGTTCCCCATATATCTTTTAATATGATGCTTAGCGGATTTGATTCCCGCTTCCCATAGCCCGCCGAAGTGAGGAGCATAAGCGGGTATGAAAATTTTATTTGCTCGTCTGTTGCAAAATCGGATATTACAGGATTATTTTTTAATAAGTTAGTAATTTCATCAGATTTATTTAGACGGCCTTTAATAGTTTCGAAAACATCTGCTCTGTTAATGTATAAGAAATTCGAAAAAATCACTTAAGGTAGGCAAATACTTTATACTACTCCTGCACTCTTCCCACTTGAGAGCTGTGATTGAATCTAGTTTTTGAGAAATTAAATAAATTATAATCATATCCCAACTCTCAGTAGGTAACCCTAATGTATGGAGGGCGCGCAGATTTTTTGAAACATGGTCAACAATAAAACGCAAGGACTTTTCTGATTCCCGAACTGTTTCAACACTTAACAATGCTTTTAGATGATTATTAATTAACTGGCGCTTGTTATCGTAGCGCTCGCACAGAAGCTCCCATGCTGTGGCATAGTTCTTATCCCTGACCTCTAGATTACTAACTACACGGGCAGCCTCCCCTTCCAGGTAGGAGTTCAAATAGTAAAATTTATGAATAACTTTAATCTTTTCATTGTTGTGGATCAGGGAGGTAAATACGTTTTTAAACTCTAGCCATTTAAAATATGATCCATCAAATCTAGAAATCTGGATGGTTGGCAACTTAAACCCTAATACTGACTTATCATTATCATTGTTGGAACAGCAAGACTGCGGGGGTTTCTTTGGTGAGGAGTTATCCTCAATCAGTTGTTGAGCAGTAGCAATGCAGAAACAAAAATCTTGTTCGAGAGTGTCCCTAGTATTAAGCTCGACATCTTGGTCATCAACATTCAAGACCTCTATCTGTGTTTGCAACTCATCGAATTCAGAGATCAATGTTTCAAACCGGCTTAACTTAATTGATAGCTTACTGACTTCTACTTGCGGCACTGATTTTGCATTCATTAAACACTAACTAATTTTTGAATTTGGTAAGTCTACCTTTATATGAGCTTCGCTTTGACATTAGGTCTTGCAGGGAATTATCAAAACTCTCCTCATCTCGCGGCATCTTGAGTAATAATTTTTTTAAACTTACTTGATAGACAAATAACAAGACTATTGAAATTGTTAGGTTACGCTCCTCAGATGGTGGCGATGCGAAGGGCCGGCCGACAGGCGGTATCGCGGTAAGGTGACACGTGGACGCCGGACACAGACGATGCAAGCGCAGGCTGCTGAAGGGGCGATCGGATGCGCAGCGCGAGGAAGCGCTCAAGCCGCTGGAATGTGTAGTTGTAACGATGTAGTTAATGAATTTTAATGAGTTCAGCTTTAGCCGAGCTATATCTTTTGGCTAGGTTATGATCATTAGTACGAAGAAATAAATGCAATATTTGCAACTAGGATTGATTTTTAAAGTGGATGTAAATATATTAGTTTTACAGATTAGGTTAGGCACAAGACCGTCACATGCATTGTTTAATTAGGTTGAAAGGGGACGTGGTCGAAAGTAAGGAACGAGTTCACATAACGTTGGCGTTGTTGGAGATTCCGTAGATCTGGCTGCCGGCGACGCCGCCTCGTGCCGCGTAGACCGGCGCGTGCGTTCCTTTCTTTCCGATTGCAGGTCCTGTCTCGGTCGCCAGTTTTCCTGGTGCGGCCATGTGCCAAGTGGTGTTTTAAGTTGGGAATGATGATTAAAAAAATTTGAATACAGTTGACTTAGGAGTTAGGACTTTAATGATTAAGAATTATAATTTTACAAAGACATTGTTGCAAGAAGGGAATTGATTCATAGAATTCGACAGTACAGACACAACAATGCTCCACCGCTCAAAGACGCCCCATAGACATCGTAGACAGCCCGTTGGCGCGGCCACACCATCGGCGCTCCGCTGCACATTCTCGATTGGCATGGCGCGAATATCGTTGATGATAATAACCAGGACCAAAGGCTTAACGTGCTCTTCAAGGCACGGAGGTATAACACTGCTAACTTCCCAACTCCGAGCTTTAATTTTTACTGAAAATGTCTTAGAAGAAAGCAAAACTCAAAACTATTCCACAACCTGATATAACCATATAGGATATCTACTAACATCGAGGCAGTCAAATATAAATGTTAACATTCACATATTGTATGATATGTGACGATGAAAACATTGATAAACTACATGACACGTTAATAGTAGGAATAATACATAGGCATCTGCTAAAAATCTATTTTCATAACCCAACCACTAACGAAAGTTTTATCAAAACGATCGAAGCCGCAGGCATCATAAAGTGTATAATATAAAACAGTGCTTCTAGAGATCATTAAAACTACAGTTATTCAAAAGGCATAAGTATAAAGTTGCTAACGTTTTTAAATAATTCAAGTCTTTTCAATATAAGTAAATACCGTACCGTACCTGGGCAGCCTAGAACACAGCACTTCTCGCAGAGTTTCGCCAACACTTTTGTGAGCTAGACACTCGTCAGGGCGGTAGAGCACTTTAGACACTATTTATGTGGCAGGCGTTTTGTAGTTACGAATTACAATTCCTTAAAAGCGTCGAAGTCTAAAATATAACTCCCCGTGTATATCGCTGGTGGGCATATTCGCAGGCCTACGACTGTCGCGTCGCGTCTACGTTTGTCGCGAAGGCAGTAAAATGGAAAGGTTAGCCCCTTAGGACCTAACAAATGCAAACAAAAATTATTTAATTTTTGAACTGCACTAAGGCTGGCTATCTGTCGAGTAAAAAAGAGATGCAGAAATCCAAGACCTTACCAGAAAATATCACGATAACAGTTTTTCTGAACCTGTACACCAAACATATGATGTCAAAGAAGGCATCCTTTATAGGAATATTGTTCATAGTAATGTGGCATCCTGGCCCCCAGAAGTTCCACGGTCCCTAATTTGGACACTCATAAACCCTGTTCATAACGAACTGCAACATTTAGGTGGGGTTAATACTTTAGATAAACTCTTTGAGAAAGTACTGGTTTCCGGATATGTCAAGTCTCCTTCAACCAGTAGTTCGTAAAAGGGAAAGAAAACGTACTCGTAATCCTAATAATAGGAAAAAAATATCGCAATAAAAATTAAAGAATTCTGGCCATGAATATCGATCAATGTCGACAGGTAAAACAGTACAGGCTATAACCATTGGTCACTCTTATACAGATAAGTGTTGGTTGTCTTGTTAATCTCATTTGACTCAAGAAAAAAGAATTAATTCTTATTGGGAACTAGGCTGCGTTGAAAGGAATTCCTGTATTAGACCACTCGAGATTTCCAGCCGCCGTATAAAAATAATAGGCGTTACTCGACACAAAGTAACTCTGCATTTTGTTTACTCAATGAAGGTCAAACATTCCGGGTTTGCCAAACATTTTTAATAAACACCTTTGGTATTTCAAGGATCATATTGAATCTATTCCAAAAGTAGGAAGCCTCTATCTTGGGCAATTCAAGCAGGCTTTTTATGTAAGGTTGTTTAACAATAGCAGAATTTCAGAGAAACTATACTAAAGTTCAGAAACAAAATACTAAGTCGGCTGTTAATTACGACGCCTATCAACGTGTGGGCCACTCTAGCCCACGTCTTATTATCTATTTTAATTTATTATTTAAACATAAATTTATTATCATCAATTATAAATTTATATTATATCTATGATTCTGTCATGTTTTTTCTTGTGTAACAATAAACTCTTTTCCGTATCACTGTCGCCTATTAGTTACTTCTACTCCTTCGACTTCTGAACTTTTAGCTTAGTGTTTCTTATCTATCTAAAACATTCGCTATACTGGTAACCCCGTATAAGAACTACATTAGGAGTGTGAATAGTGCGGATACGGCCATCTAAAGAAAGATACGATAGTCACGTTGCCACGCGGCGGACACAAAAACATGGAAGCGAAAAATAAAGGCTCGTCGACGTCATCGCTTGCCCGGAAATAGTGATGCGAACGATACAAGTGTCCCGATGTCGATGGACGGCAATGTACCAAGCAACGTTTTCAAAGTTGGCGTTCGGGTTCCACCGTTTTGGGCTGAAGAACCGGAAATTTGGTTTGCGCAGGTAGAAGGTCAATTCTCCATCGCCGGGATTACAAGCGATTTGACCAAATTTAATTATGTAATTGCACACCTGGACAATCAACACTCCCGGGAGGTGAAGGACATAATTATCAACCCACCCGCAATGGACAAATACATAAAGCTTAAAACGGAACTTATAAAAAGGCTCACCTCATCGAATGAAAAAAAAAATCGAGCAGTTGCTGATGCATGAGGAGTTGGGTGACCGGAGGCCATCTCAGTTCCTGCGCCACCTCAAGGGGCTCGCAGGCCTTGATGTCCCGGACGATTTTTTAAGGACAATTTGGGTCGGCCGCCTTCCCCACGGCATCCAGACAGTACTTGCGGGCTAACCTAGTACGGCTTCGCTTGAGGACTTGGCAGACTTGGCCGATCGGGTAAACGACTTGACCTCATCCTGTCCACAAGTTACCGCGATCGTCGATCCCGCCCCTAGCTCAGCCCTCCACGATCTGACTAGAGAAGTGGCGGAACTCCGGAAACAATTTCAGAAGCTGACATTAAGACCAAACAGTAGACCTCGCTCTCGCAACCGCAGCAACTCAAGGCAGCGGTCCCAGTCCAACTACCGAAAACTACCGCTTTGCTGATATCACAGTAAGTTTGGCGAAAAGGCAAAGAAGTGCAACCGTCCCTGTGACTTCAAGTCGGAAAACCACAAGGGCGGTCGGTAATGGCGGCTGACGATTGCCCGTTATCTACTACAGGTCGCCTATTTATCACTGACCGATCATCGAAGACGCAGTTTTTAGTTGACACAAGCCGCGACCTCTGCGTATTCCCCCGGTCAGCGCTTCACGATCGTCGTACAAACAGACGGACTGACTGCCCCGCGCGCGCGCAGGCGGCGGCGGCCGTTATGTACCGCTAGCTTGTGTGCGTCGAGTTAAGTATGAGACACGCACACTAGTGCCGCGCGCTCATATATTAAATATTAGTCAAATAATAGAAATAATTGCGCAGATACTTTTCACTATGCTGTTAATTAAATATATTCACATCATCAATTAAACATATAATATATAAAAAATATATTATATGTTTAATTGTAATATATTATATGTTTAATTGTAAATAAATTAATCATATAATAATATATAAAAAAGTATAGTGACAGAATCACAGATATAATATAAATTTATAATTGATGATAATAAATTTATGTTTAAATAATAAATTAAAATAGATAATATGACGTGGGCCAGAGTGGCCCACTTTTATTTTGATTTTAATATTAGCTTTTTTAGGCCAAAGAAAGACCTATGTGACTAATGCGTTACATACGAAAATGCACCAGATGAAGAAAAAGTTACAAGGTTCACCAAGAAGAAAAGAGCTTGAATAGAATTCAAAAAGATAAATGTCTAAATCTTGAAATATCATAACTTTTTGAGATGTCTAAGTGACATGAGAGATAAGTGAGATGAATGCTTCTCCTGAACAATTGCATTTTTGCATAAGTGACAGTCTTGCGCCGGAGGTGCGATATAAATGAATTGTTACAGTTGAAGATGAAGAGAACCAAGGCCTAATAGAGGTCATCGGTTGGATTGCCATATGAATTTAGGATTATGATGATGAGACTTATTTCAATTAGCCATGTTTCTTGCTCTAAGGCTGGGGGTCGATTCCCACAACTGAAAAATGTTTGCGTGATGAACATGAATGTTTTTCAGTATCTGTGTGTTTGTCTATATATTATAAATATTTTTATGTATTTATATTGTTTGTGTGTTATGGATGACCCCTCGGAGGAATTAGATAGTAAAAGAATTTCTGATTGGATGATTTCCAAATGATACCTCATTTGGATTAAAAGTAAATGAAATTTAAAATAAAAGAAATAAGTTAAAAGAATGGAACAATTCAATTTATTTCGTGTGCAGAACGAAGACAAGATTCAGGGAGTTAAAAGCGAGTTGTCGTTGAGTCAAGAAGGTTGAAGGAATGTAGGTAGATGTTCCCTACGAGTGTGCGTGTAAGGACGATGGATCTGTAGTGATACCTCAGTGTGGTTTGGTGGTGGCCGTAAGGTGCCGAGGCCAAATCATCGTCGCCGTGATAGGTTCCTGTAATGTAGGTATTTCGATAAATAAACGGGCTGACGCGTGTACGCGTCACCGGGCGGCCATTCTGCAATAAATCAAGATCACGTATCTGTTGCTTGTATTATTTCCCTGTGATAAAATATTAAAGTGGCGACGAGTTTTTGAATCATACGCGTTTATTTTTGACTTAAAACATGTCGATTGGCAAAATATCTGAATTCAAAGTGCAAAGTGACAATTGGAGCTTATATATTGAACGACTGGAACAATATTTTTTAGTCAACAAGATCAGTTCGGATTTGCATGTGCCTACGCTAATTACCGTAATGGGAGCGGAATGTTATGAGTTATTAGTGAGTTTATGTACGCCAGACAAGCCGAACACTAAATCTTTCGAAGAGTTAACGATGGTTATGGCGAATCATCTGCAACCCAAGCCGAGTGAGCTGGCAGAAAGATAGGAAACAAGGCGAGGCCGAGTGTATCTCAGATTATGTGGCGATGCTAAAAAAGATGTCGAAAACATGTGAATTCGGTAATGGATTACGGGAAAGTTTACGTGATCAGTTAGTTTGCGGAATCAAAAGTGAGACGATTCGTCAGCGTCTATTTGCCGAGAGTAAATTGGACTTCGTGAAAGCGTATAACTTAGCAGTTAGCTTGGAGGCTGCTGAGAAGGATGCCGCGATGGTAGTGAGAAGCGCGAAGGCTGGTGAGGCGAACGTAGTAGACTGCCAAGCGGTGTACGGCGGGCGCGCGCGGCGGCTCGCGGCTGTAGCTAGGGGCCAGCGCGGGTGGCGCGCGGGGTAGCACAGCGCAGGAGCTGCGCCGGCGGGTCGGCCGCGGTCACAGCAAGGCTGCCGAGCGTGTGGTGGCGCTCACGAGGAGTCAGGGTGCAGGTTTAAAGCGTACGCGCGTTTTCACCAGCGTATCATCCACGGTCCAACGGCGCGGCTGAAAACACAGTTAAGTTGTGCAAAAGGGCTATAAAAAAGGCTATACGAGACAATGTGGATGTAGAAGCAGCTGTACAGACATTTTTACTAGCTTATCGGAATTCTTTGCACTTGACAACCAGCGACGTTCACTTCGGTCGCGATTAGATTTGTTAAGGGGTGCGCGTGGCCTGAAGGAAACGGTACATATGGCGCAGCAGAGACAGATACGAAATGCGAGAGGTATAGTACGCGACATAGGCCAGGGTGATCCGGTGTGGGTGCGTGAGTATGGAGAAAAGGACAAGTGGACTAAGGGGGTTATAACAGATAGGTTGGGAGCACGCAGGTTCACAGTAGGTGACGATAATGGTCGACTTATTACTAGGCACGTGGATCAAATAAGACGACGCGCGCGGTTGTCTAGTATTATTTGTCCAACTGAAAATAACAGTGAGGAAAGAGTGGGGTGTGAGAGTGCAAATCTGGAACCAAACACAGAGACAGAGAGGTGGAGTCGGAGATGACGTCTTCTAACTTAGCGCTAGAACACGATAGAGCAGTCGATGAGGACACGGAACTGTCGTCTGTAAGAGGAAATTCACCTATTGTATCTAACGCGTCATCTCCGCCTTAAGCGTCAGTCGCCACGGTTGATCGTCCCAAACGTGAACGAAAAAAAGTGGAACGTTCTGGTTATACATAAGGCTCTATGGTATTAATTATAAGTTTTAGTATATTTGTTAGTTACAAGTTTTTGTAGGTATATTTGTTAGTCATATAAGTAGTAGTATGTTATTAGGTAATTAAGTAGAATATCGCTAATTAATGCTAGAGGTGTAATGTAGGTATTTCGATAAATAAACGGGCTGACGCGCGTACGCGTCACCGGGCGGCCATTCTGCAATAAATCGAGATCACGTATCTATTGCTTGTATTATTTCCCTGTGATAAAATATTAAAGTTCCTTCAGGCCTAGAAGCGTTAAACGATGGCGTCGCAGCGTGCTCTATCGAATCTTGTATACCTATCTATTTATTGGTTAAGAAACGTCTAATTCTCCCCTGTTGTGTTTGTTCTTCCAATCCCCGACCCCTTGGTCGTAACAATCGTGTCAGAAGTGAGGATTTGGAAGACACCAACACCGAAGAAGATTGAAATTGCAAACTGCCCTGATACGAGCATAACATCGGGAGAACTCTAACGTTAGGCTATCGGCCACACAAGCATTGACGAGCAAGCGCTCTGTCAAGAGGAACAGTTATGCTTTTTCCAAGCAGAACAGATCCGATTCCAGGAAAAGCAGTCTCGTCATCAAGAATGCCGATAACATGCACTTCAAGAAGAACATAAAGATGTTTTAGTTCCTCTACTTCAACATGCGAAAAATGTGGAACTAAGATTATAGCATATAGCATATAGCAGCAGGACTCCTTTTTGAAAAATATTAGTTTGTGACAATTTTATTTTAATCGATTCTATTATAAATTTTTTTTTTCAAAGATTGAGAGTTGGAAGACATTTTTTTTTTATAATAATTTTATTTTAAAAGAAGACTTTGTAATTAAAATTTAGAAGAAAAATGTTGACACAATAATTTTGGTAGTTTTTCATATTTAATAAATTCAATTATGAAAATTTAGAAATGGAAAATTAGAAATTAAGTTGAGAAAATAAATTGAAATTGACAAATTTGGACGGGATATATAGTTGTTTCGATTGTAATTTGAAAACGCCAGCTTTAAGTTGTGAGTTACTCTGGTGTGAGTACGTGAAGCGAGGCTGCTACATTGAACTTTTTGTCTCTCATAGTGCTACAATTACCCTGCTTAAAAAGGATGATACGTGCACTCTATCTAGTTTTGACCCGCCAGCTGAGGCTGAGCGATTGGGCTGCTGGTAGAAGTAGTACAACTCGAAACACTTGAAGTGTAAAGGTGGTTGATGAAATGACAGTGAGAGTTTACCAAGAAGGAGATTACCATCAGGAAATTAATTCTTCATTATTTGAAGAATGGTTCAACAAAATAATTCAAAAAATTGAGCCCAACCCTGTCATTGTGGACAATCAATGGACAATGCTCCTTACCATTCTCCTCGTTTGGAGAGAGTACCCTCAATTGCATAGTTGAAATCAATATCAAGTTCTATCCAAAAATGGCTTACTGAAAAGGGTATGTCTTTATAAACGACAATGCTCAAAAGAGATTTAATAGATTTAATTAAGCCAGAAAAACATAAATATATAGCAAATGTAACAAACTCTCTTCCTAAAAATAATATCATGTCCTTAGATTGCCTCCATATCATTTTGAATTAAATCCAATCGAAATTATATCGGGGAAAGTAAGGTCATGTCGCAGGGACAAACAAAACTTTTAAAATGGGAGAAGTAAAAACATTATACCAAGAAGCATTACAATTAATAACACCTGCAGCATGACAAAAATGTATAAACCATGTTATAAAAGAAGAAAAACATGGCAGAATTTGGCCATATAACAGATAACGTTGTTGACAATTTTATAATTGAGGTTATCTCCTAAGTAATCTGAAGATCCCGTAGATATCTTAATAACATGGAAGGCCTTAGATTGTCTCCAAATCATTATGAATTAAATCCAATCGAAAAGATATGGGGGCAAGTTAGGTCATGTTGCAGGAACAAACAAAACTTTTAAAATGGGAGAAGTAAAAACATTACTCCAAGAAGCATTACAATTAATAACACCTGCAGCATGACAAAAATGTATAAACCATGTTATAAAAGAAGAAAAAAAAATAGCAGAACTTGACCATATTACCGACTATTAAGGGTTGTGTGATTGGTCAAGTTCTGAGAGTGAATGTTAAGTGTCCGAAAATCAAATTGTTTTAAGATATAATAATATAAAATATTTGATGATGCGGAATTGAAATTGTACGCTAAGCATGATATTATTTACTGTAAAAAAGCAATTAATCGTTATGGCTGCGACACACCAGAGTTTACCAGAGTAATTGCGAAAAGTGCAGATCCAAAGAATCCCTTCGGAAACAGGTATTATTTTATTTATACTATCTAAACGAATTTAGGATTCCTGCTATAGAGAAAAATATTTTCGGGGACAAGGATATGCGTTCATTGATACTGCAGCCAGAACCAGCATTGCGAGTAATCACCATCAGATGTTAAAAACCACCGACTTCATAGATATGCTTAAGTAAAATAAAGCAACTAAATGGCATAGTTATTTTTTAATTTTTAGCGCGTTTAGAGTCGGTTCAAATTTTTATCTATTGTGGACATTTCACTTCCCTATTCGCTCTCACTTCGCATATGGTTCAAAATGACCTTGATTTTGCATTCTGTAAGCATCACCTAGGCACTTGCGAAGTGAAGTGAGCTCCGAAGCGACCAATACTGAACTAGTGACTACCACACTCAACAAAATGTATGTCGATATTTATCGGTTTTTTATTTTACCACTTTTTGACACAGAATTTTAGCTATTATGATTTTTAAATTAAAATTTCTTATTTTAAAGAATTTGAGGCAGCTCATAAGTAAAAAAAACAGAAAACTCTAAAATTCGTGCCGTGGATATAATCTATGCTTACCTTAAGAAAAAAAAAGACTGACAGCCAATATCATTATTAATCTGTGGGCAATATTTTCATTGATCGTTCAGTGCCAATACAGAATAATTGTGAAATAATCATGAAGTAAGTTTATATTTCTGGTTGTAAAGTTCAAAAATAACATTAATTAAAGAAATGTTTATTTTGTTTTCTAATCCAACAATAATGTTTCAGTCCAAATGAGACACGTTCTTCTCACCCATCGTTGGCTCAGGTTGAAACTCTAGTAGAGTTTATGGAAAGAAACCCTGGCATGGCGAAGGGTTTCTTGAGAACTCAAAATGCCAGGGAGCGAAGTCGACGCCAGTGGGAGGATCTAGCCGTGCGCCTAAATAGTATAGGTGGCACCATCAAAACATACAACAGTGGACTAAGGTTAGCAGTGCATTTTTTACATGTTAGAACCACTTAACATTCCATATAGCAAACCACTTAAAATGTACGACAAATCTTGGTTTAAAGTGTGTTCCTTGATTTCATAAATATCTTATTTTAATTTTACGTTAATTTTAGTCAATTCTTGAGTATTAATAATAAGAAAATGGAGATTTTAATTTAATTTGGAAAATACATGTGCATTTAAATCATAATAATAAATTTCTGATTGTAGTATTGGTCTGACAAAAAAAGCATGATAAAAAAAAAGTTGCAGTCCTTTCTGGAGAGGAGTGCAGAGAGAGATAATATTTTAGCCGAAGCTGTGGCTGCAGTCGGGAAAGGGTTGCAAGCATTGGCAGAGGCTAAGAATAGAGATAGGGAATAGAGAGGTAGGGTAGGGAATAGAATAGAGATAAGATAGGAATATGTTTTAGTTTATTTTATTATTAGTTTTTAAAGTAGGTAAGTTTTTTCAGTCGGGTTTTTTTTGATATTTAAATTGAATACTTTTAACGAATACTCGAAACGAACGAATACGCGCAGCGCCTCACACACCACAGCATGCATACAATAAACGACACCACCGATCAATTAATTATGACGTGAACGCCAAAGCCTATTTACTACGTTTCGCCTACGTATTTAAGCCGCAAATTAGGCGCAATATGCAAAATAGTATGCAACTTGCAAGTATAGTAAGATATTACTAATAAAAGAATTAGCTAGATAGTAGGTAGGTAGGTAAATAATTGTTAATGTTTTGTTGCGAAATGATGGAATTATAGGTTTATTTTGGTTAACACAGTGTGATTAGGGAAGAATAAAAGAAACTGTCTCACTTTTTTGCTGGCAAAATCTTCCTTCTCCTTTCTCTTTTGTCTGGCTGTAGAATGTTCTCGTCGAATCCGAGATCGCAGTCCTGTCACGGTCGCCACTTTTATGTACGCTCGTACATAATGAAGCAGTAGATGACTTT
Source organism: Mycalesis mineus (assembly GCA_034621355.1). Classification (NCBI taxonomy): domain Eukaryota; kingdom Metazoa; phylum Arthropoda; class Insecta; order Lepidoptera; family Nymphalidae; genus Mycalesis; species Mycalesis mineus. The sequence goes on along the minus strand of JAXAVZ010000250.1, from coordinate 123,068 downwards.
TTTACTATTTATTATATTGATTGATTTAAATAATAATTAACAATTCTTCCGAATAAGGTGTCTTGATCTTGATTTTTATTTTGCGCGCAGTCGCGTATGTCAAGGGAATGTCAAGTCGTGTGTGTCGCCGTCAAGCGGTTGGTTGGTGAGTGGCGCGCCGCTCCGTTTTAAGTGAACGTCGCACGCGAACAACACATGTTATTTAGATTTCTATGATAAAACATAATAATAATAATAATCGCCTTTATTTACAGGTAACAAACAGATTCCATTTAAAGTTATTGCGAAAGAAAGTTCAACCAGACCTCTGACGAAGCTGAAGGTGCATTGACGTTATTTATCGCAGAGCATTGTTCTATTATGAGTGTGGACCATTTAGGCGAGCTATGCAGTAAGTGCTTCAGGGATTCTAAAGCCATTGATGGGTTAAAATTACATCGAACTAAATGTACAGAAATAATGAAAAACGTGTTAGCCTCACACTTTCGTCAGGAACTTTTGGGCGATACTTGAAACCAGAAATTCAGTGTTTTACTAGATGAGCCAACAGACCGCCGCCGCATCCGACGCCACAAGACCACCTCGATCCGCTTATCCGCCTATTGTAGTGGACTGTCTGCCTAACTGGACAGCTCACTTCGAGGCCATTAAGCGGATCCTCGGCCACGCGCCAAACGCGAGACCGCTGGGGAAGGGAGTACGCTTCCTTCCCAAAACTGAACTCTTGTTCAGTTTTGGGAAGACTACATGGTCGGAGCCTCCAGCCGGGACAAATCATTGTCCTGGTACTGCTACTGCCCGGACCAGGAGCGCCCAACAAAAGTGGCCATTCGTGGCCTCCCGTACGAGACGCCCATTAAAGAAGTCGTGGCGGGACTTCGAAAGCCTGGGCTTCCCGGCGGAGAGCGCCAAGGCCATCTCACCACCTAAAGGCAAGCACGGGTGCACATACTTTGTGGCCCTTGCCCACATGACCACTCCGACTGGGGCTTCAACACAGAGGCCCAGCCGAGACCAACAAGAGACGGTGGCGCCGACAGCTCCTACAGCCTCGACTACATACCAACCTCAGCCCCAGCCGCCAACTACAAGCACGGCGGGGCCGCCGCCATCCCAACCGCCCAAACCGCAGCGCCCACCCAATGTGAGGCGCAGGGAGGAACCTGCACAGCCGACCGACTCTACCGCGTCGGCCGCCCATCAGCCCGCCACAGACACTTCCACCCAGGGGGCAGTGCGAACCAACCCAGACCTCGCGGTCATAGTCTGGGTTGTAGTGGAGGCACTGATGGCCGGACTGACCACCTACCTCCAGGGACCAGTGGCGGCCATTCAAGCCGGGATGGCCGCTCTACTGCAGGACCTTTCGCGCTGAGGGTGCTGTATTGGAACCCTGGCGGCGTAAGGGGCCACATCCGAGACCTGACCACGCTCGCCCAGTCGCTGGATGTGCTCGTCATCCTCCTGGGCGAGACTAAACTTCTACCGTCAATCGAACTCCATCTTCTTCGTGAACCGTCGCGACGAAGTCTCCGACCGCGGGTATGCCTATTGAGGCACTGCCGCGCTAGTTCGGAGAGACCTAGTGCACGAAGAAATTTACCACACACCATACCAATCGCTGCGTACGACTGCTGTGAGGGTCCAAGCTGCTGTACGCCGCCTACAAGCCACCAAATGAGACCTTCTGCAGCACCGACGTCCAGACCATGTTCGAGTCGCAGCGCCCTACACTGATCGTTGGAGACCTCAACGCGAAGCACCAAGCCTGAGGCTCGTGCGTCTCTAACCCGGCCGGAAGGGCGCTCCTCGAGGACAGCGAGCAGCAAAACTACGGGGTGTTGGGTCCAACAGCGCCAACCAACATCCCGTCCAACAATAAAAACAAGCCTGACGTACTGGACATCGTGCTGCACCACCGGATTAGAAAACCCATCAGTGTTGAGACCCTCTACGACCTCAACACTGAACACCTGCCCATTGTCGTCACGCTCAACCTCCGGACTGCACTATACCGAGACCTCGCAGATTAACAACCGACTGGGAGAGGTACGCAGCCGCACTGTCGAAGCTTAAGCTTATAGGTACCCTGACAACACCGCAGGAAGTCGAATAGGCAGCGGAGACCTTGACGGCAGCCATGAAGACGGGACCTCCTACCAAGCTCGCTTCGGGACATGCTGAAGAAGAAACGCAACGCACGCACACCGGTTTCCTGGCGAAGCTCCTCAACAACACCTTGCCACCAGCGCTTGTGCGGCTACTGGCGTCCTTCCTATAGGGCAGGTCCTTCCACATCTCCGTGGAGGGTGCGGAGTCTCAGCCGCGCCCAATACGTGCAGGAGTAGCCCAAGGCAGCTGCTTGTCACCGTGCATTACGCCGTCTACACGAACGACATCCCCACCCTCGCCGGACACCTGTTCGAGGGGGAGGAAGACGTGCTGATGTCACTCTTTGCTGATGACAGCGCGTACATCGCGTCATTGTACCACAAGCTCGTCGCCATCAGGAATATGCAACGCCTTCTCGAACTGCTACCCAATTGGCTGGTCAAGTGGAGCATGGCCGTCAACGTGGGGAAGACGGCAGCCATACTGTTCGGCAATTGGAGGCCAGAGGGTCAACTCAAACTACGGGACACGCACCTCCACGGAATCGCCCCACAACGCGATCGACAACCCCTCAGGCGTTCATTCCCTCTGCCCCGCGAGCTCCTCTTGGCCAACCCTGCAATCGCAGACACTGAAGGCGAAGACGAGCAAGACGACGCACCCACCGGACATGACACCGTCCCGACGCAGGATTGCGACCAACTCACGTCGCAAACCGCTTGGGACCCCCTACCCTGACAAGACACCGCCCCGCAGCAGGATAGTGGTGACTCACATCACCACGGTCCGCGCGGGACCATCCTGGATTTGACACTCCCGGATTTTACAAAATTGACCCATAGGCTGAAAAGCCTCAGCCCCGAAAGGGGCTGGAATATATACCGGGGGAGACAAGTGCCCGCGCGCCCGACGCGGGCAATGAGCTTAGGTCGAGGCCCATACCCTTCAATGGACCCAAAAGGACCATTGAAGACGACCCGCTCTGCTCTTGTTCGAGCTGTCGAACTGTACGGACCTTGCGAAAGTGCTTTTACTCTGTCCGTTTGGAAAATAAATTTTTACTGTGTTTTTGCAAGAGTGAAGTTTTATTACACGTCAAGAATGACTAACCATCAATATAAAGAGAGTAGTGACGTCAGCAATACTGACGTCACACTTTTTAAAAAGCAGTGTGAAGCTCGTCCTTCGATATCAGAAGCCGGGGATCTGGATCTGGTAACTATTCCGATTCATACCACACCCTCACCAGCTCATCTATTACCTGAAGCATCAAGATTGCAAACATGTCAGCCGTCAGGACTGACAGGACAACCAAGTATCCTGGAAGGTACGTCATCAGTTTGTTTTCAGGTACCAGTGAATACTGCACCTCTGGAACGTCCTACATCAAATGTGATACAGCCGACACCACTGATTGGTCATAGCATTGCTGACGTCACACTTTTTAAAAATCAGTGTGAAGCTTGTCCTTCGATAAGTCACTTTTATAATATCCGATAACGCGGCTAATATTGTTAAGGCTGTAAATGAAAATTTGTACTGGAAACATTACGGTTGCTATGCGCATAGTCTTAATTAATCGTTGAGAGTCCACTTCATCCCAAAAAGCCGAAACATAAGGTAACGTAACATAAGGTGAAACCTATCGTTACACACATAAAAAAAGAGCAAGATTTCTTCGGAAAGACTACAAAAATATCTGACACCACTAGGAGTTGAATTACACATATGTTATGCTTAAGCGTTTTGTGGAGCTTGAAGATGCTATTCGGGCCACTTTAAGGTTTCTAGATATTTGCCAACTATTGATCCTGATGATTGGATATTATATAGACAACTGCAAGATATTGCGGCGCTTCAAACAGCTTACCTTTTCCACGAGCGGAGAAAAGCATATTACAGGAAGCTCAGTAATTATAGTAACAGAAGCGTGCCAGAAACTGACAGATCGTACGGATCTAGAAACAGGTGCACGCAATACAATAATTCTGCTTAAGCAAGGATTAGCAGATAGAGTTCATTCAATAGAACAAAGTGGCACTTTTGCAATGGCGACATTTATCGATCCCTGCTTCAAAATGCAGGGCTTTTCAGACTTCAATGAGTCCCTTAAAACGAAAAGAGAGAGAGAAAAAGAGAGGGCCCAAAAATATTCTTAGCCTCTATGATCAGCAGAGCACAAGAACCACCTACTTTAATCGCAGAAAGCAGAGATAGTGATAAACGCCCGAAATTAATAATGTATCTCCGATCCGAGATTGAAATCAATCTGAGATTGTTGCCTGTCGCTCCATCGATCTCTAATCTTCATGCCAATAATGAAACTCTGCAATCCGATTTTTTTTTGACAACGGATAGCAAGCGATCTTTTTCCTCTGTCGTTCCATTCTTAGCATCTTTAGTAAAAATGGAACGTCTTTGTGAACTTGAACTGACAGTTGCGTTTGACGTTTTTTTGTAGTCTGAAATTTCCCAATTCACTTCGTTTTGTTTCAAAAGGCAATTTATTAATAAAAATCGTTAATTTGGATTCGTCATGATGGATTGTGAAATCGTAAGTATTCTGTATTTGTTGTTGTATAATATAGTGACGCTGTTCCACTAACGCTCAATTTCGCGCCAAATATATTATAAAAATTATTTATTAACGTTACCAGGTAAAAAGCAAGCCTCTTACAAAAGAAGAGACCATGGTTTTGCTGGACCTGATAGAAGGTAGTAAAATTATTACTACCAAAACTACTAACGCCAACAACAATAAAATGAAAACCAAAGAGCGGATTAGATTAGCAGAGCGTTTTAATGCTTCAGGTGCAAACTGCCCTAGGACACCACAGCAGCTGCGCGTATTTGTAACTTAGCATTTTGTTTTTACATTAATAATTAATTTCAGACCAGCAGTGGACCACCCGATTATATACCCCCTGACGACGACGATATTAGACAGAGTCACTGGTATGATTGGGAGTACTGCCACTGGATTCACTGAGCCATTTGGGGGTGACAAGGACTCTGGAGGGCTTTCAAATGAGGGTGGTAGTAGTTGTGATCATGATGATGATGCTAGGGTATGTGTGAAAGCATCTGGGCAGATTTAATGCCTATGGTTATTGACCATGGCATAGAAATTGTGGTCTGTGACAGTGGGAGTAGTGCAGCTGGTGGTGGTATTGGTGATGTCAGTGGTAGTAGTGATCAGGTTTTGCAGAAGGTGATCACACCAAATAAACTATTGACTCTCAGTACACCGAGGGCACCGAGGACAGATAACAGTAATTGCACTCTGCAATTTTGTGTAAATTATTTAACTTTTATTTTCAAATGCAACCTAATAGTGTAAATTTAATTAATATTAAATTATACATTTATAATCAATAGCCAAGATTTTATAAAATGTATATCCAGAGCTGTGCTTAGTAAGTGGGGTTTAAGTGATAATTTTGTTTTAGGATTTTTGGAAGTTTCATAGGCATTACATTTAAGCACATGCTGATGCAAAAAATATAACTATAATACACATAGTCTTTCTTATAGTTGTTTGATATAAAATACATAAATAATGATATTTATTAACTTTTCAGTGAGAAGGAAATGGAAGGTAGATGACACCCGAACTGCAAAAAATAATGCAATCGCTGAATACTTCGCTATTAAAAAACAATGCCTAGAAGAAAAATTAACCAACATTTACTTAGAAAAGGAAAATTTTCAAATTAAAAAATGCACAACTATTATTAGATAATAGGGTTAAAGAATGAAATTGCCGTTTTATTGTAATAGGTACTTCGAATTGACATAGAACCTTTATGGTTTAAGATTTTAAAGTGAAACTTTTTTTGCCTGCCATTTTGCCATTCCTGTGAAATCTATTTTGTAAATAATTATTTTAAGTAGTATCCTTTTAAGAAATAAATGTAAATTGAAATTTATAATTTTTTATTATTATTTCCAACCTACAAAACAAAGAGTCCTGTGTAGATCACATAAGAGTTGAAATGAAAGTCATAAGTTATATAAAAAACAACTATTACTTTATTATATTAAAATATCATTTTAAATTCTTAATAAGTATTTTTACATTATTATTTATACTTTTTCATTTTTTAGTAGTAAAAGCTTTTTCAGCATATGAGGGGCGGCTAGGGGGGAAACGGAATGATGCTTCGATGAAAGAGATGTTTTCTTGTGACATAGCCTGTTTTATGGATTGTTGTCTCCCATGTTCTGGGCAATCTTTATCAGTAGCAAAATGATGGCCTGAGCAGAGAATACATGAGACTTTATTTAATGTTACGTCACAAGAATCACCAGTGTGATGTTTTGATCTACATTGGGATTTTACATGCCCAAAACGACGGCAGTTATTACATTGAATAATGGGGAAAAAGTAGGTTTCCACAGGGAGGTATGTATGAAAGGAGAAAATTTTAGAAGGAAGGGTTTGACCCCTAAAAGTTATTACCACAGATTGGGTTGGGATCCAGGTCATCTCACCGTCTGATCTTTGTTTCCGATTTAGTCTTCGGATTTTAAGGATCTCTCCACCGTTTTGTGGTAAGACTAAGAATTCCACAAACTTATCTAGGTGCCATTCTACTGGCACACCCCTTACTAGTCCCATTCTAGTTACATTGAAGGTCAGAATGTATGACTTGAGTTTAGCTGTCTCCAGAATTGGGTTTGTTAAAAAATTGTTGGCAGCTTCCCTATTCGTGAATTCTACAGAGATCTTGTTCCGCCCGACATTTTTAATACCGTCTCTAATGACTGATGGAATTTTATTTTTGAATAAAAATTGGCCAAATTTGATTGGTCTGATGGTAGTGCCGGCTGAGGGATCTGATACTTCGCGGGAAATATAAACAACGAATGGTCCAGGGTCTGATTCGAGGTATTCTTTTGAAATATTAGCCAGAGATGGGTTTGAGCAGACGGGTGTCCTGTTGATGGATCAGAAGTTTTTTTAGAGGGAGGGGGAATTTCCACAAATTCCCCCGGGTCAGGAGGGTCTCCTAACTCGATATCCATGATTTATTAAATACGGATAATAACAGACAAACACAATAATATAACACTTACGAACACCAACATTTGCACGTAAAAAATATAAAAAAACGTGCGTCAACCGAGCTCTCGAGGCGAAAAAAAAAAAAGACGACAGATTGGTTATTGACACGCATAAACTGACAATTTCAAACAGAGGCCAATATTTAATCTGTGATCCGCCCTACCAAAGATCAATTGATTTTTAGGATAGCAAACGCTATCCGAAAATCGCTTATTGGCATGCTTAATTCTAAATATGGATTGATAAATCAATCTTAGATAGGAAAAAAAACGGATTACGATTGATTGTTAATTTCGGGCGAAAGACGGCGACCTTAGTCCATGGAGCATCTTTGACAAGATAGTAGCAACCAGCACTAATAAAGGTACTCCGCTATCTAACGCTATAGAGGAAGTTAACTTGTACCTCTACCAAGTTGTTGCCACGTACAGATCTGGCAGGCTATTTAACATGTCCTTTGGAATGGTGGAAACAACACCAATATGTTTACCTAAATTAAAAAAATATGTGTCAGGCAATGTAACATAGTGGCCAAATCCGTTCTGTATGTGCGTATGTTTTTTAAAACTGGTCTTATATTACTATTTTTGGTGAATTAATTTTTGCTGGAAAGTTTTGGTCTGAATCCCACGGTGACGAGCGGGATTGGGGATTATTTTATATGTGTTGTGTTAATATATTATGTATTTGTTCATTGTTTATCCGGCTGTCGAGTTCCTATAATTTCTAAAGTGAAGACGAGAGTGTTGGTGAAAGAGTTGCTTCTTCCTCTCATCACCTCATTTGATCTGTTTGGTTTTGTAGTTTTGGAAGGTTGCGAGTTGCTGTTTTGGACATAAATTTGTGGGAAACTGGACACAAAGCCCTGACGTTTTCGCTTTTTGGCTTAAAGTTGTCTCGTATAACGAGTTTATCATATTTCAGTACCGCATTTTCCTTTCTGATTTCCTCTATCAATTGCTGTTGGAGCTCCTTTCTTTTTTTAAGAACACTTTTTGTTTAGTCTTCTGACAGGTGAATTTCAGATAGATACTTGTTTTTTTTTTCAAGCTGAGGAGAGGGAGATTTTATATATTTATTAGTATGGTGAGGCCCGCCGCAGCGGATGCACTCCGATCCCTTTGGATCTATTGTACTCGTCCCGCCCTCACCTCCCCTATATAAGTTCAAACACCCACTCTAAGAGTTGGATGGTTGCCTTTAGGTTGGAGGCACAGTAATCTCCTGGTAGTGGATAGGCTACCCTCAGGAGATCCATTCGCTTTCTTGCCAATCCGTCACATTTACACAAAATGTGTTCCATGGACTCTGTGTCTTCATATCGGATACTCAGAAATACCCATTTTGCAGAGCATAGACCTGGTACTATAATGGCCTGTGTACGCTGCTATGGCATACGTTAGTTGTTTCCTGCTCAGTTGACTTACCTTCGCTAGAAAACCTGCCTTTTTTGAGTGCCTTAGACTGCGAGTCACTACGAGCTAGCTCATCCGCTAGCCATTGCCTTGTATGGCCTACATGTCCAGGAACCATCTAATCTGCCCCTACGCATCACTAATGCTAGTAGCAGCTGGTGACGTCACGCATTTTAGAGAGGCTGTGATAGAACATTGCGCGTCCCCTCGCCCGCGCCTAGTTGTCCGCCGGTCACCGAAGGAAGAAGACATGCCGTTCGCTCGCGCCCGCCGAACGTGCGACCCGCGCCGGCTGTCACCAATCGCCGCGGAGAGAGGGGCGCGCTGTCGTCGTTCGGCGAGTGCCTACCTGACTTCTGCAGGTGCTTCGGGATTCGACCGGCCTACGTCTGTGGAGAAGCTTGGTGGGCTGTCTGTGTGTGTGCGTTGTGCCCGTGATCGCTAATGTAACCATCTGCGCCAAAAATATATAGTGAAAACGCTGTGAAATGTAACCATACCGTGCCATAATTATATAGTGAGAATGCTGTGAAATGTAACCATGCTGTGCCATAACTATATAGTGACGAATGTCCTCTGTGTCACTGATTATATAGTAAAATCTTGCTAATGAACAACATCGAAAGCGGTTACGTAGGCATCGGCATTGCTAGGTAGCTCAGTAGGAATATGTGTGTGGGTATACAGATAAGTACCAAAAATAAATTGCTTTCTTGTGTTTTCATTTATCTCTATTCCCGTCCTGTATGCCTTTGTCCTATATCGTCACGACGGGCAGGTGCACAACGTGTGAGGAGCTGTTTAGTCGTAAATATATAGGTGGGTAGGTAGGTATCGGTAAGTATACACCTACAATACCATTACAGGCGTGGTTTTATCACATCTCATACCTTGTATCCTGTCTATAAAACCCTAACAAATACACTAACAGAATTAAAAATAACACAAGCAAACGTACTCACCAGTGTGATGGAAAGTGTGAAAGAGACAAAAGCTGTAAGAGATTGGCTTGGCCATGAAACACCAGAGCCATACCGCCAAATTAAATATATTTCACAGAGGGTAGTCCACCTTGAAACATCATTGAATGGCAACAGTTAGTGGTATTTACAGACCATATAAATACAGAAAAAGAAACCTCGGCGCATTCGATATTTAACGTACATAAGTGAATTTACGAAAACAAAAATCCAACACGTAAGCGATAACGAAAACGTAGTAGCGGACGCCTTATCCCGTGTTGAGTCTATTGTTTGTCCAACGACTACGACGAATTAGCTTCACAACAGGAAACCGATGATCAAATTACAAAGTACATAAAAATAACACTGCCACCCAGGTGCAATTGAAACGAGTCAAGTTGCCTAACGTAAGCAAAGATATCTACTGTACATTGTACAGACAATGTAAGGCCTTATGTTTATTAAATTTCAGAAAATCGGTTTTTAATCCGTCCATAACATCAGTCATCCCAGTACGCGAACAACCGTAAAAATGGTTGCCACACTATTTTTTGGCCAGGGATGAACAAAGACGTCAGATCATGGACTAACACGTGTTTACAATATCAAAGAACTAAGGTTACCCGTTACGTTATTTCAGGAGTAGGGCAATTCCTAGCAAGAAAACGCTTTGCTTACATCCACGTAGATTTAGTCGGAGCTTTGCCAGTAACGAGAAAAGGTAACAAATATTTAGTTACAATTATCGATAGATTCACCAATTGGCCAGAAGCAGTACCCGTTACCGATATAACGGCAGAGACAGTGGCGAAGGCAATATATGAAAACTGGATTTGCAGGTTTGGGACACTGACATGGGTTACCTCAGATAGGGGAGCCCAATTTGAAAGCAATCTGTTCAACGACTTACTCAAGTTGTTAGGTATGCAGAGAATTCGAATCACACCGTATCACCCTCAGTGCAACGGAAAAATTAAAAGGTGGCACCGTTAACTAAAGGTAGCTCTCACGTGCAGGCTAGCAGATAATGCAGCATGGGACGAAGAGATAAGTACAATATTATATGGTCTACGGTCAGCCACTCGGCGTGAAACCGGCCTTAGCGAAGCAGAGAAACCACCACAAGCGATAGTTTAGTTAAGACACCTTGTACAGAGAACAGCAATAAGTTTATAACTCGCACCACACGCAGCGGTCGAATTGTTAAACCTATTGTAAGATTTAATATATAGTCATCATTTTTTTTAGGTCATAAAAATATTCTGTTACAAATATAATTTTTAGATTAATCTTAAGTATGCTCTCTAGCAAGTGTCACGTGTATAAGTTTTAATTAATGGCCATATTTATAAACATGGGTCAACATCAGGCGAAAAATGCTCAAGTGATAGTGGGCCAGACAGGATCCGATAATAACGCCAGGGCAGAAATAGAAAGAAAAATAGAAACATGTAGCATAATTACATTGGCCACAATATTCAGCATATGTTTTTGCATCCTAATGAAAAGAGTTTGAAACGAGTAAAGAATAACATCATAAAGGATTTAATCTCAAAAGTAGAGGAAGGGCGCATTAACACCTCAACTCCATCAATGACATCAACAGCGACACCTACTACTACTACTATATATTAACGGCATTGTGACAACCATATATTAAGTGACAACCCCGGATGAAATAGATATAATTAGCCTAAGTATTATATTGTAATCAGTAGCATACCTAATTTATATTTGTATTACTGTTTACCCATACATTTCTCTCAACGTCAGCACATTCCTCTGTTGCAATAACAAGTATCTTCCGTTTGAGTACAATTGTAATATCAAAGTAATGATAGGATTTTTACAGGACTTTATATTGTATAATTTCATTTTTTTTATAACGGGGGTGTGATGTAGGAGCCCTGTGTATGCACTTATAGTAAATACATAATAGTGACGTTGTGTTTTGATTGTTACCGCGTGCGTCCCACCTTACCGTCAGAGTTTCTCTTACAGGACAGTAGCGCGCACGCGTTGATTAATAATTCCACTGTAAATGTAGTGTTAGTGAGTGGACAATTAAACCAGTATAAGTTTTCAAGTGTTTTAATATATATCAAAGCCTTCTGAACATTACATAGAAGATCAACCACACCACATCGTTTACCTCTAAACAATATCGTTCATTTTTATATAATATTGCTGCATTTTGGTCTCATTACTAGTAAAACTTACAAGGGCTGAACACTGGGTTCATCGAGGCTGTTTATTGGTTTTAGTTTTGTTTAAATTTAATTAAACACAAATTAAAAAGAATTTCGTTACATTCTAATGACACTGACAAACTGACGTAGTCGCCATCCAAACAAACCGCAGATTCCATCTTAGATACGCCTCGCCAATAACATCGCGTGCGTCGCGCTAAAAGTCAATAATTGTGAGTCAAGTGACTGTGTAAAACGAAACGTCTTCCCGGAAACATTCGAAGCTTAATTGAAGCGAGAAATCGAATTCAACGATAAATCTAATTGTCATATTAAAATCAAGAAATGGGGTGCTAATTTTTTAGACATGCATATTGTCACTTTAATAATCAATGTTTCGGATGACCAGGAAATTTCTGAATTACTCAAAATTAAAGGTATCAGAAGACATTCTACAGAACACCCCAACTCCCTAATTTATCACTCCTTAAATTTTGGGAGGATATTATGTGTGAGAGGGTTTGCATTTTTCTTAGATGAATGCATCATTATGGATCGCAACACACTATTAATGTGTAAAGACACTTATATTGCGAGATTTCAGACACTTTTTGCTATGGTCAACAGAATAGATGATGAGTTTCTTGAAAATTATTGGGTAGAAATCAATAAAATCTATGAAATAGGCGACAATATTCTAGCTAGACATGGGAATGTCTCATATGATTGTATTAAACTTGTTGAGCCTTTGTGTTGCTGAATTGGCTAAAGAATATCATCCCCTGATTTCCGAATTTCCGTCATTTAAAGAACATGTGAATGGTAGTATTAATGCACTATCTACTCAGTATCCGGGAGTTAGAGCTCTGCAGAATCAGATAAATGCATTGAGAACTCCTGAATTGGTTTTAACTGTATTTGGATCATTTAGACATTGGGGTAATCCATATATTGAATACTTAGAAGGTTTGAAAGCCGTCGAGAAACAAGTTAACATCAAGAAGACAGTTGATGAAGTTTACGCAGACTCATTAGCAAGCGATTTGGCATATATAGTATTACACGCAAAATTTCAAGAGACTAAGAGATGGTATGTGAACCACGACCTTATGGACAACAATGATCCACTCAAAACTCATGTTATGAACAACACATGGCCTACACCTAAACAAATTAGAGATTACGGAGATAAATGGAACAAATTGTCTTTGATGAAGTGCTTTGATGTTCCAGACTTAGTCGATCCATCCATCATTTATTCCGATTAAAGTCATTCCATGGATAGAAATGAAGTCATTAAGCAAATCCAAAGAGATCCAAATCGTCTAATCCCTAGTAGGAAGGTCCTTGAAACCCTATTAAGTAAAAAAGAGACCAATTGGAAAGAATTCTTACAAGAAATAAATTTACATGGATTGAGTCTGAATGATTTAGCTATTGGTTTAAAAGGGAAAGAAAGAGAGATTAAGATTTTTGGGAGATTCTTTACTTTAATGACTTGGAGACTGAGAGAATATTTCGTGATAACAGAGTATTTGATCAAAACTCACTTTGTGCCTTTGTTAAAGGATTAACCATGGCAGATGACTTAAACACTGTCATCAAGAAATTAATGGATGAAAGAAATTAATCAGGTCAAGGTGATGATAATTATGAAAATATATATATTGCAAATCATATAGATTATACCAAATTGAACAATCATCAAAGAGATGAAGCCAATAGACCAGTCTTCCAAGTCATGGACAAGTTTCTTGGATATACCAATTTGATATCTCGCACTCATGAATTCTTTCAAAAGAGTTTGATATGTTATAATTCTCGACTAGACCTGATCGATGAAAGTCGAACATAGACAGGTCACTAATAGAGGAGAAGATATAGTATGCTGGAACGGTCAATTAAAACGGGGGATTAGAAGGATTGAGACAAAAAGGGTGGAGTGTAACTAATTTATTAGTAATTAGGAGAGAATCAATGAATAGGAATACAAAAACTACAATTTTGGCTCAGGGAGATAACCAAGTAATATGTGGGAAGTACAGACTACAAACAACAAGAAATCAAAATGAATTGATCAATGCTATACAAGGAATAGTCAACGAAAATAACAAAATCATGAGGGCCATAGAGGAAGGAACTTCAAAACTCGGTCTCATCATCAATAAAGATGAAACGCTACAATCCGCCGATTATTTGGTATATGGGAAAGTTCCAATATTTAGGGGTTCCATCAGAGGCCTTGAGACAAAGCGATGGTCTCGTGTGACATGTGTAACAAATGATCAATTACCAACGCTGGCCAATACTATGTCATCTATAAATTCCAATGCTTTAACAGTAGCTCATTTTTCAAATAGTCCTTTGAATGCTATGCTACATTGCAATTTCTTAGGGAACTTTGGAAGAAATCTTATTGATTTACGGAATCCTGCACTAAAATCAAATGTGTAATTCAAAGTTAAGAATCCTGCTCAGCTCAGTAGCGTAGAGTATAAATCTTTGCTATTATATCTTGATCCATGTTTAGGCGAAGCATGTGGAATGTCATTAACAAGGTTTCTAATAAGAGATTTCCCTGATCCTGTTAGCTTAGCATTTTGGAAAATAGTATATGACAATGGTGACGAGACATCCAAAAGAATTGCAATTAGCGCAGGAAACCCTCATGTTACCAGTTTGACTACGGATGCATTTAAGAAATTATTAGAAGATCCTTCCAGTCTCAACTTGGCAGGAACTGTAAATCCGAATAGTATGATCAAAGAAGAGGTAAAATCTAACCTTATTTACAATGCAGACAAAAATAATATCATGAAAGCTGCTCTGAGATATTTAAATCAAAATGAAGAACAATTATATGACTTTTTTAGATCTATCAAACCATTATTTCTTAGATTTTTGAGTGAATATCTCTCTGGAACTTATTTTGGAATTGTTCAAGGGCTAGTAGGGTTTAGGGGCTTCTAGACGTATAGACAAGATCATCAAATCCATTATAGTAAAAGTGAAGTACAGACTATAGAATCCTTGACTGTCCGGATCAACAGGGCAAAGTTCACCAAGAGAGGAGAGAAGAGGGAGAGAAAGTTCATAGAGCGACAATCCCTCATCCTATTGAACTATTAGGATTCCCTATTAGACAGGGATTACCTTGCTCATCTTGCATTCAAACACCTCCGAGATCTTATTATATATCAACCTTTGTTGCCAGCGGACTTTGTCAATATAAAGCAAAAAGAGGACCTTATAAAGCATATCTTGGATCTCAAACATCTGAAACTACGAGTATTCTTCGTCAATGGGAACGAGAAACAAAGATTCCACTTATAAAAAGAGCAGCCAAATTTAGAACGGCATTGGGATGGTTCATTAATCAAAACTCGAGACTCGGCCAGAGTATATTACAGAATCTTGAAGCTCTGACAGGTGAATTATGGGAACAAAACGTTGAAGGAGCAAAAAGAACAGGATCCGCTCTTCATAGATTTTCCTGTTCACGTGCAAGCTCTGCTGGATATTCTGCTCAAAGTCTAGTGGGGCGCGTCTTAGTGAATTGACTTTTCTATACTCTTTTACCAACCTTTTATGGCAAACATTTTAAATTACCGTTGGAGCAATGTTATAGGGATTTCAGTAGAAGATCAGTTGCTAATATTATTAATAAAGCTCAGACGCAATAAGCCTGATTTTGAGCTTGCTAAAAATGTTTAATGTAAGTAAAACAGTAATTTCAAATATAATACTTACGTGGGTTCATTTTATGTATAATACGTGGTCATTGATTGATTTGGCCACAGCGTGATTTAGTGGATTATTATATGCCTCAGGTTTTTCAAAATAAAAGTAACAAAACAAGGGTCATTATTGATGCAACAGAAATTCCAATTACAAAGCCAAGTAATCCAATATCACAGAAGGCCACATACAGCACATATGAGGGGTGCCAAACCATAACGTTTTAAGTGCCACACGTACTGAAATACGTTTTATTGCAGTAAAACGATGTATGTGCCGGCGTTTACTTGCAGTTATGAGTTGACGGGTATCTAACGCCATCTAGCTTAAAATTTGTAAAATAGCATGCCATAACGTTTTAAGTGCCAAATAAGCTGCATAAGTTAGTTCATTCAAAATGTCAAAACAAGATGACGCGTCTACGTCGCGAAAAAAAGGTGTTAATATAAATACATGGAAAAAAACAATAAGAAAGCATTCTAGAAACAAGGGTTTATCGTATGTTAATACAAAAAATAAAGAAGTAAGTCAAAAAAGGGAGCCAGGTGAGGTATGTGTGACAATTTTTTTAAATCATTGTTAAAAAATGTAAGCATAGTTTTATCTAAAATATATTACATAAATTTACATTACTTTACCCTTGTTATTATACACATATATTATTTAGTAATAAAATGGTGATAAAAACATTTTATTCGAATTGTAAAATTATTTACTTTGTTGTAGGTTTCTTGCAAATGCCAGTTCTCGTGTACCTGTTTAACATTAGAATGCCGTAAAAAAATATTTCATGAATTCTGGAATCTAGGAGATTATAACGAGCAGCAGATTTACTTAAAAAATATTATACGGCTTTGTTTAATAAGTAGAAGAAGGCATGGCAATTATGACGATGCAACCGAAAGCAGGCGACAACGTACATTTAAATATTATCTTATAATTAGAGGCATGTCGGAAGTTCAAGTAAGATTTACTATTCGTTATTTGAATTGTATTCTTAGTAAGTACAATGATTAATATTTTAAAAATAATTCTATTCTAAAAATAGTTTTAAGTTCCTTTTCATTTCAGGTGTGTAAAAAGACGTTTTGCGATACTTTTGGTATCAATCAACGCCGTGTGCAGATGCTCTGCGAAAATATTGTTACTGACGATGTATCTGTCAAAGATGAGGTGGAAAAAGGCAAAGACGCGAGCCTCAATGGAAATTCTAATTCACACTACTGTTATATTAAAAATATGTCACGATTAGTTAGTAAACAAATTTCGAATCAAGAACATGCTATTCATATGTGTAATGCATGTCTACTACATTTTCCATCATCAGAGCGTCTAGAAAATCATACACAAAATGATTGTAGCCACATTATCACAGTATTACCAAACAGTGAACTGAGTAAAAAAAATTGGTTTGGGCAGCCTTCACCAAATAATAAAATAAAATTTGATAAATATAATAAAAAATTAAATGTACCGTTTGTAATTTATGCCATTTAGTTCATGTCCAAATGATCCGTCCAAACCGTTTACAGAAAATATTCAAAAACATGAGGTATTTAGTGTCGGATATTATGTAAAATGTTCATATGATGATAGACTTTCGAAATATGAAACATACAGCGGCCCTGATTGTACAAAAGTATTCATGGAAAGAATTTATGAAGATCTAAAACTTATTTGTAAGAAGAATTCGTTTCAAAAATGTCCTAATCCTCTAACAATTGAAGATGAGAATACAATAAAAAATTCTAACGAATGTCACATTTGTGAATCAAGTCCGAATAGTGAATATATTCTCGACTATGATTGGCACACAGGACAACTTAGAGGTGTTGCACATAAAACATGTGCAGAAAAATATCGTGCTCCCCGTCACATTCCTGTAATATTGCATAACTTAAGTAACTATGATGCACATTTTATAGTACATTCTCTAAAGGACATGGGTGAAAATGGGCTTCTTCATTCGTTCGTAACAGTAATAAACAAATATATAGTAAAAAAAAAGCGTTAAATCTGAAGTATAATTCGATAGTTTTCAATTCTGTACAAGTCGGGAAAGGTACGTAAAATATTTTTTACATATTACGTGCATAACTTAATGCGTTTAGCATAGCTGAAACGGAACGTTTTTATATTGTCACAGACAAGTTACAGATAAAATTACTTTCAAAAGGTTGTAGAAGTGTTAAAAGAACGGAATAAACGTTACCTGTTACATTTTTATGTAAAAAAAATATTTAATAATTAATAGTTTTATTAGTTACAATTTTAATTTTATAAAATGTTTATTCATTAAGAATTTATTTACGCGCAAAAAGCTAGAACTCAAAACCAAAATAATAAAAAAAAAATAAATGATCAGTGACGCTGTCAAAAGTGCAATCCACTCATACGCAGTTTCGCATCGGTTAAGCATTGTTAGTTTTCGTGGATTATTACTTATTTTAATTTTTAATTGACCCCTTGCTTGTTTCTCGGATTTCTGATTTGCTTTAATGACTACCTGGCTTTTGTTTTACGGACTTTGAATTCACCTTACGATTATGGATAACCGATGTATTAATTGTGGTTTGGAAACAACACGTTTACGAAGATTTTCATTAGATGATAATGAACCCTTTCGACATGTTGTGAATCAATGGATTGCCCCTAGCACGGTAAGTAAATAATTGTTTGTGATTTTTAGTAGGTAATATATATTATAAAAGTATAACTTTTAGTGTAATGGACCAACATTATAACTACACACGTATCAAGATTATCTTCATCTGACGGCCTTTGAATTATTATTTTGATTGTCGACTGAACCATATTGTCATGACTAGTTAATGTGTGATACGAATTTAGGATTTATATATAAAGTTTCATATTAAATTAAAAATTATTAATTACGCTTTCAATGCCACATGCCTCTCTGCCACTCTAAATAATATAGTTTACTGACACAAAGATATTTGTCTTCCTGAAATAGTAAAACTTATAACTATTAAAAGCATCTAAAAGTGTAGAGTCAAAAAGTATAAAGTAATAGTGCCGACAGAGCATCAACACATTTTGTGTCAAGTCCATCAACTTCTGGTTTACAATCTGCAGAGGTGCAAGAAAACATTTTAGAAGCTCCCCAGCCATCAAATGCTGTGTTACCTGTGCAAATTGGAGACCAAAGACAGATATCAGAGACATTTCTCAGTCTTCCAAATTATTATAGAGCAAAAGACTCTCAGAGTTCTTGTTTTGTTGCAAGATGCAACAATGTGGAGCGCAACCGTATACCATTATATTTGTAACTTCTCCTTGTAGAGTTTAAATATTATGTGCCTGCAAATAGCAGAGTTTGCACTACACATTTACTGTGTCAGACGTGGGACTTCATTCCAAATAGTTTTAATATTTCCAGTAGCCAATTTACTGCAGCTTACATATTAGATTTAATTTCATTGATCAAAAATGATGCAGAGTCGTTAGATTTTAATAATGTACACAATATGGAAGACCATTTGGTACATTATTGGTTAGGAATAACAAAAGAAGAATTTGTGGTGTTATTAAATCAAATAACAAGATTAAATGAAATGAGTAAAGGTGCGGCAATACTTGCAATATATCTAATGAAACTCAGAACTGGAGATTCAAATAGGAGGATTTCATTTCTAACTAAAATACCTGTACGCACTGTACAATCAATGCTTAATAAAGCAAGAGAAGTTTTGATGGAAGATTTTGTACCACTTTATTTAGGTATTAATCATATAACGAGGGAAGAAATTGCTTAAAAAAATCTTTTAATACCAAATGGTCTTTTGGCAATTTACAGGGCCCTAGAGTACCTATATCAATTTTTGATGGCACATATGTATATGTGCAAAAAAGCACTAATTATTTAATAAAAATGTTTATGATTGTGTCTGAAAAACCATTTGACTTAACGTATTGAAATTTTGTGACTTTTAATAATATTGACGTTTTTGGCCCTATCAATTTTAATATGAGGGGGTAGAACATAAATTAGGTACGCTTATCAGTTGTTTGTGGTTTGTAAGTCAAAAAAGTTAGTATTGTTTCGACTGCCCGTGAATTTAGTCCGCTTCAGGATAAAGAAATACTTTCAATCTTGCAAAATATTCGTGAAGATGAATCGGATTGTGGCTCTGAGAGTGCAGAACGAGATAATGCAGACCGGGCGACTTATCACCGCTACCGACGGTACGTCTTGAGTGAATTTCAAATAGATAAGCCTTTAAGACAATATTATTACAGAGATGATGTGTTCATTCTGAATAGGGGTTTCCGAGATTCAATTCCACATCTAAACGAAGCAGGGTATAAAACATATGCCATTGTCTGTAAGAGAGGGTGAATACCAACTTACTACATTAGATGCTAATAAAAGTCGTGCAGTCACAATATGCAGGTGGGCAGTTTTCAGAGGTAAATTCTTTCATTTTGTATAAAAAAATGTCAGGTATCAACATAAAAAGAAGAAATTTCATACTGCTTTAAAAGAGATTTTAAAATATTCCGACACGATCTACTTCTCGATCTTCTATTCAAAATCCAGAAACTCGATGTTATGTACAAAAGTGCAAAAATAGAACTAATAAAGTTTGCTGTAAAAATAAACAAAATGTTTAAATGTAAAATATTATAATATAAGCTCAAAAAACATAACAAAAGATTTTAAAATAGCAGCAGCTTTATTAAATAAGTTTCACCCTCTTATTACAGACCGGGCAGATGCTGCGGAGATATTAGAAATAATTCATGACAATATGTATAGGGAAAACACTCTCGCTAATTTTGTACATACATACATACATAAACATCACGCCTTGTTCCCATAGGGGTAGGCAGAGACCACATCCCTCCATTTGCCACGGTCCTTGCATACCTCCTTAGCTTCTTCTACTCCCATTAATCCTTTCATACAAGTTCGTCGGTTTAGGGTACTCTTAACCTGGCCATTATTTAAAATGTCCTGAATTTGGTTCAGGAACATTCGCCTAGGTCTTCCCCTTCCAACATTTCCATTCACCCTCGCCTTGTAAATCTCTTTTGTTAATCTTCCTTCATCCATTCTCTCTACATGTCCAAACCATCTAAGCATCCCTTTCTCAATTTTAGTCACTACATCTTCTTTTACACCACACTGCTCTCTTATTATACTATTGTTAACTCTGTCACTCAGTTTTATTCCGCTCATACTCCTCAACGCTCTCATCTCTACTGCATTTATTTTACTTTTATGCTTCTTCTGCCATACCCAACTTTCACTACCATACATGAGTGTGGGCACCAGCACACCTCTATGCACAGCCAGTCTTGCCTTCTGAGACACTTTCTGGCTATTCATAAATGCATGAAGAGCACCATTCACCATGTTTCCAGCATTTACTCTTCTTTCAATATCACTCTCACACGTTCCATCTTTCGTGAATTTACTACCCAGGTATACAAACTCTTTTACTTCTTCCACTTTCACTCCATCTATCAAAATATTACAATCAGTCACATGTTCATCTCTTTCAAAAATCATTACTTTCGTTTTGCTGACATTCACTTTCATTCCTTTCCTTTTCAAAGCTACATTCATAATAGTTACCATTTCTTGTAACTCATTAGCAGACGATGCAAGTAATACTTGATCATCTGCGTAGAGAAGACATTTAATAAGTAACTCGTTCATTCTTAGACCACATGCACTTTCTTTCAAATCTATCAAGCAACTGTCCATGAACAAATTGAACAGCCATGGTGACGCTACACACCCCTGTCGTACGCCCCTATACACTGGGAACCACTCAGTGTAGGCCCCATTTATTCTGACACAAGCACTAGAATTGTCATACAGAGATTTCAGTGCTCGGACCAGACTGCTGCTCACCCCATACGTGGACAATGTTGACCATAGTTCATTCCTCACCACACGGTCATAGGCCTTTTCCAAGTCAATAAAAGCACAGTACACTTTTTGGTGTTTAGCCAAAAATTTTTCAGCTATACATCGCAAGGAAAAGACCTGATCCGTACATCCCATTCCTTTCCTAAATCCTGCTTGCACATCCCACATTTTACCATTAGTTTCATTTATCAACCTTTCAACCAGCACCTTTGCATACAGTTTGCCGACAACACTGAGAAGGCTGATCCCTCGGTAATTCTTGCAATCTTGTTGTGACCCTTTTCCCTTATATAGTGGAACAATTGCGGCCTTAGTCCAGTCGCCTGGAACTTGGCCCTTCGACCAACACAAGTTGAAAAGGCAGTACAACTGACCTACAACAATACCGCCTCCAGCCTTCAGCATTTCGACTGATACTCTATCATACCCAGCAGCCTTACCTGATTTCATACATTTCAACGCTTTTATAATCTCTTCCAAACTAATCTCAAGGTTATTAATCTCACTTTCATTAATTTCTACAGAGGACATGTCTGTCCCTGCTTCATCTCTAACAAATAAACTTTCAAAATGTTGCTTCCATCTCTTCAACATCCATTCTTCACCTTTTATTATACTACCATCTAAATTTCTGACTTTACTCAGATCAGATGTAGTGGACCTTCCTCGAGCATGCTGTATAGATTTCCAGAAAAACTTAATGTTAGACTGAAAATCATCGGTAAGTCTCCTATCATACATATCTTTACATTCTTCCCTCTTCTTTCTAACAGCTTCCTTAACGCTCACTTTCACTCTTTTGTATTTCATTCTAGCTTTCAAAACATCATCATTTGTTGCTCTTTTCATTCTTTGGTTAGCTTTTGTAGCCAACCAGTCTAACCAAGCTTTCTTTTTCTCACATACAACATCCTGTATACTTTTATCCATCCACAGATTCTTTTCTTTTTTACTTTTTCTCCTTTTAGACATCCCGCATGCATCAATGGCAGCACCTACCACTCCATCTTTAAAATTACTCCAAAAGCTTTCAACCTCATGCATTTCAACAGCATTCATATCACGCTCATTCAAATTTTTCACGTATTCCTCTCTTACATCATCCTCTTGCAATCTCTCAACTTTTATCCGTTCTAGAGTGCTCGTCTTTTCTTTTGCTCGATGTCGCCATCGATTAAAAAGACCACTAACTCGGCAAATAACCAGATAGTGGTCAGTATCGATTTCGACACCGCGATGTACTCGAGCATCCAGAATGTTTTTCTTCAATCTTTCATCCACTACCACAAAATCAATCATACTTCTTGCATTCCCTTCTTCCCTTGTATACATATGAATCTTTTTGTGGTCAAACATAGTATTTGCCACAAAAAGATTATATTCCAGACATAATTCAAGCAAACTTTCCCCATTTCCATTCACTCTTTTGTCACCAAACATACCAAGTACTCTCTCATACCCATCACGCTTCACACCAACCCATCCATTAAAATCTCCTAACATGATTATTCTCTCATTCTGTCCACATTTATTCAAAGTATCACCCAGGCTTTCCCAAAACTCATTTATTTCTTTTCCCAATGTTTTGGTCTTTCTTAGACCCGGATCCGTCGGAGCATATGCACCTACAACAAAAATCCGGGTCAATCCGACTTTTAGCCTGATCCAAATGAGTCTTGGGCTCACATACTCAACTTCTTTCACACAATCAGTCATTCTTTCAGAAAGGATGATACCAACTCCCTGACAGCCTCTTCTGTCCCTGGAAACGCCAGGCCAGTAGGCTGTATAGGAGTTATGGTTAGTGGTATCACATCCTTTCCTTTTTGTTTCATTCACGCAGAGCACATCTATACGTCTGGCATCCATCATCTGGCATACTTCATCTACCTTTTCGTTCATTCCTCCTCTAACGTTCAATGTAGCAAATCGGCTCTCCGTGGCCCGCTTTTCGCCTCCATGAGGAACGAGACGTGATGGATCGCGAATCTCATCGCCGCCCTTTATGACATTCAACTTTTTAATCATTGCGTTCCCACGAGTAGCAAGGGAAAAACAGTCCATTCTGGCAGAGCCCCGCATGCCAGAATAAGGCTAGCCTTTTTCTGGGTTCGCCCGGTCCCAGGGCAATATTCTAATTTTGTTATTACTAATAATTTAAATATGAGGCGATCTTTATTTTTTAACATTAATGCAAATGAAAATAATGTTGCAGATTTTCCTCAGCTCACATATAGTGACTTAGTATTGACATCTGTTGGCACATATCAAATAAAACAGGCCCGTTCATACTATGGTGAACATATCAGAACGGACGGGACCTATACAATAGAAGTGAGTCGAGAAGGGGCGCATAGCCTGCTGCAAGAGCTGTCAACTTCAAACACTGTGTGGCTTTTAAGAGCAAGAATAAAATCTAGGCATAGTGGCCGTAAAACATATTATTCTTATATTTTAGTTGACAGCTCTTTGACCGGCCGAAACGCTATATTAAGTTACTACTGTAACTGCAAGGTCGGTAAAAGAACTGTAGGCTGTTGCGCCCACATCATGTCGATTTTGTGGTACTTGGGGTATGAAAGACATAAGAATGAAAATATCCAGCCCCCGGCTCCTTTTTTGGATAATATTTTAATTGTATAAAACTAATAAAAAATAACAAAAATATTGTGTTTTTATTGTATTATACCTATTCAAAGATTATTTTAATCTAAATTAATAGAAAAATCTACGAAATTCAAAGAAACTAACAAAAAAGGGGTTTGAACATAATAATTAATGATTTTTTACATAACCTACAAAATCTAAAATATTAAACAAAAAAACCCCCAACTTCTGGAGCACTATGATATTTTGTTATCCTTAGTAATTATTTGGACCATTAAAATGGTCCATGTGTCGGTCGTGTAGGTCAGGTCAGGCCCAAGCTTGTATGGGGCCATGCCCATCTCTTTTCATGGGAGGTGAAATAGAAGTATTACCACAAAATAAGGAGAGGTATATTTCTTAATTACGAAAAAAATGTTAGTAAATAACCAACACATTAGTTTAAGATTTATTGATTCTTACAAATTTTTACCATGTAGTCTTGATCAGTTAGCAAAAAACCTCAAAGATAATCAATTTGAATCTTTAAAAAGAAATTTTCCCCAAAATGATGACTTCACCCGATTAAGGAGAAAGGGTATATTTCCTTATGAATTCATGACTTCTTATGATTGTTTAGAAATATCTTCACTTTCATCTCAGTGTCAATTTTATAGTTCTCTGACTAATTCTAATGTTTCTGATAGTGAATATTTGCAAGCAATAGACGTTTGGGATCATTTTAACTGTCAAAATATGTTGGATTATTCAAATCTTTATTTAAAGACTGACGTTTACTTTTAACAGACATATTTGAAAATTTCCGAACGATTTGTCTAAAAACTTATGACTTAGATCCTGTGCATTATTACACAGCACCAGGTTTGAGTTGGGATGCTATGCTAAAATATACAAAAATAGAGTTAGAATTAATCACTGACTACGATAAAATAGCATTTATTAAATCTGGAATTAGAGGTGGTATATCTCAATGTAGCAATCGTCATGCAAAGGCAAATAATCAATTCATTGAAGATTATGAAAAGCATAAACCTAAATCGTATCTTATCTATTTAGACGCTAATAATCTTTACGGGTGGGCAATGTCTTAATATCTTCCAACTGGGAATTTTGAATGGGTGAGTACAGACACTGATTTTAAAGTATCCGATACATCAGATTTTGGCTTTATTCTTGAAGTTGACTTAGAGTATCCAATGGAACTTCATGATTTACATTCGGATTTGCCTTTATGTCCTGAAAATGTTAAAATTGGAAATTCGAAACGTCACGGCTATCTGTGCTATGAGTGCTTCAGGGTCTTTCATAGCGCCTCTCTTTATTTTCCCTCGACAGCGTCTCTCACCGCAGCTGGAAAAAGATGGTCCACCAGGAGCTGTTTACACATGTTCTCATAATGGTTGGACAAATGAAAGCATATACATTAAATGGCTGCGACATTTCATTGATTACTCAAAACCCACTGCTGAACAACCTGTTCTACTGATTATGGATAACCACACACCCACATGGATAACCACAGCTTGGGAAGTGGCTAAATCTAACCATGTTGTAATGCTTACCATTCCACCACATTCCTCACATCGCCTCTTATATTAAGCCTTTGGATGTGACGTTTTTTGGGCCGCTCAAGAGAGCTTACAATAAAGAATGAACGAATGAAAGAAACATGTCGATGTTTATGAAATCCGGAAATATGGTAAAAATTACACCCTACGATATAGCAGGATTGTTCAACAAAGCTTATACCAGAGTGGCAAGCTTAGACAAGGGATCTCTGGCTTCAAAGCCACGGGAATTTTTCCCATGAATCCTGCTGTATTTTCAGAAGAGGACTTTATTGCTATGGATAATGATCAGACCCAAGTTAATGAGCAAACAAGTTCAGCTGCTGATGCTCAGTTGCAGAGACACCAACAGTTAGCTATTGGCAACTCTGACCCACTTCCGTCTGCATCTTGTGACAATGGGAACTTTAAACCACCTCCATCTACATCTCACGATATTCAACAACAACTAATATTGGATAGCTCTGTCTTGATTCAATACACGCCAAATGTTGAACAAGAGCAGTTGCCTGATATTGACCATGTTGTAAGTCCATCTATATTAAGTGAGCTACAAGAGAAGACCACGCCAAGCTTGTCACCATACACAAACCCTTCTAAAATCCCATTTATGTTAAATGATATAATACTTCCGGAGCCTGCCAAACCTTCCACGGTCACATCCACAACAAACGACATTCAATAACAGTTACTCTATACAGACCCAACCATATCAAAAAACAGACAACAACAGTCATCAATTCTGCAAGCAGTTAAGTTTAATAGCCAAACGTCTGCTTATCCAATAACTACAGAAAAATTAGATTTTGCGAAGGTTCTATCAGTTGTGAGCCCACTACCTAACATATCTAATAAAAATAAGACTTCGCGACAAAAACAACATTCCGTAATCTTATCTAGCACGCCAATGAAAACAGTATTTAAATAGAAAGAGAAGAGACGTTTAGAGAAAAAATGTAAAAATAAAATCATTGCAATAAAGAAGGGAGAAACCAGCAACAAAAACAGAAAATATACAGCAGGCCATGGAAAAAAAACCAGAGAAGGCAGTCATAAAAAAGAAAAAGTAAAGAGAGTAAAAAAGAAACTTTTTGAGGACGAAACTGACACGTCTAAAGAAGAAGACGTTGAAAATCTTTGCGACGATGAGTCAGAATATTCAAAAGAAGAGACATTGTGTGCTATTTGCTGTGATTTGCTTGGATTCTTAAAGTTAATTTTTACGCGCTTACGTTTATATTAAAAATTATGAATAATTGAGATTCCAGACTGACAGAGAATTTTTTGAGACTGATCTAATAATTAAATAGCTCCTATTGCACATATGGGAATTTATAGGCTCTCATTTACCGCAAAGTCGGGTAATTAGAGCGATTCTGTTCTTTTTTTAAATGTTTATCTGTGGCCAAATGCCTAATAATGTAACGTTAACGCTGTGATTAAATAATAGTCAAAGGAGTAAGGATTTAGTTTCTAATAAAAAGTTCCAAAAGTATCCATAAATTTGCCTTTTATTGAACTTTTACCTTAGTAGGCTCCCAATTGCCCCGTCTCCCCTACTCGTAAGTAGCTTGTGTTATGGGTGCTATGATAACTGATCAATATTTTTATATATATTATATGCATAAATACTTATAATATATAGATAAACACCCAGACACTGGAAAACATCCATGCTCATCACACAAACATTTTCCAGATGTGGGAATCGAACCCACGACCTAGGACGCAGAAGCAGGGTCACTGCCCACTGCGCCACTCGGCCGTCAAACTTATTAATACAAGAATAATAAAAGCAATAATAATATATAAAATAGCAGCAGAACTCCTTTTTTCAAAATTATTAATTTGTGACAATTTTATTTTTAATAAGGATTTAATTTTGAAAGAAGTCTTTGTGAAATTCAAATTCAGAAAACAAATGTTGACACAATAATTTAGGCAGTTTGTCATATTTAACAAATTCAAATATGAAAATTTACAAAAAGGAAAATTGGAAATGGAGTTGAGAAAATAAGATGAAATTAACAAAATTTGAACGGAATTTATAGTGGTATCGATTGTAATTTGAACGCCAGCTTTAAGTTGTGAGTTACTCTAGTGCGAGTACGTGAAGCGAGGCTGCTACATGGAACTTTTTGTCTATCATAGTATAACAATTACCCTGCTTGGAGAGGATCACACCTGCACTCTATCTAGTTTTGACCCGCCAGCTGAGGTTGAGCGAATGGTAACCCAGTACGTAAGAATATTTTAATTTATATATTATATTATTTATTAATATATAGTATTGATTAAAATATGGCTTACTGAAAAGGGTATCTCTTTCTAAACGACAATGCTCAAAAGAGATTTAATGGATTTAGTTAAACCAGAAAAACATAAATATATGGCATATGTAACAGTCACTCAGCTAAAAATAATAACATGGAAGTCTTAACTTAGATTGCCTCCATATAATTATGAATTAAATCCAATGGAAAAGATATGGGGGCAAGTACCTAAGGTCATGTTGCAGGGACAAACAAAACTTTTAAAATGGGAGAAGTAAAAACTTTACTCCAAGAAGCATTACAATTAATAAAACCTGTAGCATGGCAGAAATGTATAAACCATGTTATAAAAGAAGAAGAAAAATGGCAGAATTTGGCCATATAACAGATAATGTTGTTGACAAATTTATAATTGAGGTTATCTCCTAAGTAATCTGAAGATCCCGTAGATATCTTAATAACATGGAAGTCCTTAGATTGTCTCCACATCCTTATTGTAGGGGAGCCCAAGATTGTCCCTAATTTTTTGTTTCATTGTTTATTTTTTACTATTTTCCTTGTCCAGTACACTTGTTACGTGCAGCCAAGTCAAGGACGCTGCCGTGTAAGCGATGGCCTAAAAACCTGCACACTGAACCAGTCGCACGAGGCGCTCTCACAGCAAGATCTACATGCAAGTCTCACGTGAACCGCTGCTACCTCTAAAGTTAGGAGCCTACGAGAATCACTTCTTGATCGATCGCCGATCGGTAGTCACCTTAGGCTTAGCTAGGATTTAGAACATCAATCGTGATCTTTAGTATGTAGAAGATCAATCGTTGATCCTTAGTCATGTAGTATAATTATATTGTAATTAATTATTAATTAAATAATTATTACGTATCGTTGCATTTCTTTCCAAGCCCCTAGCTGCCCCCTAATAGAGATAGTTTATGAAATAAAAATACAAAAAAATATTTTTGGCATGATGGTTTTAATGTGCCATTGAGCATTGACCTCTTACTCAGTGCTAATATTTACTTTAATTCATTAGAAGGTAATGTTAAGTTGTTTTGAAGTACCTGACCATCTGTCAGGTACTACAAAACACTGTATTTGGGTATATAGTAGGTGGCAGTATGCCGACTTGTAACTCTAATGTTACAAATAATTTAGTTATTGGTAACAGTAATGAGTTGGAAAATGTAATGCTGCACTTCTGGCTCTCAGAGGAGTTACCTAATGTTTGTGTTTCAACAAAACAACCCAGTGAGTTTCAAAAGGCTGAAGAGATTTTTAAGAGTTCTGTTAACCTTGAACAAAATGTATTTCATGTGGACATTCTTGTTTCCCAATTGGAGGACTTGGGCCTTGGTGACTCATTTTCTGCTGCATTACAAAGATTTCTGTCTTTGGAAATAAAATTTAAGAAAAATCCCGATTATAAGCAAAAATACAAACAATTTATTGACAAATACTTGGCACTTGGACGTGCTAAACAAGTTGATATTAGTTTATATGATATTTGTCACGCTGTCATTAATGATCACAGTAAAACAGCAAAATTAAGAGTGGTTTTCAATGGCAGTATGAAATCAAAAAATTGTGTTGACCTTCTATAAAGACTCAACAAGTGGTCCTTCGAGTACTAAATCTATATATACAATCCAGTATCCAGCGGTACAGTAAGTTGTTCCACAATTTCCAGTTGTCAATAACAACCTACAATAACGGATAACAAATAGCTAATCATTTGACGAAATATATCGACGGTTCCTTCACGAAATGTACCGCCTGTACCGTAAGTACTTTTTTTTTAATGGCTTCCAGCTGTACCAACTAGGTACAATTTACTCCGCCAATGTATATAAATAACGGAACAACCTCCAAATGGAAAGCGCCCTGCCGAAGAGGACAGGCCGCAAAACACAAACTATGGGAAAAAAAATCTCCCCAGACCTACAACTGTTCTCTGTCCAATCATTATACCTAAACCCTTCCTTCTCTGATGGCCCTAAAACGTACGATAGAGACGACAAAGGTGCCTTCATTGTCTAAGTCTCAAGAGAAACTTCAGACCCATCTGCGCGAACGACTATTCGAGCCCTCAAATTCGGTCAGTTCTTACACAAAAACAAGTTTACAGATATTGTATGTGACGGAGTAAAAAATTTCGGACGCAACAAGATCAGCGTCCATTTCACTACAGGTCCAGCTGCAAACTTGTTTCTTAATAGTCCATTCTTGAAGGTTGCAAAATACCAGGCCTCAATTCCAACTTATAATATTACGTGCATGGGTCTAGTCAGAGGAGACCCGACAGACTGGCACATGAGTGAATTTGTCGAATCATTAGAACTACCAACTGGCTGTGGCGAAGTTCTTAAGGCATGATGCCTGAATCGAAAAACTATTAATGAAGGAAACATTGGATGAGTTCCCATCCCACTCAGTCTGTGGTTGTTACCTTTAGGGGCCAAATGCTCCCATCAAAGGTATTCTCCTTTTACACCTCCCTTCCTGTAGAAACATATAAATATCCGTAAGTACTTAACATTTAGCATTACAATGTGTGCTGTGAAATTGAAAGAGCTTCAACTAAAACAGGCAACTTTAAAAGGCTGTATTACCCAAATAGAATCCTTTGTCAAAGGCTGATCGGTGGACGTGAGCTTGGAGTCATAAAGCCGGGATTAACTTGTCTCCACATTCCAAGCTTATGAAGATACACAAATTCAAATATTTGTATGTGACCATACTGACAGTGAAGATATTTCTTTGGTAGAACAAAAATATTTTAGTTTTATCTAAATTAAACAAATTAATAAAACGACTAACTCAGTGCACAAGTGTATCATCCACATCCACAACCAGTGTAAAATTACCTAATATAGAGTTAATGTTTTCAGGGAAAGATTTCACACAATAAAGCCATTCATAGAATTATTTGAAGTCGTAATACACAATAATAAAGTTAACCTTCTATAAGGACTCAACACCGATTTCCACCCAAAAAAAGACATCTTGATTTGGTTTAATGTAACAACACTCAAGCACAAGTCAAGAAAGCCAACAAGAAAATAAAAATAGCCAACTATACAATTTTCACAATGCAGAACTCGCAAGTTAACCTTTATTTTTTACCAATACCAACTACGATTCTACAGGTCTTTTCTTTATTATATTACTTTTCAATATTATACTCTTGACTCAATACTACAACTAACAAACTGCACAGTGTTTGTGTTTGGCACAAAGACTCAAATAATCATCTTCTTTAGACCCAGGGGCCTGGGAAAACCTTCAAGGCATCCTCCTGAGTAAGGTTTCAATTGAGAACTATTAACAGCCCCGACCCTCAGGCAATGCCTCAACGCTCGCTTAAGCCCCTCGTGATTAATTATTAATTAAATAATTATTACGTATCGTTGCATTTCTTTCCAAGCCCCTAGCTGCCCCCTAAACGTAAGTCACTAATAGAGATAGTTTATGAAATAAAAATACAAAAAAATATTTTTGGCATAATGATGGTTTTAATGTGCCATTGAGCATTGACCTCTTACTCAGTGCTGATATTTACTTTAATTCATTATTAGAAGGTAATGTTAAGTTGACAGATGGTCAGGTACTACAAAACACTGTATTTGGGTATATAGTAGGTGGCAGTGTGCCGACTTGCAACTCTAATAACAATTTAGTTATTGGTAATAGTAATGAGTTGGAGAATGTAATGCAATAGTTCTGGCTCTCAGAGGAGATACCTAATGTTTGTGTTTCAACAAAACAACCCAGTGAGTTTCAAAAGGCTGAAGAGATTTTTAAGAGTTCTGTTAACCTTGAACAAAATGTATTTCATGTGGACATTCTTGTTTCCCAATTGGAGGACTTGGGCCTTGGTGATTCATTTTCTGCTGCATTACAAAGACTTCTGTCTTTGGAACTAAAATTTAAGAAAAATCCTGATTATAAGCAAAAATACAAACAATTTATTGACAAATACTTGGCACTTGGACATGCTAAACAAGTTTATATTAGTTTGTATGATATTTGTCATGCTGTCATTAATGAACAAAGTAAAACAACAAAATTAGGAGTGGTTTTTAATGGCATTATGAAATCAAAAAATAAAGTTGACCTCCTATAAAGATTCAACAAGTGGTCCTTCGAGTACTAAATCTATATATACAATCCAGTATCTAGCGGCACAACAATAAGTGGTTCCACAATTTCCAGTTGTCTGGACAACAACCTACAATAACGGATAACAAATAGCTATGTATTTGACGAAATATATCGACGGTTCCTTCACGAAATGTATCGCCTGTTCCAGCTATACCAACTAGGTACAATTTACTCCGGAAATTTCCTAATAACGGAACAACCTCCAAATAGAAAGCGCTCTGCCGAAGAGGACAGGCCGCAAAACACAAACTGTGGGAAAAAAATCTCCCCAGACCTACAACTGTTCTCTGTCCAATCATTATACCTAAACCCTTCCTTTTCTGATGGCCCTAAAACGTACGATAGAGACGACAAAGGTGCCTTCATTGTCTAAGTCTCAAGAGAAACTTCAGACTCATCTGCGTGAACGACTACTCGAGCCCTCAAATTCGGTCAGTTCTTACACAAAAACAAGTTTGCAGATATTGTATGTGACGGAGTAAAAAATTTCGGACGCAACAAGATCAGCGTCCATTTGTAAACTTGTTTCTTAATAGTCCATTCTTGAAGGTTGCAAAATACCAGGCCTCAATTCCAACTTATAATATTACGCGCATGGGTCTAGTCAGAGGAGACCCGACAGACTGGCACATGAGTGAATTTGTCGAATCATTAGAACTACCAACTGGCTGTGGCGAAGTTCTTAAGGCACGACGCCTGAAACAAAAAACTATTAATGAAGGAAACATTGGATGAGTTCCCATCCCACTCAGTCAGTGGTTGTTACCTTTAGGGGCCAAATGCTCCCATCAAAGGTATTCTCCTTTTACACCTCCCTTCCCGTAGAAACATATAAATATCCGTAAGTACTTAACATTGAGCATTACAACTAGTGCTGTAAAATTGAAAGAGCTTCAAACGAAACAGACAATTTTAAAAGACTCTATTACCCAAATAGAAACCTTTGTCAAAGGCTCATTGGTGGACGTGAGCGAAGTCATGGAGCCGGAATAAACTTGTCTCCGCATTACAAGCTTAAGAAGATACACAAATTCAAATATTAGTATGCGACGATACTGACAGTGAAGATATTTCTTTGGTGGAACAAAAATATTTTAAAGTTTTATCTAAATTAAATAAATAATAAAACGACTAACTCAGTGCACAAGTGTATCATCCACATCCACAACCAGTGTAAAATTACCTAAGTAATATAGAGTTAATGTTTTCAGGGAAAGCTTTCACACAATAAAGCCATTCATAGAATTATTCGAAGCTGTAATACACAATAATAAAGTTGACCTTCTATAAGGACTCAACACCGATTTCCACCCAAAAAAAGACATCTTGATTTGGTTTAATGTAACAACACTCAAGCACAAGTCAAGAAAGCCAACAAGAAAATAAAAATAACCAACTATACAATTTTCACAATGCAGAACTCGCAAGTTAACCTTTATTTTTTACCAATACAAACTACAATTCTACAAGTCTTTACTTTATTATATTACTTTATTTAAATCAAAATTTACTTTTAAAAAACTATTGAAGCGATTTCTTCTAGAAAAACAAATTGTTCCAATTCAATTCCAGCATCACGTTTTCTTTTCTGTAAGCCAATGTTCTTCATTTTTATAATCCCTACTTATATTAATATGTATATTACTGGTTTATGTGCATATATTTATGTTTATGAAAATATGTGTCTTTATAAAGTAACGATAATTTTAATTTTTAAAATATTGCAGTGTTAGATTTAAATTAATTTTTATTTATTTACTACTTAATTTATAAACTTGTCTTTTATTATTATATACTTTTTCATTGTTGTTATTTTTTATAGTTTAAATTGAGTTAGGTCTTAGATATAATTTCTAATTTTTAGACTAGTTTTATTGAGGTTGTTTTAGGCTGCATTCGTGGCGGTACCTAGACTAGGGATCCAGCTGAAAATCAGCACTGCATGATCTTTTAGGAGATCTTGCAGCAAAAATGCTGAGCTCGTCCTTTTCCTAGGTTATGCCACACTTCGCAGGGTATTGTAAATATACTCAACTGAATTGTGATGTGTGGCATGAGATATGAATATATATATTTCTTTCTTTTCGATATTGTACTCTCGACTCAATACTACAACTAACAAACAGCACATCAAACACAAAGACTCAAATAATCATCTTCAGACCCAGGGCCCTGGGAAAACTTCAGGGCATCCTCCTAAGTAAGATTTCAATTGAGAACTATTAGCAGACCCGACCCTCAGGCGATGCCTCAACGCTCGCTTAAGCCCCCCGTGATGCCTCTGTACACCCGAAAGCATCTTACGGCAATAACACAATCAGGAACAAAAAGCAAGATGTTTCCCCCATCTTTGGATTTGCCTTTGTCATGGGCGGATTAAATCAAGTCAAATACTTTGTGCATGTCCGGGACAGCGGTAGCCCTCTAGAAATCTCGACGATCTTGATAGAGTTCTTGTTTGTTTGGCTTGTCTGTTGGCAGAGCCAGCATGTTCGGAGGACGGGTATGCCATGACGCGTTCTGGATGGCGTTTAT
This sequence comes from Mycalesis mineus, assembly GCA_034621355.1. Classification (NCBI taxonomy): domain Eukaryota; kingdom Metazoa; phylum Arthropoda; class Insecta; order Lepidoptera; family Nymphalidae; genus Mycalesis; species Mycalesis mineus. The sequence goes on along the minus strand of JAXAVZ010000250.1, from coordinate 88,538 downwards.
CGCGTCTTACTGACGTTGACTTAGGACGCTTGGTCTGCAATCACTGAGTCTTAGATCTTCGATATGTAAGTCCTTTGCGACGATGCGGTTGTTCAGGAGTTATCACGATCCGGCGTATGGCGAAGGCGGGCAGAGTTCTGAGCTCTCACGATAAGTCTTCCTTTGGCTTTTTGCAAAAATCTATTTAATATTTAGCTATTAATATTTTTGTGGTTACAACCGAAGCTCAGCATTAAAAATTTCAAGAGACAAGACTTTTTTTGCTGTCATATTCATATGCCATATACATAGGTCATAGACACAAGGCGTTCCGCGTTCATACTTCATAGACCAAGTATGAAAGTGATTGAAAATCGATTAATCGAAAATCGATTTTCGTAATATGAATATCGATATTTTTTCAATATATGGAATATTATTTTTTATAGTGCCAATTTTGAAATAATTCTATTATTTGGTACTTGCACTTTTTTTTTTATCTCTATCTATAGCCTGATCAGGAAAATTAAAACCTCATCATGTTACGAAAAAAAGCAGAACTTATTTCTCCACAGATTAAAGACTACTAGATGGAGTCATAACGCGGCTGTAGGTTCAAGAGCGTGACAGACTTATTTCATTTGGCCTTTATTAGACAGTGACACAAGATTATTTTTTGTCCCTTTCAGCGTGTTCGTTTTTATTGTTTGTCAAGAGTGGAGTTTGTGACAAGCAAGGGACATATCTGAGCAATTATTAGCTTTTTATTAAATTTGCTGATAAATAATACAACTTTGCGGTTACGATATTAATTTAAACGTTATCGTGCTATGGTGGGTTGTAATATTTTCGGCTGCAACAGTCGCAGCGAATAGAAAATCGAAGGAATTGCGTTTCATACGTAAGTAGGCATAAACTTCATTGATTGATGATTTAAAGCTTAGATATGTTATTTTTTAGCAAATTTCATGTATTATGCGTTTACTAAACTATCTTATATAAAGTAATATTTCGTATTTTACGATATTTTAAAACATAACGTTTTATGATGTACTTTAAATGTTGACATGTCATGTCAATAAGGCTGATTTGCTGTCTCACGAGTGGACACGCTATGGGCTCTATCTAGTTGTCTTTAATCTATGAATTTCTCCTATAAGCACAGATTGCTAAAAATTACTTGTGCCAGTTTTTTATTTTTTTGGTCAGGCATAGTAAGGTTTCACATATGCGTTATTTCAAGCGAAAATTGCGATTTTTTTAAATTACCGGATGATTTCAGCCTTTTCTTTTAGTAGTCAAACTCTTGTACATACTGAAAGGTATTTCACCAATAAAACACTAATTTACGAACTGTAACTACATATCTTTTTCTCTTGTATGTGCTTGTATCCAATCCATAATGACCTAGGTATACTAGTATGGTTTTTACTGACCGTTCCAAGTTATGTTATCTTACACAACTACCAAAAGATATTTTTTCAAGTGACGTATACAAACCACAAATCTTAAAAGCCCGAGAGACCTTCTAAGCCGAAGCATGAGGTCTTAATCTCATAGAAGGCGCATTTAGATAATCGATTTACCCCTTCTCTCTATTCTGGTAAGTATTGACTAGCAGACACCGACGACTTCACACGCAGCGAAAATAAGATTACGCGACCCTTTCTGGATAAATAATGGGTATAGTAGTCATTCTTAAAAGCTAGATATCTATTGTACTTGTACATCTAACTTAATAGTAAATATCATTATTATTAATTATTTAGTCTACATTCTCACGCCCGTATACACAATAAATACATTTGAAATGCCATAATGTTTTGATAAACTTACTTGAATATTTAAAATAAATAAATTTAAATACAGGTTACATAATCTGTGCTCCGGGCGGAGGATTTACCCCAGTAAACCAGATGGCTGGGGACAGGGTGATAGTAGGAGAAATTGGCGGACTATCCTAGCCAAGTCCAATTATTAATTTTAAAAAATATTAAAAATAATACAGTTATTATTATTATTATTGAAAAGATCTATGCCACTGCTTTGTAAATCCTAATGAAGCATGTTGAAAATATTTTTTACATCTAAAAGGTTGCATTTTCAATTAAAGCTCCTAGGTAAATAAATATCCGGTTACCAGTTTTTACACAGATAATATACAGATGTAGTTAGATTTTGGTATACATATGTGGTGATAGGGCTGATTAGAATTAGATAAAAAATAATTGCCTTAATCGATAATCTATTGTAGTGACATTTTTATTAACATTATTGGATTAATAAATAAATTGAAAACAACTCAACAAAATCGAACTATAGGTAATCTAATTCGAATCGGATCGATTCTTAAGTCGATATGTTTTGGGAAGGATGCATCTTTAATACTACCACAGGCTCATTCAGGAACCATAGACAATAATTTTGTTACTAGCGCGTCACGGCTGTGGATTCTCTGCTTATTGATAACAAATCCTTAAATCTAGTCTATATTCTCGTGCAAATACGAACTGAAAAATTTGCGTCTACTTCTCTCTATACGCATTATTATAATAGAGCAAAAAATGAACAGATATCTGGGACCAGAGTGCCGAGTGTGAGTTTGTAACCGAGCGACTGCGTAAAAACGTAACGCAAATTTATATGAAATTTTAGTAGCGCCATCTAGTTATAGCGAGAGTAAGCGCTTTTTTGGAACGAAGTTCCTTATCGCGCGTTGTGAAAGGGGGCTAGACGGAAAAAATTCGTACGAAAAGTTGTCACGACACTTTTTGATCAAAGGATCTTGCCGCCGCCTTTGATGTGTGTGCGCGTGAGCGGCGGGGGGCGCCCGCGCTGTATGCTGTCTCGCGCTCTCGTGGCGCCCTCTGGTGTTTCGGTGTACAACAACAAACGCGTGTGTGAAAAAATTGAGCCTACTGATTAAGTTTATATAACATTATATTTGTTAATTATAAAAAAAAATATTATTATTACTTAAAAAAAATAAAATTTTATTACAATTCCTTCACTAATTAATCGAAAGGGACTTCGTTCCATCCGGGTGTCCCTTGGCATCTCTCAACTTTTAATATTTTTTATTATATAATTTGACGTTATGAGTGACTACGTTTTTACGCACTCGCTCGGTGAAAACTCACACTTGCCCCACAAATCGCGAACACAGTGCGAAGCGACACTGTTCTACACTACAATCACATTATACAACATTTTCGCGCATTGGCATGCAACTCTCACGAACGTGTAGAGCGGCTTTACAATATTGCTATTCTTCAAAATCCGGATATCCATAGCGAAAACTGCATAGATTAAAGACAACTAGATGGAGCCCATAGCGTGTCCACTTGTGAGACTTCTCCTCCTCTAGTCGTTTCCTCATTGATGAGGGTCGTGACCACCTCCATCTTTGATCTTATTAGAGATCTGACGCCACTTTGCTCTGTCCTCTGCTGTCCGAAGAGCATCGTAGACCGTGGTGTCGAGTGTGGTGCGGATCTGATCAGACCAACGCATGGGGCTGCGGCCACGCGGCCTTTTTCCTTCTACTTTGCCAGTAACTATTAGTTTCTCGAGGTTATCTCCATGTTTCCTGGCAATGTGTCCGAAGTACTCCAGGATTCGCTTCAGGCAAATGGTTGAGAGCCTTTTTTTAATTTTTAGTTTAGTCAGAATAGATGCGTTGGTCCTAAATGCTGTCCACGGGATTCGGAGCATTTTTCTCCAGCACCACATCTCGAAAGCGTCAATCCGTTTGCGATCTGCGGATCTTAAGGTCCAGGTTTCAGCTCCATACAAGAAGAGAGACTTCTGGTTGTCTTTAATCTATGGAAAGCTGACCCTCCGAACCTACTAGTTTGAAATTTTAACTCATTATAACTTATTACATTAAATATCTGTGTTTGTATCGTTATAATAAATGAAGATAGTAAAGATCTTAAATGATTGGTATCCAGGGTTGTAAAATAAATTACTAGATTAATGTAGTATTTATATATATAATATACACTTTGAGTGTGTTGTCAAAGACCAAAGAGTCAAGAGCATGTCAAGAGTCAAGACTATAAGAAAAAAGTTTACTAATTACTAGTTTACTATGTGAAATGTGAATTTGATGCTTATTGAGAATTGAGATACATCCACCAAGAATCAAAAATAAACATTTCCAGGTCGTAGAATGGTATGTATGATGTTAGATATTTTCAACAAAATAAATTTAGCTTTAGCTTAACATTTGTGCCGAGTTCGTCCAGTCAATTGGCATAATTTTTTATGCTGCCAAGCAATATTCCTGTTTGTGATTAGAGGCGAAATAGTAAGACAATAAGGCTTATAACATTTTTCTTAGGACATAGGATGTGTACTAAATCCCTGCAGCTATGCTCTGTGTCTGTTATAGCCAATAGTTATCTTGGGTACGTATTAGAAACGTGCGGCATTGATAGAATCATAATGAGGTGTGGAATCGATAGCAAATAGTCGCTTTTTCTAATAAACTGCTTTTCTTTTTCGTAGCAAATGCATAGTTATTGAAAAAATCGAAGTTGAAAATTGGAAAATTCTCTTGAACGAAACTCAACTACAACAGCTAAATATCTTCTAATATGCGTAGTTCCTTAATATTAAAGGCAAATATCGAAAAGTTATGATGAAAATTAAAATAAACCGTAGAATTAAACTTAATTTTTAAATAAAATTAAATTATGACATATCGCGATGTAAACAACCCAGACGTAAAATGTCAAAAGTAAGTACGCGACGCCATCTTGAATATCTCAAAAAAAAAAGTATAGGTTGATGAAAGTAAATTTGGAAAAAGAAAATATAATAAAGGTAATTATTTGTTGGTTATTTACTGTTAGTTAGGTTTATATTTATTTTATGACCACTCAGAAAACTTGAGCCCGGAAGTCCTTATTGTTGGTTAGGTTAGAAGGCTAAGGCGGGAGCGAAGCGGAGCGAAGCTCCCGCGTTAACCTTCGTGGTTATTTTTTTTGTAAACCACCCAGAAATAGGAGTCCCGCGAAGCGGGGCGGGTTGGGGCGTTAAAAAACTAAATGATTTGTAGTCAATTGGGTGTTTTATTTCATGCATATCTATGTAAATAAATGTAAACCTAACCTAAAAATTTACTAAATATATAAGCAGTTTTATGTACTTTTACAATTAATTTTATAGGATATAGCTTTTTTTTACAATTACAATAATTTACAATTTACACAAAATCGCATATGAAATATAAATGAATAACTTGCGTCCACGCCACAGCTGTCTTTTGTGGAGTAACATTTTTAACTCAATTACATTTAGTTTACCATTATACTAATCATCAAGACTTCTTTGAACACCAAGGCGCACCATATATCCGTGTACTATACAAATAGATGTAGTACAAAATAGTTATCAGTCCTATCATGAGAGCTGAAATATTAGAGGACTTGATGATTGGTAAGAAGTATAACATACTAAAACATGTTTTTCCTTTATTTTACTACCAAAGATTAGTCGCTGGACCATAATCCGATATGACTGTGTTAATATGTTGTTTCGGATCCTATACATCCAGTGATGTAAAGTCCCTTCAGGATTGAGTATATAGGTCACAGTAGTCGGAGTGTGCCCGACTAGTTTTGAACACATACTGGGTCCTTAGTCATGAGTTTGCTTGTTCCGGTAACTCCGGTTTGCTTTTTATTTATGGGTTCGACATATTTTTAATAATATGGATAACACTCACGATACTGGACCACCTCTAAACTGCTGCTTGACTGCCACAATACACTCAGGGAACTCTCCAAAGAAAACAAAGTAACCCTGTCGTGGGTTAAAGGACACGACGGTAGTCTAGGAAACGAGAGGGCAGACGAACTAGCACGACGTGCATCAACGCTGAAGGTCATAGGACCAAACCCCATAGTTCCTATACCCTTCAGTGAATACAAAACTTGGCTACACAAACACACAAAGATCTGGGCACAAACAACAGACTGTAAACACACCAAAGTGGCAATACCGAGTCTCAACACAAAACTAACCAATAAACTTACACGGTTAACCCGCACAAAACTCAGAACGGTCATAGGACTGATTACAGGCTACTGTCCATTAAACAAACACCTCTCACTTCTAGGTATGACCGACAGCCCATTATGCAGGGCTTGTCTGGAACACGACGAGACACCGAAACACATTATGCTCAGTTGCAGAGGGGTATCGGAACAACGTGAAACATACATTGGCTCTGAAGCAACACTCCATGAGGCAATTGGCGACCTGGGAAGCCTCCTAAGCTTCTGGAGCGAGCTCGGCTGGCTGGAGTGAGTCAGCGGCCTGGCTGTTTTTGTGATGCTCAAGGCTTTCCTTGTAGGTCTCTGGTAACATATGTATATCTTCCTTAACAGGTAGTATGTTACTATTTGACGATTGTTTCTCATCTCATCCATACTGCCAAAAACACAAATTAACAAAATAATCCAATAAGAAAGTTTCAGAAACAATCAAGTAGCATTGCAGTTGAGGTAACATTCTCTAACAATGTTATTCACTGTTAGATAACAACAGTTTGGGGCATGTTGGGTTAGGTTAGTTGGTGTAAGGCGTTGGCCATGCCTAGTTACCACCCTATCAACAAAGACAGTACAATGTTGGGTACAAACTGAAGGGGTGTGGATTTTATTTATTTAAAAGAATGCTAACAATATAAATGTTTAACATTGTTATTAAATATCATAAGCGCCATAGCAAACACACAATACAAATGTCAAGTAGAAAGTTAACTCTACTTTCTTGAATGAATACATAAAAACAAACTTATCTTAAATTACACAAAAAACTTACTTCTAGGTACTAAAAAAATTACATAAAAAGTAAATATAAATTAAATACTAAAAAATTACTTATTAAGAATTACAATTGAAATTAAAATTAAATTGAATTGTTTTAATTGAATTGAGTTATTAGGACATTATGAAGATATTATTTAATAAAAATATTGATTGGAAGTTCTTTTACCTTCTTTTTAAAGTTATTAAAAGAATTGTGGAAGATATCGATACCCGGTAGGGTTTTTTCAATTTCATTATATTTGGCGCCTTATGGGGGCTTGCCTGCCGAGATTTTACCCCACTCCTAACAAGTTAGGTCTCTTCCATCTTAGATTGCATCATCACTTACCATCTGATGTGATAGCAGTCAAGAGTGAATGTATAAAATAAAAAAGAATTTTTAATATGTAGAAGTAACAGTCATATGTACTAACAACATTTTCATTTTGACGATCTTCGTGGCGCAGTGGTATGCGCGGTGGATTTATAAGACGGAGGTCCTGGGTTCGATTCCCGGCGGGGCAGATTGAGAGTTTTCTTAATTTGTCTTGGTCTGGCTGGTGGGAGGCTTTCGCCGTGGCTAGTTACCACCCTACCGACAAAGACGTATCGCCAAGCTATTTAGCGTTCCGGTACGATGTCGTGTAGAAACCAAAAGGGGTGTGGATTTTCGTCCTACTCCTAACAAGTTAGCCCGCTTCCAACTTAGACTGCATCATCACTTAACATCAGGAGTGATAGCAGTCAAGGGCCAACTTGTAGTCGATAAAAAAAAAAACAACAACAACCAATATGCTCATGAAAGTGGCTGAGTGAGAGTAGGAAACATTGATCAACAAAAATAACTGCAGTATGTACAAGTCAAAATATAATTAAATACTAACTAATATTATAAATGCGAAAGTAGCTCTGTCTGTCTTGCTTTCACTCTACAACTACTGAACCGATTTAAATGAAATTTGGTACACAGTAAGTCTAGAGCCTGAAAAAGGACATAGGCTAGTTTTAATCGCAAAAAAGAGTTGTAAGGGGTTAAAGGGGGGATGAAATGTTGTATGAAAGTATCGTCATATTGAAAGCTTAAGACCTATTTCTTGGGCAGTTGATTAGATATTAATAAATATGACATTCAAAGCTTAGAAAAATTAGGCTGCCGTAATAAATAATTCCACGCGGACGAAGTCGCGGGCAAAAGCTAGTACTAAATAAATAAAGTAATATAACTAATTCTTAGAAGTAATCGACAAAGCATTGTTTTTTCTTAACTGGCAGTAATCTGCCATTCTCGGCCTTGCATCAGAAGTGCTTCGGCATCTTGCGTTTTGAATCGAGCTTCTCTATTTAATCTCAACTTGTGCGCCAGGGTGGTCTTCAATCTCTGCCAAAACCGTGTCGTGCTGACCCTGTCCATGAAAGCTTTGCTGTCTGTATAATTTGGTAAATGGGTACTACTTTTGCTGTAGGCTTTTGATGCTATCTGTAAGAAAATAAGTATCATCAGTATCATCATCACCATTAATAATTGTCAATGGCCTACTAAAGGCTTCTGTCGAGGCAATATAGCCTAAATCCAGGTTCAAGCCAACTTGAACAGTAGGATCATATTTTGGTAGACTATCACAGAGAGATATTTAGCAGTTAAATCCCTTTTGTTTTGAAACATAATGAATGCATCTTAAAGTATCATTCATCTAGGCTAGAAATATCTGGGTAAGATGAAGTTTTTTTTACATTTCGCACCCCTAGATCTAAAGGGAACTTAACTCAAAATTCTTGATTTTTCAGTTATGAACAAATTTAAATTTGTCATTTCAATACCTATCGACCAATACATCAGATTCAAAACTATTACCAATAGTCGCCGCTAGATGTCTTTGTATACCCATATCGTTGTACTAGCGACCCCACCCCCCTCGCATCCAAAACAGCGACAACGCCAACTGGGACCAAATTTACATGTGGAATGCACGTACCGAAATTAAACAAATTGGAGTTATTTTGGGTTACACCCATATTGTTGAAATTTGATGGAGCATTATTTCGAGTTGTCGCCATTTTGATAGTTAGTGCTGAGTTAATTAATGAAACATTTTGAATTGAACCAGTATTAATGGCAAAGTGAATACAAAAGAGGGCTAACTTAAAATAAAAATCACCAAAATGGGTTCAACTCAAAATAATACAAAAATTGATAAGCTAGAAGGAAGCATCTATCAAAATGCACTATTAAGACCTTGCCCTTTATTAAAACCCAAGATTCTTAATATTTATCACATTCAGCTGTAAAATAAAGTTCATACATCTATACAGAAAACTTGTGCAATGCACAGGGATTTGGCAATCAGTTTTTTGCCTCTCCTGTAAAATGAGCTTTTTTGAGTTAATACCTGTTTAGATATAGAGGTGCGATTTGTTAGTTTAGTTTTTAATAAGTGTAGTTTTAAGTTCTTAATATTAAAGAGTGTAATAAGTTAATGCATGCCAAGTTAGCCCCTTCAAGTGGGGCATACAATGTAACCAGTATTTTCAATTCATATAATCTTAATATATATAAATCTCCTGTCACGATGTTTGTCCGCGATGGACTCCTAAACCGCTTAACAGATTTCGTTCAAATTTGCACGCAATAAGCAGTTTGGTTCAACTTGAGAGATAAGATAGCTTAGATCTATAATTATAGTCGCAATTTTATTTTATTGCAAATTATTTGTCTATAATTAATTTACAGTCACAATTATCTGTTAACTCCAAAAGATTCTAACAGATGTCGATACTTTTCGACTGGATCGAGTAAGTAATCAATATAGACTATAATTTTTTTTTATCGACTACAAGTTGGCCCTTGACTGCTATCACACCTGATGTTAGGTGATGATGCAATCTAAGATGGAAGCGGGCTAACTTGTTAGGAGTAGGATGAAATCCACACCCCTTTCGGTTGCTACATGACATCGTACCGGAACGCTAAATCGCTTGGCGGTACGTCTTTGTCGGTAGGGTGGTAACTAGCCACGGCGAAAGCCTCCCACCAGCCAGACCAAGACAAATTAAGAAAAATCTCAATCTGCCCCGCCGGGAATCGAACCCAGGACATTGTCGTGTAGAAACCGAAAGGGGTGTGGATTTTCATCCTACTCCTAACAAGTTAGCCCGCTTCCATCTTAGACTGCATCATCACTTAACATCAGGTGTGATAGCAGTCAAGGGCCAACTTGTAGTTAATAAAAAAAAAAGTGCTCAGATTGCCTATTATTTTTGTGCTTTCAGGTTCTGAACATTTTAATAAAATTAATTTTTATTTGTTTCAGATTACATTTTTGAAAGTGGACATTTGAAATATAAGCAACCCGCCCTCTCACACTGTAGTGGCATGGTGGTTTAATAGAGCCGTATCAACCAGAGATGAATATCTTAGCATTCCATGTATTCACCGTACGGGTGGGGGTCCATCGCGTGGCTGAGAGAAACACTCCGAACAGAGCCCGAGACTTGTGACACGGGTGTAGGTTTAAGGGTACCCTTAGTGACGCGCGTCAACACTCACCTCCTCTGTTCAACATTTTTCGAGTAGTCATCTGACAAATGAATACCAGACAGTTTATTCTTATTACTCATAAAGAAACACATTTTTGAAACATATGAATTGGGAGATCCATAACTACCTTAGAGATCTTGTTAAGGAATAGTACACTCAACTCTACAATGAACTTAATTTGAAATTATTGTATAGGTTTTTTCTTTGTTTAAAAGCTAAATTTAACAAAATTTTTAAACATAGATTTGAATGAAAAAAACAAATGATTTGAATCTAAAACTCAAGATATGTACATATTTTATTAATAAATAAAATGCAAATAGTTTTAGTTAAAAAAAATTGAACCACAGATGGTTTAAAACAAATGATTTGAATGTAAAACTCAAGATATGTACATATTTTATTAATAAATAAAATTCAAATAGTTTTAGTTAAAAAAATGAAAGATTACTCAAGCATTCTATTATTTTCAGCTGAAATATATCATGATAATTTTAATGTTAATTATATAATTAATTTATATTGGTTGATTTTTTTTCAAATTGGTCACTATGTCCGACAACTTTTTCTTGTTATTTTACTAGGTTTTGTCTTAGTACATAAAGCCATTTTTCCAGTTGAAAACTAGAAAAAAAACAGCATGAGTATTTGCTTCGATCACGAGGTCCTGGGTTCGATTCCTGGGTCGAATAATTCTGAGCTTTTCCATTCTTCTATGAAATGTTCAGTACATTCGAAGCCCGGAGTTCGGAAGTTGGTGGTGTTACACCCCCGTGCCTCGGAGAGCACGTTAAGCCGTCGGTCCCAGTCACTATCGTCAACATCTGATAGTGAAATCAAATGTAACATTATCACCCTAAGCCCACTAACCCGCATTGGAGCAGCGTGGTGGGTGTACGCTCCATATCCCCTCTACTATAAGGAGGTAGGCCTGGCCCTGTAGTGGACCGTTAATAGGCTGCAGCAAAAATATGGAAGATTTGTCTCTTATTTATATTAGTTTTGTGTTTAATAAAAGAAAATTACAATACAAGTATGATTTCAGGCCGTTAAATAAATAAAAAAAATTTTAACAAAAAAGAGAACCGACTCAAAACGCACTAAAAAGTAAAAAATAACTGTGTCATTTAGTTGCTTTAATTTACTTAAGCTAGGCAGGCAACTTGTTTTGTTGTAATTTTGCACTTATCCCGCCCGGGTTTTTCCTGGGAATTTTGATATGGGGGTATTTAAGGGGCGTATTAACTCTTTACTCAAAGGCCGGCTACGCACTAGCAATGCTTCTGGTGTTGCAAATGTTTATTCGCGGCGGTAATCGCTTAACATCAGGCGACCCGCATGCTCGTTTGCCCGCTTTTATATCGATAAAAAAAACTTGTAAACGCTTGATTCTATTTCTCATCGAATTCGCTTGATGATAAACACAAAAAATAAATAAACAGTAACACTTACGTAAAATTTATGCATAATTAACTTGACACAAAGTAGAATAGTTCTCGATCGAAGTAGATCACTCAATGAAATGACCTAACAACTAAACATTTGAGGTAAAAAAGGAATTCGGAAATAAGATGTTTGCTGTTGAACGCTTTTTATGTTTCCTACTTTTTTGTACTAATTGCCTTTAGAGTTTGTTATTGTCAAGTCATGCATGACTTAGGGCGTAATGTTAGTGATTATAGCCGTATGTTTTTACATTGCTACCAGCGCTATTTTATTTTTCAGAAAATTGTTGCTTTAATTAAGTAAATCTATGATTTTTGAGGAAATTTTGATACTGCTCATGTCTTCAAGTTCAAATGTAAATAACCTCTATCGAATCTCGTAACCTCTTGCCGATGCTGAGGTTTTTGGAGCGGCATGGTGGTTTTAATTAAAAAATAATTAGTAGTACTTAATCGTAGGCAACGGCATCTTGAAAACTCTACAGTATATTTTTTATAAACATTGGATGTGGAAAAGGTTTTGTGAAAACAGATTGAGTGAGATTATTACAGTCACGTGGCTATCTGCCGCATGCCACTTTCAGCCTTTGATGCTGGTCTACCTACCTCTGTATACCTCTGACCATTAAGAATTCTAGATAACGACTGTGTCATATACGTAACATATTATTTTCTCTTCAACATCGGCATGGATATCATTTATATACATAATAAACAGCATGGGTTCCAAACTACTTCCCTGTGAGATTCAAGTTTTTTCTAAGAGGATTGGAATTAATACTGTGTCGAAAGCCTTGGACAAATCAAGAAATATGGCAATACTAGCTTTTTGATCGTCCAAATGAGCAGCTTCTGATGTTATCGGTCGCAACATAAATAATTACGCATAGTCTTGGAAAACTTATGATGTTTGTCTGTTTTTGGGAAGCCAAAGTTAGCTCCATATTTACATGAGTTATACATAAACGAGTGCCTCGTGTGATGTATGGAGATAAAATAAGATCCAAAATAATCGTAGGCGGCAATAAAATTATTATTATAAAAACAAAAACCCAACTGCTTAGAAATAAAGAACTGAAAAGAGAAAAACAAGGATCACTATATCTATATAAAATTCTAAATACTTTTTGGTGCTGCAGGCGGGGACAAACAATACTTTGCTATCTGCAAGCAACGGAAGATCTACCAAAACTACGTTTATCCCCGCCTGCAGCACCAAAAAGTATTTAGAATTTTATATAGATATAGTGATCCTTGTTTTTCTCTTTTCAGTTCTTTATTTCTAAGCAGTTGGGTTTTTGTTTTTATAATAATAATTTTATTTAAGACTAGTTATAGTATGTGGTACAGAAATGAGAGGAGAGGTGAGAGGTGGGGGCTCATATGCGGCGTTAATTGGGTGTCCACGGATGCCACTACAGAAAAGAGAAGGGCGCAGAAAGTTGCAACAAAGGATCTGGCGGAACAGAACAGCAAAGTCTTGGCAAATATGGTAGCAAATTGGACTGTCCACGAGTGCCACTGCAGCAGAAAGGGTTAGAGACCGTGGAGCAAGTAATTCAGCGCGACTAGTGTTCGCCATACAATTTTCTTCGTAGGGGAGGTTAAACTAAAATATACATTAAATACATATATTCCATTTTTCTAGGAATGAGCTATTAATAAGACAAATATGGCCGTACTGATCACGTGACATTTTATGACGTAAGCTCTAGAAGTATTAATGATATTCTGAACCAATGAACAATTTAATTGATATATTTATTTCGAATCTATTATTTATAAATCTTTTTTAAAAAATACTTTAAGTTATAACTTAATTTAATTCTTAAATTATTTATTATACGGGATAAGAAAAATACCAAACAATTAATGAAATTATTAATAATTTTAATGAAATTAATTTATGAATCTGTGGACGAAGATCCGTCTGAATTGTCACTTTCGTCTGTCGTTACATTAATAATAAATGGCGTCGTGTCCGTATGGTTATCTATGATTCCATCAAGTCGCAGCATTTTTTAACCCCATCGGTGACTAATTGTTTTAGCTCAGCCATTTTAAACGTTTTATTATTTTTTCCAACGTATGACTTAAGCTGAGCCCATATCAACTCGATGGGGTTCAATTCACAATGATAAGGCGGAAGGCGTAAAACTATAATATTTTTTTTGGCTGCCATGTCATCGACGACTTTCTTTTTAAAATTTTCTTTTTCAAATTTGGTGAGTAATATTGCCTTCGTTTCGTTTTCGTTATAAGGGAAGCCTTTGATATATAATGATAAAAAACTTAATTTGAATTATCCGATTACGATTTCGATACTAACAATATATTCGATACTTACATTCACTCAATCATTCATTTTTACCCTGTGGTTACAATGTTTTATCTGCACATCCCTATACTTATGACAGAATGCGATTTGACAAATTGATGTTTTAGTTTACGCTGTGGACATAATTTAGTGATTCTTTTTGGTTTTTGAGAAAAAAATTGTTTAAAGCCTGTTTAAATTAAAAAAATGTTACGTTTTTATAGTTCTTCATACGTTGCTTGTAGACCACAACGAGATTGTGCGTGTTTAAACCATTGGATTATTCTGAAAATTGACATCAAAATTGGGCATTGCCAAAGGGGTACGTTTGTTTACTTTTTAACTCATACCAGCCTGGATTTAGATATATGCTTCGGGCGGTGGAATCACCCCGTCAGGGTGACCCAACGGCCGTTGTTCAGGGCGACAGGTAGAGAAACCGGTGGTCTACCCTAGCCGAGTCGAGCCGAGACTATCAAGCTGCTTTTTGCATTTTGGCTGCGAGCGAACTACCGAGGAACCCCAGCCGCCTTAAATGGTGAGCGAGGCTGACTGGGGCTAGAGATGGACGACGGGTAAATACCCAAATGGTAAATACCCGGTATTTATGTGGGAAAATACCCAAGTCATGGGTATTTTGGTTTTTTACAGTAAACGCAACACCTTTTTATTAATTTTTACATTCTTATGAACAAATGCAATATAAACTATACCTTCATTATTTTGCGAGGTATGAATAAAGTAAAGTTTGATTAAAAAAAGTGTAAATAATGAGATAAAAGGAAATAAAATAAAGCCAATATTGTTTAAATATAATTTTTCAACAAAAGAAATGTACATTTTTCCATATTAAGAGTTACAAGTGCGGTTCCAGGGGGGGGGGGTCATGACCCCCATGACCCCCCCCTTCTCTAGAAAACAAGAGTTTTTCTTGTTTACTAAAACATTTTTTGCACTTGCTAGTCTTATTTTGTTGTGAAATTAGTGAATCTTCCGAATTTTGCAAACGTCCTTAGGTAGCGTCAAAATCGCCGGCCTGACCTGACTTGTTTGACCGCGGTGGACTCGTATTGCGCTTTACCATTGCGATGCGTGCCAGATTTTATATGAAAATCGTTATTCCTCGGATATTCGCGCGTGACCTTCGTCACATCAAATCCACCGCCCAGCACCTGATGGAGGTGCTATCCTTTCTTTTGGATTACGTCCTGCACTTGACAACTGTGATGCCCCCATGCCTGTCTCAATTTCAATGTAGAATTAGTGAATCCCCGAAAATTAGCACGCGACCGTCGGTCGCAGACAGCCGCAGGATTCCTCTCGTTTTCGTTCGGACACTACCTTGTACCAGAGCTCTACGAGGCCCCGTGCCCGACTCATATTTATGTGGAACCCGTTAATCCGCGAACTGCGGCCTCTTCCCTGCGGTCGGAGTCTCACTCATCTTTCTTTAGGTTTTCGTCCTGTGCCTGACAATTGTGACACCCCATGCTTATTTCAATTTTAATGTTAAATCAGTAAATCGCAGAGTATTCGCCGTTTCCTATGGTCGCGTGAAAGGTTCCACCCATGGGTCGGGAGTTTGCTCTCTTTTTCTTTTGATTTCACTCCGCGTCAAACACTTCTAATGCATATTCCTGCCTGGCAGGGCCCTCTGTCATTTTTGATGTGAAACCCGTTAATCCACCAATTTTAGCGCGCGATCTACGGTTGCGTGAAAGCCTATAGCTCTGCTGTTAGGGGTTTGTCTTCTCTTATATCTTTTGGATTACTTCCTGCGCCAGATAACTGAGATGCCTCCATGGCTCTTCCAAACTCAATGAAAAATCAGTGAAATCCCGAAAATTTGCGCGTGACCTTCGTGCGCTAGAGCTCTACGATTCTCCCGTATCCGATTCATTTTTGATGTGGAATCCGTTAACCCACCGATTTTGGTGCACGACCTACGGTTACGCGAAAGCGACCCTGCTATCAAAGGTTTACTCTCCATTCTTTTGGATTACGTCCTGCGCTTGAAAACTATGATGCCCCCTGCTCTTCCAATTTTGATGTAAAATCAACAAAATGCTGAAAATTTTCGCGTGAGTTAGTTATTATAATAAAATGTTATGT
This sequence comes from Mycalesis mineus, assembly GCA_034621355.1. NCBI lineage: Eukaryota > Metazoa > Arthropoda > Insecta > Lepidoptera > Nymphalidae > Mycalesis > Mycalesis mineus. The sequence goes on along the minus strand of JAXAVZ010000250.1, from coordinate 72,329 downwards.
ACCATGAGTATGTGACCCCCCCCCCTCCCCACCCCTGAATTGAAAGCTGGATCCGCCGGTGAAGTGTATCATATTAATCACTGTCATCACTTTAATTATCACAATCTTTACGAAGCTCGTCGCAAAATTACGAGGTTTACGGGGCAAGGTAGGACGGAGTTAGTGGTTAGCTTTTGTTTTGGCGACAGCTAGGTAGTCTCTATTATTAAAATCGTTTGCGCCGTTTGCGCGCTTTGTTGTTGACAAGGCGACAAAAGAAGTGCCGGAGCCCGCATAAGGAACTATCGACAGCTTCAAAAACTGTGCTTGCGCTGTACACTCTCAGGACACGTTGAAGAGTCAAACATTAAATCATTTCAACACAAAAGTTTTAGATATAACTGCAAAAATAGTTCGGAAAGCTAATTTAAAATACCCGAATTTTTTTACCCAGTCGGGTATTTATATATATTGGTAAAATCCCATCTCTAACTGGGCAACCCATTGGCAGACAACGATTAGGATGATTTCAGTGGACTCCACATCATGTGGCATGAACGACTCGTGAGCCAGATCCAGATACTTTCGTTTTTTCTCCGTCTAAGCTCTCACAAGGTTCTCGTCATATGGTGTTGTGACGTCCACCCAAAACACCCCCGACTGTGCCCGGCCTAATACCAGGATGCCAGGCTTATTCGTTAGAATAGTCCTGTCCGTGATGATAGACCGGTCCCAATAGAGCCGGATTCAATCACGTTCTAGCACTGGCACCGGTGTGTACTTGCAATAAGGCAGCCGCTGATCCAAGTGACCGTTCACCAAAGCAAGCTCTTGGTGAAGGATTTTGGCTCTTTGGTTGTGTCTGTGCTAATACTCAGTGTTGGCAAGAGCCGAACAGCCCGTAAGCACATGTCTGAGTGGCTCTCCTGGATGGCAACAGGCTCGACAAATGTCGTGAGTGCCATTCTTCAAAATGTACTTTCGGTAGTTCCGCGTCTTAACCATGATCTTTTATCGCACAGACGAACCCTTCGGTTTCCCCAAAGAGGTCACCGAAGCGCAACCACTGCATGGAGGCTTTTTCCACTTTAGTCTCGAATTAGGTCCTGAGGCTGCATGTCTCTCGATTGTGCATGGTTTTGGCGTTGAGTAGGCCTCTACCATCGCACTTTCGGGTGACATACAACCTCACGACAGACGATTTTGGGTGATGTATGCGATGGAGAGTCATAGTTGTGCGGAATTTTGTATCCAGGACGTCTAGTTCGGTCAGAGTCCATCTGAGCACGCCAAAGGAGTATATGACAAAAGAACCCAACCGTTATAAGCTCGGACTTTATTAGCGCTCGACTAGTAACTTTTACAAATATTTGTCAGACGCCGAAAAAAGTCTTAGCAAATTGACTGCATCATGTCCGCTTCCTACACCCCTATGGGTCGTGACATGCCCAGATACCAGTATGTTTCAGTTTCAAGAGAGGGTTTTGATGTTAGCTGGGTCGGGGTTGATCCCGGCCGTATGAGTAACCTGTCCTCTCTCCACATGCAAGACCGCTCACTTGTCTAGCCTAAGTTCCACTTCTCTCCGAAATTGAATGCTTTTCCCCGAATTCTCTAGAAATATACTAAGAGGATTCAAGCCCAAGCAGAACTATAGTGGACTCAGACAGTCGCCCTGGAAGATACCCCTATGTATCCTTATCCGGTCATCGGGAGCCGCCAACCGCTCGCCATGGAGACAAATGATCATGCTCCATTGCCCCATATACGACCGTAAGTAGTGTTGAACTGTACTATCAACTTTGTACAGTTCTAGGACCCTCACGAGCCATGAATTAGGCACTGAGTCGAATGCCTTTTTATAGTCGATCCAGGCGGCGGCGAAGTTCCGGCTGTTGCGCTTGACCAGCTGGCCTGCAACGGAATCGATGAGAAGTAGCTCCTTAGTACCGCGGCTACGACCTCGGCATTCGTTCTGAGCTCTAGATATGATGTTGTTTTCGTCAACGTCGGGTTATCTTAAAACTCAGAACTGATGTCAGTGTCTTGTAGATGGTAGTAAGACACGTATTTAGTAGTATACGACGACGGTATTTAGATGGGACCGCGGTATCAGTGGTATTTGGAGCTAGGTGAGTGATCCCTGTGGTGAAAAGGTTTGGGAGAGTCCATTGCTTGAAATTGGCGAGCCAAGGTGACATGGCAAGCTGAGAACGACTTCAGCCAGTAGTGATGCAGTCCGTCGGGCCCCGGACTTTTCCAGTTCGCGGCCCGCCTTACCGCACCAATTACATCCTCCGAAGAGATGGCGACCGGATTCATCGGCGTAATTGCGGCTCATGTCTCCTCTCGCCGCAATCCAAGGACCCTCATCATCGTGCTCTACCTCTCCTGACCAGATATTGACCAGAAGGCGATGAGGTCGGCCGGACTTTGCTGTGGAAAGGCAGAACAGACCGCAGTACACTCCAGTTGGTTATAAAACCTTTTTTGATCACTCAAGAAAAGACGATTTTTCTGAAACCGCCCGACTCTTTCCGAGTATCGTCGTATGTGGTTCCCCCACGCAGCCATTTTCCCGCTTCAGAACGTCGATGCGCTCCAGTAGTTTTTGGGGTTTGTCAGCCTGATCCAGTCTAACCCCGAGCCCATTGAAGGCTACCCTAACAGAGCGCACAATCCTTAGCCTTGTGTTGCCCGAACTGACGCATTGCAGTCTGTCAGTGATACAGCATTCTATCCTCCTCTTCCAGGCTGGTTCTGCTCTGGTATTATAAGTAGAACGCCCTGGGCGCCCAGGTTCCTTGTCTTTGACATACTAATGAACCGATGGACGGCCAGGGCTGCCGAAGAGAATAGAGGACGTATCATCCAGGCCAGTGCTGACCGCCAAATGCTGGGGCAGCATTTGCCTGACTGCCTCAATGACATTCCGTGTCTTACTACAATATTCAGCGCAATACAGGAGAGCCGCGGAGGATCCTCAAGAGGAGCAGTACAGATTTCAATCAATCAATCAATGAGAAATCAGAAATCGTCTCTTCTTAAACCCATCACATCCGCTCTAAGGCCAGGGCGACTATTCCCTTTGGTGTCCTCCTCCACATGCAAATCTTGGGACATAGGTTCAAACTCTTCGCGAGCAGGTTCCGTCGGTTAAACGATTTGCTCTGCGTATAGGTTGCAACTTCGGCAACACTGTCACGTCCAGCTCCAGTCCCAGACGCGCCCTGGCGATCCCCAGTTAGCGGCCCTATACGCGCTCTCTTAATTCGTTCCATCATCATAAAGGGTGGGGGTGAGAAGCGGTGACGTCACTCGGGGTCCACTCAAATCTCTAAGTTGAGTTATTTCTAAGTCTCGAATACATTTTTGCTTGAAAGTGATTTATTGGTACCCTTTTAGTAATTTTTTGTCAAAACATTTATATAAACGTGGTATATTATACATATTTGAAATGTTCTTTTCACGACCTTTCATTTGATATCCATATTGCTAAGATAAGAGAAATAAATATACACCCCCCCCTTTTTTTCCCCTACACAGCCGCCATTTTGAAAATTTATATAGCCTATGTCACTACCACAGTTTTGACAAATTCAACGACACATCATATGTCAAAATCCGTCCAGCCATATTTAGACTTTAGCGCGTGCCGAAGAAATGGGCGTACATACATACAAACATACATACATACGCTAGAAAAAAATTACCCTCCTTCTGACGCAGTCTGGTACAAAAGCGTGTCTTAACTTAAAAAACTTATCTTTATATTTTTTGTGTGGTGCCCTGTAACAATCTCTTTTGTTTTTTTAGTATACTTTTTGTGATGGTGCCTTTTTTACTTGCACATAATCTACTATTACGATCGTCTACAAACTATGTGACTATTTTCTCTAACTTCGAATTCGTTTTATCATTATTTGCCATAGAGGACTGAGGTTTTATATTAATTTGGTTCAACATTTTATATTTCTTGACTATTTACCACTTTTTTTAACACGTTGATTGCCATGTAGAGTACCGGTAACCACACTCTGCTTTAATCTAGGCGTTGGCCACCGGTGATCTCAAAGCAGGCCTATTTTCAAATTGAATTTGTGTGCAGTAGGTCGCGTTTGTTGTAGATTTGGCGTAACGGAGTGACCGGTATGGCTCTGTAGAACATTTTGGCTTACTTATGATTTTGCTAATCTAAGGCTATTTTCTGTGGAGAAAAGTTTGAATGTGATTACTTGAATATGTTTGTTACCACTAAATGCTGACACTAATATAAGGGATGAAACTAGGGTTGCCTACATTTTTACAGCGAAATATAGTATTTTTCATAATAAGCCGTTAGAAACTATAGTACACTTCTAAAAATATAGTATTTTATGGAACAATTAAAAAAAAAAACAAGAAATATTTGTTACCTATTTATTTTTATAAAAACTATATTTTTTACACTTGCATTTTTTTACAATGTTTTATCTAAAATAAAAGTTTCATATGCTCCATTACATTCAATTTTTAGATTAATGTAAATCAAAAGCTCATTTTTCTTTCTTCTCGCCATTTCGAATTCTTAACTGAAAAAAATCCTTTCTTTAAATGCCGAAGTAGCGGGAATAGAGAGCAGGAATTAAATTAATTTAAATAAATTGGGGAAGTTATTTTCAGTATTTTTAATAATATGCTGCCATTTTTGCCCTATAGTTTTTTCAGTAAACTCACTGCAATCTTTTACTTTTGTAAAGATTTCATTCAATGTTGTTGTTTTAGAGTAAAGATTGTCCATTTCGATACACAATTTTTCTTGTAAATTTAGAATTTCTAATATTGTCTCACAGTCGTTAAAGGAAACCTCTTTTTTAAATTAAAATTTTGAATTTTGCATAACCAATTGCTTTCATCAAAACCAAACCATTTATTAAGATACTCTAAATATTTATCAATAAATAACAAAAAATTCTTTTCAACTCCTTAACTTTCTGTGGGGGGATTTAGCTGTAAAGATTGCAATTTTTTTTTGGATTCATAACCAAAAAAAAGTATCTTTTTTACGTCATTCGATCGCTGATTTCAAAGTCGACATAATATTATATACATCCAAGACTGTGACATTGTTGCCTTCAAGTTGGTTAACAGCTTTATGAAAATTATGAAAAAATGGCTTTGAAAAAAGATTTGAATTTTACTATTCCCATTGATTTTAATTTCAATAAGGTTAAAAGCTGCAGGTTCCACATAAGAGGTCCTGCAGTAGATCCCTGTATACACCCTCTGTTGGTTCTCTTGGAGACTTCGTGCCCTGCATATTTGAGCATAATTTGGCGTTCGCTCTAGTAGCTGTCCTTAAGCCTGATCGTGTACTGGTCTTCGATGTTATCAAGCAGGCACTCCATGACTTTAGGCCACCACGCATTGTCAAAGGAACCCTCTATGTCGAGGGACACTACTGCCCCTATCTTCTTCTGGTCAAGACCTTTTCTGATGAGTGTCATCGCGTCATAGAGGGCATCTTCGGTTGATCGCTGGGGCATGAAGCCGTATCGCCTACGGCTAAGTCTGTGTCTCCTTCCTAGCTCTCAGACCATCCTCTTGCACAGGATTTTCTCCAGAATTTTACCAAAAATTGGCAAAAGTCCAATGGGTCGATACGATTTTGGGCTAGTGTAGTCTTCCTTTCCAGGCTTCCTTATCACTTTGATTCTGGCCTCTTTCCATGTTTTGGGAAAACATCCCAGAAAATAGCAGCGATTAAAAATGCTAAGTAGTACTTTCGGAGGCATATGTCGGCCGTCAAGTCATCGTCCCCTGGGGCTTTTTTGGGGTGAGTTGTTCAGGGGTAATGGCTATAAACGATTCCTCTATGGCTGCCTCAAGCAGAGAAAATGTGAGCTTCCTTGTTAATAGCCTTTGGTCTTCGCTATTCAGCTCATCTTTATCTTCTGGGAAAAATAGATCTGTGTCTGGGTCTGATAGAAGTGCAGCTGAGTCAAGGGGATTTAGAGTCTTGTTATCTTAATAGTACTTCTTCATGCATGCTAAAGGAGTACCGCATAATCCTATAGATCCTAGATTCAAGATCCTGGCTACTACAGAACTTCTTCCAGCTTTCAGTTCTTGTTGAGAGAATAGCAGCCTTGTATTGTATTGTTGCAAGATTCTTCTACAACGTGTTGTCTCTTTCGTGGGTTAGCTTTCCTGATCTTGTTCCTATGCTTTATTACCTGTAGCTTCAACTGTGTAAGTTCTTCCGTCCACCACTTGAGCTTTTTGACAGCAGTAGGTGACAAATAAGGCATAGAAGATTCACACGCCTTCCGAACACATTATATATACCTATCGACTATGCCGTTCATATCCTGATGGGTGGTGCATCTGTCGATACTTTCTTCCTTTATGCATTCTGCTAATAATTCTTCCTCAAGTTTGGATCAGAACTGAGTCCAGTTAGCCTTCTTCGGGTTCGTCTCAGAGGTATGTCTCTTCTTCATCATTATGGTGAGTGTGATTGCTCTATGGTCAGATGCTGTTACCATATTGGGATCTACTTTCCAGTTGCAAACCACATCAAGAAGAGATCTAACTGTAGTCTTGCACATACACTTTCATCAATAACAGTATGTGAGAGCTTGAGGTCATCCGCAAACAACAAACATTTTGCATGATCTTGGAAAATCATTTATCATTTAAATGAAAAGTAACGGTCCTAAATTACTGTTAACATATTTTCACACGGAGCCACATAATTTAAGAGGCAGTAAGGGCCATACCTCACCGAGATGCCATGGCGACGTGGCCAGCGACGTTGCCATGGCTACGTCTGGGTGTCTGTCCACCATACTGATGTTTTCTGGGATAGAAAATACTTTTTTAAAACAAATTAGCCATGTCCGTTAATAGTCCGATGCGAAAACCAAACTGGCTACAGTGCAATTCACTATTGTTATTCAAATGTGATATTAGCAGTCCCTCAAAAATTTTGAAAGCACTGTCACCAGCGAGATAGGGCGATAGTAATTAGGGTCAGAGATGCCATCAGCTGTATTTTTTACAATTGGTTATACATTTGTTTTCGTCATGTCTACTGGTATAAAGCCATGATCCATACAAGTGTTATACAATTATTAATTAATTTTAAGAGCTTAAGGCCGCCATTGTGTGACATATCAAATAAAAATACTTGTTGTGACAATTTCAATTGTTTTTTTGTAATTTCAAAATATATAGCTTCTAAAATATTTAAGAAACTATACCATTCTTCCCCTTAATATCTCCGAAACTACTATACCTGTAGTTATGAAAAAAAAAATACAGGCATTAGTTTTTCTCTAATACGGTAAACCTATGAGAAGAAAATATTTTAGAAATTGATTGATAATTTAATGGATTATTGATAAAAACTACTTACGCCAAATGTAAGAAGAAACCAAGCCACCAATATGTAAAAAGCAAGAAAGATCCTATTGGTTTTGATTATTATTACTGTCACTCGTACTTTATTAAAATGTTAAATTTGGAGTTAAATAAATAGGTCTCAATATCCTACACTAGCTTAAAAAGGTTCGAGTTTCAAAAGTGTGTCTACATTTTGCAATCGCAAACAGAACTCTTATAGGTTCGTCATGTCTATCTGTCTGTCCGTCCGTATGTCAAAGTCCCTTTTTTCCGAAACTATCATGCGATTCCCTAATGTCTCTAGGGCAAGCATCAACGCTCGGCCTGGACTAAGACTATTTAAAAGATAACTATTTAAATGGTCAAGCGTGTTTTAGATTTCTTTATCTTTTATTTTTACTTTTTCTTTTGTTCGTGTTTTTTATTGTCTAATACATCGATATGAGTTATGACTTCTGCACTCGGCGCTATCTTTCGACGTGTTGGTTTTGATGTGCTGTCACGTTTTAGTTTTTCCACAAATTAAGTACATACTAATGTTACCAAACTTTTTGGGTTCCGTATTGTAATGTCCGTTTCATATTCTTTCCAACATTTTAGCTTTCTGCATTCAAATTGGGTTTCTTTTTTTCATTGCGGTTACCAGGATATATACCTGCTTTCCTGGATCCGTTACGTAGAATTTGAGCATCTATATCAGCGTAAACCTTTCCAAGCATTATAGGCACTTTTGAGCATAACACTCCCGAAGTTAAGCCGTTGCCACTGAACTAATAAATTATCTCACCTTTCTTTAAAGGGTTTCATCACAGCAATGTCCAGCGGTTATAAGATGTGCCTAGTATGAGGCGGCAATTTCAAAGTTGTTATACTTAGTGAGCCTCTTCAATAATATTTAGACCTACGTTTTTTATTTTTTTTAATGCTATAGACTAGCGCTTGACTGCAATCATGCCTGATGTTAAGCGATGATGCAGCCTACGGTGATACGCGCTTGCCTAGAAGATGCCTATTCACTCTTGACTTAAAGATGTAGGTACGTGGTAGAGAAAACGGAAAAACGGAAGCTGGAAGGGTGTTCCAAATTTTAGCAGTGCGTATGAGGAATGAGGAACCAAACCGCTTAGTACGCGTCCAGGGGATATCAACTACGTAGCGGCGTAGATCTTTTTGATGTCTGGCAGTCCTATGATAGAACGGTGACGGAGGAACGAGATCAAAGAGTTCGAGCAGACTCCGATTTTTTTTGAATTTATCTTGTAGTTTATTGCTAGTTAACGCGACATTGCCAATGAGTCTACTAGTCCGGTGATCCACTGTGTTGCTGCGCAGCGAGTGCACAGCGAGCTGGTATTTGGTAGAGCCATCCCATAACTGAGAGCAGTACTCCATGCACGATCGAACCTGTGCTTGAAGTATGAAGCTGTTCTGCCGTGAAGTACCGCCTCACCTTATTGAGAATGCCAAGTTTTTTTGGCAGCTGCTTTTGCTCTGGACTCAATCTCCAAAGTTGAGCTTAGACGACAGTGTTACCCCTAAAAGCTCTAAGGTGTCAGTAATCGGTACAGATATGTTCCGGAAAGTGGGAGTTAGATGGAACGGACTCCCTTTGGCGGTGAATAAACACGACTGTGTTCTAGCGGCGTTAAATTTGACCAAATTGGAGTCACCCCAGTCAAGATTTTTTTAAATCTTTATTGAAGGAGCTTGGTCCAATCGGACTATGCCGCTCCGTAAAGAAATATCTGTTATACATAAAGAATTCACATTAAACGCTAAATATAAAATAGAAACTTAGAAATAAACATTTTTATAATCAACTAATTAATTTTTCGTACTGATTTTTGTATAGCCGTAGCAGGGCCCTGGCTTCATCCGATTGAGGATTGGCTAGGACAATGTTATAACCACCAAGCTCTCCGATTATAGGGAATCGCAAAATGACCTCACGTCGCTCTGCTTCGTTTCGGACACACTCCATCAATACATGGTATATATCATCTGGCTTGTCGCAGTCTGGGCAGTTAGGAGAAGGTACCTTGCCAATTAAAAGTCCAAATTTATTGAATGGAATGTGTCCGGATCGAAGTCTCATAGTGTGTACCGCGTCCGTTCGACTAAGCGAGCAGTTGTTAATCCAACTACTACTCGGAACAGATTGTACCGTCTGATACCATATACCTTTACATCTCGAGCGTATGTCGAAATATTCGTGCCATAGGTCTATGCATTTATTTTTAACCAAATTTATACAGTCAGAATAACATGGAGCTATTTGTATAACGTCACCGTCATATGTAGCTTGGTCAGCCAATTGATCTGCCCTATTATTTCCGCTAACACCTATGTGAGATACCCCAGTCAAGATTATCAAGGCTTAAATTAACGCGGCTTACTAAAGCCTGTCTTTGCTCAAGGAACTCAACTCCAGTAGCACGGGGATTGGATATATATCTCTCCGTTATGGTGCTGTCGTCTGCGTACCCAAAAATACCGGGCATAAGCATATCATTTATATGCAGCAGGAAAAGGGTAGCGGAGGGAACTGATCCCTGAGGAACTCCGGGATTAATATCCATTTGATCAGATGAGATGCCATCTAAGACAACTCTAAACGATCGTTCACTCAGAAAATCAGATATCCATTGACAAAGGCTATAGGGAATTCCATTGGAAGGAAGCTAGCTTAAAAGGCTCTCATGTCATACCCGGCATACTACGTGTGTGGAGTGCCCGTCGTATACAAGAAGCACCGGGCGTTTGTCTTGGACAGTAGGCAAAAAGTTTTCTTGGAAAACGAATCGGACACTTCTGCCTCCAGTCATTCTTAGTGGCGGCATAAGATGTCACTGAATAGGCTTCAGGAGAGATCCTTGTATCCCAAACATACTTTCCTTTATAGACAATCAGTGGCGGTGTTTTTTCACCTGAAGCGCTGGCGCCAAGTGACACTGTAGTATTATCTTTTCCAGCTGTAGAGATCACCCTGATTGCTGCATGGCTTTTAGTACCAACGATTTTCGTTTTGGCCGGGTCCTTGGAAAACCTCGTTTCATCAAGGTTCCATATGGGGAAGCGAATATCTTAGCATTCCATGGATTCACCGTGCGGGTGCCGGGTCCATCGCGTGGCTGAGAAAAAAACTCCGAACAGAGCCCGAGACTTGTGACACGGGTGTAGGTTTAAGGGTACCCTTAGTGACGCGCGTCAACACTCACCTCCTCCGTTCAAGTTATTCTCCCTGCCCAGCCAAATTCGGAAGGACCCTACTAGAGCAGCTTTGGACACTCGTTCCAATATGGAGCCTACTGCACTTCTAGTAAGGCCAAGGTCTTTTAGCAGGTTGTAGAGAGACTTCGCTGGTATACCCCTCGCACCCACTTCTACCGCGTATAAACTAACCACGTAGCCATTTTGGTTAGTTCATTAGTAAGGTCATAATATTTATTCACTTTGAATACATGGTCTTTAGGGATGTTTGTTTCCCACGGCACTGTAAGCTCAACAAGTACTATACGTTTGATTTGTTTGGAAAAAAGAAATATGTCCGGTCTAGATGTTGTAATAGCTAAGTCTTCCGGGATTTTATTGTGCTTTTCATACGTGTCCATTAATATAGTCCAATCAGGAGCAGAGCCCAGAATTGAATAAGGCTTGTTCTTGAGCCTGCTTTAACGAAGTTAATGTATGTCAAATTTAATTCGCGTATAGTTTTTTCCAGAAAATCAAAATATAGGTAGATAATAAATGGATCTAGAGCCGTTCTGCGCGCGTACTTTACAGCCTATGGCTTTAAAAACCGTTAATAAAACGAAATATTTTCTACTGGAATTACTAATTCTTGTACCTAGTATGTATGTACTCCTGAAAGGTGCATAGTACATACTGAAAGGTACATAGTGCAAGAATTTTTGAACGAACGCTTTCAGATGTATATTGATATCTATGGTTAAGGTCTGTGGTCAAAAGCATAGATTACTAAAGCATCAAAGTTGTCAGTTTGTAAATGGTCTGTGTGAGAGGGTACAGATTTATAGGTTTTGCAATTATATTTTTATCAAATTATTTCATTTGAAACCACTAAAAAGTATAATTTATTTTTATTCCCGTGATTTTTTACTGTTTTTTGATATACTGTACAAAGACCTGGCCAGAAATGAAACAACACCTTTGTCTGCTCGGCTAAACTATTGATGAAATCTTTTGTGATGAATTGGTAGCAGAACTCCCCAAGAAAGTAATTTAATTTGTGTCAAATACCAGATTCATTTTTTCCAAAGCAATCTTCTTTTGTCAAATGAAAAACTGGAAGAAGATTGCAAATTGGATTTTTTTTTGGGGTCAATAAACAGTATCTTACTTACTTACAAAAACTAAAACTATTACAGAAAACTGTCTATGTATAAAGTAGAATGCCAGATCCTTACCCAAAAGGAATTTATTATATAAATGTTTTACAATAAGCCATTTTCTCACGACCTCGGAATAAAATTCTGTTAAAAAAAGTAATTAAACTATTTCCTTTTAATTTACACTCTTTACGCATTTTTAAATCTTTATTGTTGCACTGGGTTCTAGCCTTTTAAATCGTTTTTTTTGTATTTTCATCAAAAGTGTGCTCTAAAAAGCTAGTATCCAGAGACGTTGAGCCTATTTAAAATGTATTTAATGAAGCTTTGCGATTGTCATGTTGGTGTGAGTGCTGTGCTACGTGGTTGTTTACGGAAATGGACTATAACCAACGTTAGGCTCGTATCGAATATTCCGACTTCTAGAACCTTTAAATGTAATTTATATTAAATAATAATAAAAATGCAATAAAATGATGCATAATACATTGTCGTACAATATGTTTTTATTAGTGGGTTAAAGTCCTATACATTGTCTGGCATTCTCCTTTGACAGTTCACTGCAACACTTTCTTTCTAAATATATTCTGGCGAGTATCAAATAAGTCTAAATTCACAAAGTTATAATTATAATTATAACTTTGTGAATTTAGACTTAAGGCATTAAGTTATACATAGGCGAGCGCTTTCCAGTGTTAGTACGACATTTACCTAAAGCAAATAAGGGTTTTTTATTACGCATAAGTGTTTGGTGTGGAACTCTGTAATATAGTTTATTATTAATTGGTGTGCAGTCATACTTACCATGGCAAATGTCGGAGAGAAACAGAGCCATGAGTTGAAGGCGTCCCGTTTAAAGTGTTTGAATATTATATTTTTAAAGAAGATAATCACATGAGCAATAAACTTTAGAAAATTTGTTGTTAACACAAAAAACTTCTTTTGTACCGATTCAAGGGCATCTGTATATTTTTGATAATATGGACTCCTATATATCCTCCTCATGGCATATTCTAGTTGAGAACGTATATGACTTTTATAAATGTAAAGAAAAGTAGACGGTAAACTCCAAGGAAGAAGGCATAACAAAACCATACATTTTAAAGGCTCTGCTAATAATATTATAAATGATCGAACGAACTTCCTGAAGTGAAGTTCGATCATTATTATATGAGTCGCTTCATTCGAAGATATTTTCTTTTAGAGATTCGTTATGCACAAAACTTGGTTAAATGCACAGAACTTCATGAAATGTGATTTTATAATGGGTGAAGAGGGTTCTTATATCTTCGAATGAAGCGACTCATATAAGAATTGAAAGCCATAAGCTTTCAATTAAATTGATGACATGATATTGACATTATGAAATGGAACGATTACCAGTGTTGCCAGTTTCAATTATGCCGGATCCACTATTATGTCATTATTTGCAAAAAAAAAACCTAAAATCTACAACATGTTTTAAATGTGTTTGCAATTGTGAATACTAATTATTTTTAGTGATTTTGATTTATAAAAAAATAAAGAATTTTTGAAAATACATGTTATTGTTGTAACGTGTTGGGCCCAAAATGGTCAGTCTCCTTTATTTAGTGATTTTAAATTTAAAATAAACCGCTAGCCCCCATTAGCTGTAGGTGCTAAAAATATTTTTGATATATACTGGTCATGAGTTGCGGTGCAACGTGATATAGCCCCTAGTTCTAATAATTTATTAATTGCTTTATGCATATCTATATCTATATCCTCATCGTGAGTAAAGTTACACAGTGGTGCAATAGGCTGATTGACTCGAGAACAAATAGGAATTTTAAAACCGTGTTTTATGCATGATAACACGATAGTGATTGTTGGCGTCACATAACCAACAGGTTATGTGAGGCCAACAATTAATGAAAAATGGTATTCTGCCTGCATGTACCTGAGTTATTTTTGTTGTGGCGCACGAACTCTTCGCTGTCGCTTGAGACTGCGATGGAAATGATCGACGTGACGTCACTGGTGGTCTCCTTTGACCTCCCCGCCCCCCGCTGTTCGACGGGTAGCGAGGAGGTCCTGGCCAGTTTCCCTGGTTGACAGAGTGCGTGACCGGCGGCTTGTTGTTCTGATTTATTATAGATTTTCTTATCTGAGATCCTTGTTTTTCAATGGCCTTACTGGCTTTTATTTTTTCAGATAATGAGTTACCGAATAGGGTACCATCGCGTTCTGAGTCTTGAATGACATGTAGGAAGTTCTTTTCCAGACTTGGGGTTATTAATTTTATTCTATCTTTGGACGAAGAGTGATGCAAATCGGATAACAAGCGACAACCGTCGCTTAAATGTTTTAAAGCAAGAACTTTACTATTTGATTTGAGCAAAGTGTTCATTGCTTTATTTATTGCTGCGGTACCGTTTCCTAATTGTTGTTGAAAACCAAACAATTTTTTGTCTCGTCCTCTAACTATATCTGGTACGGCTGCTGCAATTTCCACATTTAACTTCGTAGCTTGCAATAATTTGCAATTGGTGGGTATAGGATGTTCTTTCATGAGCTTATCTTTATCATCTTTAGCCAACCCTTTCTTCAGTAGGGGGGTCCACAGACTAGCTAAGCTCTCGTGGACCTCTTCTCCGAAATCTGGCGCACTCGATGCAGAAGATCCCAACGCAGATAGTAGCTCCGGGTTAAAGTCACAACCAAGGTTGACTCCGCTGACGGGGCCGCCGCATCCGATGTGATGTCTGGTATTTCCTGCAGGGCAAAAGCTGCCACTGGCGGGCCTTCTTCGTAAGGAAAAGTAGACGAACCCTCTTGTGGTCCGACGTCGCTCGTATCTACAAAAACATATTACGATATCTGAGCGATCGAAAAAGTGGGTATAGCACACGTTTGGCTTTTATTTGTAATTTGTAGTTTCTGTGCATATCTATTTCAGACTACACATATTTTCTACTTAGTTGTCATGAGACATGACTCATAATTAGCACGCAGCTAATTATGTTATCACAATTGACTCGCAGTCAATCGCGATTTTAATTTTTAGTGGGTAATAATAAAGTAAACTAACCTGCAACGTGTTCATCTTCAGATGAATCTACGTCGTCGTATCCGATGCCAATCTTTCTCCTTATTCGCTTCAAATCTTCTAATCTTACGTATTATATTTTTCTAACTTCTGTTGTGCACTACGTTTCGGCATTTTTAATTTTTTAATAGGCGTGTGCGCTCGTTGCCACGCACGACAAAGGAATGAAACTGTTGCAAGTGAGGTAAAGTAGGTAGTAGAAAAAAAAATTATATACATCTCTGAACTCGTGCGATGTTGCCTGTAAGATAAAGGCACTACTTGGTAAATATCTTCGAATGAAGCAACGAATATATAATCTATATGCATATCCAAATGCAAATTGGAATCCAAAGTAACACCAAGATCTTAGACTATCAGCTAGCTAGTCCTAACTATGTTTCACAGAGTTTATATTGAAATTTATGTACAACTTTTTTTTGGTAAATAAATTAATTTACACTTATTTAAAGCTATACTTAATTTGTTTTGATTACAATACTCAGTTAAGTGATCAAGTTCTTCTTGAATTTTAATGTCATCCAGATTGTTATTGATTTTTAAATTTAAATATATGCCGATGCATATAAAAGCATGTTGCAAATGCTATGAATGAGTGAAATATGGTTTTTTTTAAATAAAAAAAGCGAGCAAACGAGCAAGCGGATCACCTGATGTTAAGTGATTACCGCTGCCCATGAACAACTGCGACACCAGAGAAGCCACTGATGCGTTGCTGGCATTTGAGGTATTTATTTACTCTCCCCCTGAATTGTAACACTCACGGTGGAAGCTGATTCCACAACTTGCAGGTGCGTGGCAGAAACGTTCTGGTATAGCGGATGGTAGTACTATACCAGGCATCCAGAGGTGTAGATCAAATTTGTTTCTGCGGCGTGAGGTACGGGCAGAGAATCCAGACGGTGATATCAGATCAAATAGTTCTTCAGAACACTCCCCATAATATAATCTATAAAACACACAAAGTCAAAGGTCTGTAGTTAACAGGGATCGACTTATCGCCCTTTTTAGGTACGGGATGAACCAAGACGGGACAGTGTTAGTAGAGTACGATAACTGAAACAGGCGCGCCAAGACAGTTGTCAAGTGTCAACTCAGGAGCGCATGTTTTTAGCACAACTGCAGGAATACCATCCGGCCCACTTGCTTTGTTGATATCAAGGGAAATAAGCATTTTGCGAATTTCTGAATGAAGCGAATTTTGCTCAATGAACTTGGACACCGCAGGATGGAGGGTGGTGTTCTCCCATCAACAACAAGCGTTGAGTTTGAAGGTTCCGAGCAATGATCCTCATACTGCACATATTGCCTACGGTTTCTTAGATAACTGGAGAAGAACTTAAGTAGTAGCGGTGTAAATCCAACAGAAGCAAACTTACTCAGAAGTACGTCATTATCAACATCATCAAACGCTTTTTAAAAATCAAAGTAAGCTGCGAACTACCATCAACAGCCCCAGTTACATAAGCCCAAAATGACAGC
Organism: Mycalesis mineus; assembly: GCA_034621355.1. NCBI lineage: Eukaryota > Metazoa > Arthropoda > Insecta > Lepidoptera > Nymphalidae > Mycalesis > Mycalesis mineus. Next base: position 56,063 of record JAXAVZ010000250.1, on the reverse strand, counting down.
AAATTAGTAGAAGTTGAGCGACCTGCTCTAAATCCATGCTGAACGTCAATTAGTTGGTACTCAAATTGCTTCCTTCGACTCTCCAATATCGACTCAAACAACTTACCGAAAGCTGATAATACTGCTATAGGCCTGAAGTCACATATTTCAGAACTTTGGCTTTTTTTGGGAACGAGCACTACTCATTAATTTGATATATTTCGTAGGGTTTAGCCAGCGTTTAGATATATATAACAAAAATAGGTATTCCGATGATTTTACTCCGAAATTTAAGACCACCACAACTATGCGACGGAACCCGACTAAAAGTCATAATTACAACAAAACATATTAGATGCTTAAATCCTAACAGGTTGCGGTGCCGGCGATATTGTTTTTCATCCCTGAATTTCCATTATACCAAATAATTTTCCATTTGAGTTTAAAAGAACGCAATTCCCAGTATCGGTGTGTTACCAATGACAATTATTAAAGCTCAGAGTCAGACTTTCCGCGTTGCTAGAGTAGATCTTAGTCTCAATTGTTTTTCACATGGTCAGTAGTTCGAAAAATCTTTATGCATTCGTACCAGAAGGGTCAACTTTCAATATAGTTTATCCGGAAGCTTTAAGCTGAAATAATGCATTTTTTATATGAAATAACTTTAGCGTCAAGCATTTTATGTTAGAAACAATGCATAACAAAAATTAGGTCTTAAATAGATTTTTAAATGGCAGCGTCATTTAATTGTCACCTTTTTTGTCTCTATAGAGAAACAAAATGTAAATTTTATTTAGAAACTAGTTATGAAATAGCAACATTGTATTATCATTGTTTAGACTATCTATGCAAACTTTTTTTTTGTTATCTATGGTTGTCTGCACTTCCTTCTTGTAATGGCCGTCCCATGTAAAAGTTAAGTATAATAACTAAATAGTGTAATCTCGTTTCATTTTGACAAATAAATAAAAAAAATTGCAATTGGTGGGTATAAGATGTTCTTTCATGAGCTTATCTTTATCATCTTTAGCCAACCCTTTCTTCAGTAGGGGGGTCCACAGACTAGCTAAGCTCTCGTGGACCTCTTCTCCGAAATCTGGCGCACTCGATGTAAAAGATCCCAACGCAGATAGTAGCTCCGGTTTAAAGTCACATCCAAGGTTGACTCCGCTGACGGGGCCGCCGCATCCGATGTGATGTCTGGTATTTCCTGCAGGGCAGGAGCTGCCACTGGCGGGCCTTCTTCGTAAGCAAAAGTAGACGGACCCTCTTGTGGTCCGACGTCGCTCGTATCTACAAAACATATTACGATATCTGAGCGATCGAAAAAGTGGGTATAGCACACATTTGGCTTTTATTTGTAAATTGTTGTTTCTGTGCATATCTATTTCAGAATACACATATTTTCTACTTAGTTGTCATGAGACATGACTCATAATTAACTCGCAGCTAATTATGTTATCACAATTGACTCGCAGTCAATCGCGATTTTAATTTTTAGTGGGTAATAATAAACTAACCTGCAACGTGTTCATCTTCAGATGAATCTAAACGTCGTCGTATCCGATGCCAATCTTTTTCCTTATTCTCTTCTAATCTTACGTTTATATTTTTCTAACTTCTGTTGTGCTCTACGTTTCGGCATTTTTTAATTTTTTAATAGGCGTGTGCGCTCGTTGCCACGCACGACAAAGGAATGAAACTGTTGCAAGTGAGGTAAAGTAGGTAGTAGAAAAAAAAATTATATACATCTCTGAACTCGTGCGATGTTGCCTGTAAGATAAAGGTACTACTTGGTAAATATCTTCGAATGAAGGGACGAATATATAATCTATGTGCATATCCAAATGCAAATTGGAATCCAAAGTAACACCAAGATCTTAGACTATCAGCTAGCTAGTCCTAACTATGTTTCACAGAGTTTATATTGAAATTTATGTACAACTTTTTTTTTAGTAAATAAATTAATTTACACTTATTTAAAGCTAAGCTTAATTTGTTTTGATTACAATACTCAGTTAAATGGTCAAGATCTTCTTGAATTTTAATGTGATCCAGATTGTTATTGATTTTTTTAAATCATCAGCATATAAAAGCATGTTGCAAATCCTATGTGAAATATGGTTTTTTTTAAATAAAAAAAGCGAGAAAACGAGCAAGCGGATCACTTGATGTTAAGTGATTACCGCTGCCCATGAACAACTGCGACACCAGAGGAGCCACTGATGCGTTGCTGGCATTTGAGGTGTTTATTTACTCTCCCCTTGAATAACCCTGAATTGTAACACCCACGGTGGAAGCTGATTCCACAACTTGCGGGTGCGTGGCAGAAACGTTCTGGTATAGCGGATGGTAGTACTATACCAGGCATCCAGAGGTGTAGATCAAATTTGTTTCTGCGGCGTGAGGTACGGGCAGAGAATCCAGACGGTGATATCAGATCAAATAGTTCTTCAGAACACTGCCCATAATATAGTCTATAAAACACACAAAGGGTCTGTAGTTAACAGGGAATAGGGATCGACTTATCGCCCTTTTTAGGCACGGGATGAACCAAGACGGGACAGTGCTAGTGGAGTACGATAACTGAAACAGGCGCGCCAAGACAGGTGTCAAGTGTCAACTCAGGAGCGCATGTTTTTAGCACAACTGCAGGAATACCATCCGGCCCACTTGCTTTGTTGATATCAAGGGAGATAAGCACTTTGCGAATTTCTGAGTGAAGCGAATTTTACTCAATGAACTTGGACACCGCGGGATTGAGGGTGGTGTTCTCCCATCAACAACAAGCGTTCGAGTTTGAAGGTTCCGAGCAATGATCCTCATACTGCACATATTGCCTACGGTTTCTTAGATAACTGGAGAAGAACTTAAGTAGTAGCGGTGTAAATCCAACAGAAGCAAACTTACTCAGAAGTACGTCTTCTAAAGTAAGCTGCATCTGCCTGCGAACTACCATCAACAGCCCCAGTTACATAAGTCCAAAATGACAGCAAATTAGTACAAGTTGAGCAACCTGCTCTAAATCCATACTGAACGTCAATTAGTTGGTACTCAAATTGCTTCCTAATTCGACTCTCCAATATCGACTCAAACAACTTACCGAAAGCTGATAATACTGATAGCAGTAAAACCTGAAGGCCTGAAGTCACATATTTCAGAACTTTGGCTTTTTTTGGGAACGAGCACTACTCATTAATTTGATATATTTCGTAGGGTTTAGCCAGCGTTTAGATATAATTTTAGACCGAAATTTAAGACCACCGAAACTATGCAACGGAACCCGACTAAAAGTCATAATTACAACAAAACATATTAGAGGCTTAAATTCTAACAGGTTGCGGTGCCGGCGATATTGTTTTCATCCCTGAATTTCCATTATACCAAATAATTTTCCATTTGAGTTTAAAAGAACGCAATTCCCAGTATCGGTGTGTTACCAATGACAATTATTAAAGCTCAGAGTCAGACTTTCCGCGTTGCTAGAGTAGATCTTAGTCTCAATTGTTTTTCACATGGTCAGTAGTTCCAAAAATCTTTATGCATTCGTACCATAAGGGTCAACTTTGAATATAGTTTATCCGGAAGCTTTAAGCTGAAATAATGCATTTTTAATATGAAATAACTTTAGCGTCAAGCATTTTCTGTTAGAAACAATGCATAACAAAAATTAGGTCTGAAATAGATTTTCAAATGGCAGCGTCATTTAATTTTATGTGTCTCTATTGAGAAACAAAATGTAAATTTTATTTAGAAACTAGTTAAGAAATAGCAACATTGTATAAACATTGTGTAGACTATCAATGCAAACCTTTTTTTTTGTTATCTATGGTTGTCTGTCTGCACTTCCTTCTTGTAATGGCCGTTACACGTAAAAGTTAAGTATAATAAACTAAATAGTGAAATCTCGTTTCATTTTAACAAATGAGCAGCCCAGCCACTGCGCACTCATAATTCAATAGGTTATATACCAAATAAAAAAGAGAAACGAAGAGCAATAATTATACTTAGTTACTTTGTGACGTGGAATCGGCAAATAAAATAACCTTTGAATAAAATTAATGTAAAAGGAATGTCTGTCGAAAAATTTAATGGTAAGAACTTTCGACAGTGGAAATTTCAAATAAAATGTGCATTAAAAGCAAAAGGCATCGATTTAACAAAAATGCCTGCAACTGATGCTCAAGAATGATTGAAAAACGATGGCATGGCCATGTACATAATTACGTCATCGATGGAATTGAATCTAACTAATAGAAAATTGCGAAAATGCATCACAAATTATGGAAAAGTTGGAAGCCATATTTGATCACAAGTCTGAACTGAACAAAATGATTTGTCATGAGCGTTTTTATCAATACAATATGGCGCCTACGGACTCTATTGCTCAACAAATTTCTAAAGTTGAAAACTTAGCAAAGCAATTAAAGGAAAATGGTGAAGAAATAAGTGACACTACTTTCATGACGAAAATCTTAAGTAATTTGCCACCATCGTTTAGTGAGACAGGCATTGTTGTCATTAAACCCTACATATCAAACAATAATTAATCTAACGTCAAGGTGATTAGATGAAGAAGCAAGTTTAACTAAAGAAGGAGAAATTGAGACTGCTTTGATGGCTAGTAAGAAGTGTTCTAACTAATTTTCAAATGTTAAGACAGACAACCAGTGTTTCCAATCTGAACCAATCCAACTGAAATCGGAGGGGACATTTTTTGCGAGAATGTAAATTCCCTAAGAAATCTGGGAAGAAAACCCAAGAGCAGAATATGTTGGCATTCAGTGCGGAATGTTTACAGTTAGAAAAAAATGCAAATGTATGGATTCTTGACAGTGGAGCATGTGTGTAATTATCATCATAATGTCAGAATATTGCACACAGACAATAGAAGAAAATATGTGAATAACGAGTTCAAAACCTATCTTGATCGAGAAGGAATAACTCGTGAGTGTACAGCCCCCTACATGCCAGAACATTGACCCCTACTTTCCGAAATATATCCGTACCAATTACTGATCATATTGATTTTCTTGGTGTCGACTTCTCGGCTAATGTTCACTTCGGCCGATCCATTGAGAATAAAGCCAAAACCGCTGCAAAAAAGCTTGGTATCCTCAATAAGGTGAAGCAGTACTTCACGCCACACCAATTGCATACCCTATATAAAGCTCAAGTCCGTGCGTGGAATATTGCAGTCACCTTTTTGATGGATCCAGTAATTATCAGCTGGCTGCTCTGGATGCTGTGGACCGCCGAGCCAGAAGACTTATTGGCTCTGAACCACTTCTGGTAAATCTCCACAGCCTTGGCTATCGTCGATTGGTTGCAAGTCTGGTAGTATTTTACATATTTTGGAGAGTGCTCTCAAGAGTTATTTGACCTCGTACCTCCTTCACCATTTTATCACCGCACTGCAAGACACCGGCTGGGATTTCATCCCTACGTCGTTGACGTTCCCAGAACTCTTACAAAGCGTTTTGCTTCATCATTTATTATACGTATAGCAAGGGTATGGAATACTCTTCCGAGACCAGTTTTTCGTAAATCTTACAACTTGGGTATCTTTAAAACAAGAGTGAATAGGCATTTTCTAAACAAGCGCGTCCCGCCTTAGACCGCATCTACATTTACCATCAGGCGAGATGTTGGTCAAGAGCGAGCTTATTGCACATACAAAAAAAATGGCAGGGCAGAACGTGAGCTACGTACCATCTTGGAAAGTGCAAGATCTATGTTGTATGCACGTGATGTTCCTTTTAAATTGTGTGCAGAAGCTGTGAATTGTTCAGTTTATTTGCTGAATAGAAGATCACCTCGTCAAACTAAAGATTTATCTACTTCTGAGTTTTCGATTGGCAACAAACCTTGTTTACAAGAGTGTTTAGATCCATAGGATATATTCATGTGCCCAATGAAAAAAGAAATAAATTAGACAAGAAAAGTAACAGTATGATACTAGTGGGATATGATAACCTGAATACAAAAAGTATGATCCTCAAACAAATAAAATATTATAAAACAAATACAAAATTAAACAAATCAAAAAAATGTGTGCGTGTACAAGCGTACACTCGTAAGAAGTGAAACTAACTAACTTGTCAACATTCAAGTATTAGAAAAAATTGATATCATAATTACACCCACGTGTTAGTGTATTGAAAAATACAATCAAAAACGGAAAAATGTGACGCGTAACGAAAAAATGTTACACTAAATTTTTTTCCAACCCCGATAAAGAAGTTTCACTTCAATAAATAATATTTGTTTTGATGAGAATTATGTTCCATTAATAAGGAAAAATATTACTCATGGTGAGCTTGTAGATTAATATGGTGAATGTAGATTAATATGGAGCTACCTGAACGTGTCCAAGCTGAGCCTCGAATGATATGTAAGTTAAATAAATCTTTGTCTAGTCTTAAACAGGCATCTCGCTGTTGGAATAAGAAATTTAGTTAATTTTTGTTGACATATGGTTTTAAAACATGTCAATCAGATAGCGTAACGTAGCATCGCTCAGAACACTTTTCCGACAATCTACGGCGGACATTTTCGAATATACAGAGACGGTGTCATTGTTACTCCATTTATGCAAGCTACCAGCGAACTTCGGCGTACTGATAGGCGTGCTACTGACCACAACACCTTTTATATCGCTGCCAAAAATATGAGGTTGTGAGTTAGTAAATGTGTCAACGTTGCGTTTAAGCATGTTGGACAAGGTTCTTCAATTACGAAAGAAACCATTCAATCTGAAGAATACATAAATAATTATTTAGAAACAAATCTCGCATTTCTTCGCTGCATACCAAATTCTGCTTGGTTTTGGTCAGATCGCACAAAAGATGTTTTTGCAATGATCAGGCAATTAGGGCAACCAACTGCTTTTGACTCTAAGCGCCAATGAAACTGGCTGTGATAATTTATTGAAATTATTGTACACATTGAAAATCGATGGAGCGGAAATTTCAAATGAGTTTTGAGCAGATATGAGTTGTGTGCATAAAGCTCAACTTGTGACAGAAGATGCCGTAACTTGTGCTATCTATTTCAATAAAATCGTAAATTGTCTGTTAAAAGTATTGCAATCAAAGAAAAGAAGTCCATTCGGAAAATATAGAGTAATACATGTACTCAAAGACCATGTATTCAAAGTGAATAAATATTATGACCTTACTAATGAACTAACCAAAAATGGCTATGTGGTTAGTTTATACGCGGTAAAAATGGGTGCGAGAGGTATACCAGCGAAGTCTCTCTATAACCTGCTAAAAGACCTTGGCCTTACTAGAAGTGCAGTAAGCATATAATATACTAGCGGCCCGGTACGTGCTTTGCAATGTATAAAGTGAAATAATAAAAAAAATTAGTTAATTGGAACATCAAATTCAATTATTCAAATAAAAATATTTTATTAATTGCTAGCTATTTTTAATCTTTATCTTAAATTTAACAATATTTTTTGTTTTTCCATTTCGAGCATAAATAAACAAACGGCTGGGGGTACCCACTCTAGAACAGGCAACATAAAGTTGGCCATGTGAAAACCATGATTCCTCCAAATTCACACCACAGACGTGAAGTGTTTGCCCTTGGGCCTTGTTGATAGACATCGCAAATGATAAACGCACAGGATATTGTAATCGTTGGAATTCAAATGACATATCAGTATCATAGGGATACGCGGTATCAAACAAACTTCTCCTTTTGCATAGATTAAAGATTACTAGATAGAGTCCATAGCGTGTCCACTCGTGAGATAGCAAATCAGCCTTATTGACATGACATGTCAACATTTAAAGTACATCATAAAACGTTATGTTTTAAAATATCGTAAAATACGAAATATTACTTTATATAATATAGTTTAGTAAACGCATAATACATGAAATTTACTAAAAAATAACATATCTAAGCTTTAAATCATGAATCAATGAAGTTTATGCCTACTTACGTACGTATGAAACGTAATTCCTTCGATTTTCTGTTCGCTGCGACTGTTGCAGCCGAAAATATTACAACCCACCATAACACGATAACGTTTAAATTAATATTTATTTATTTATTTATTTAAGCCTAAAATACAATATTTTACATATATTTACATAATTACTAATTTTTTATTTTTTTTAAACTTCATCCCACAGCTGGGCAAAGGCCTCCAAATTAAAATTAAATTAATATAGTAACCGCAAAGTTATATTATTTATCAGCAAATTTAATATAATAATTGCTCAGATATGTCCCTTATCTGTCACAAATTCCACTCTTGACAAATAATAAAAACGAACACGCTGAAAGGGACAAAAAATAATCTTGTATCACTTTCTAATAAAGGCCGAATGAAATAAGTCTGTCACGCTCTTGAACCTACAGCCGCGTTATGACTCCATCTAGTAGTCTTTAATCTATGTCCTTTTGATTTACCAGTTAAGATCGTAGCTTCAATCAAATTTGGCAACAACTTTTTCACTGTCAATCTGGTGCCATTACATAGTTTTGGTGGATTAATATTTCGCAATAATATAATCAAAGAACCAATTTTCAGATATTTGCTCGTGGCATTTTTCCTTCATTTAAAAAAAACTGTTAGTATGAATGCACTCAATAATTATGTTTAAATATAAACACAAAGCCACTATAAATATTATCGCTGACAAATGAAATGTCCGCATGAATGACATGACAACACGAAAAAAAATAAAAAAGTTTCAATGTGACAGCAAATTCCCCATTTCAAAAATTTTTTAATACAAACTGATCCACCATTTATTGAATTTATTTATTACAAAAAATGTGATAAATGAAGAACCACTTGACATATTATAAGCAACCTTCACACAAACCATCTGCTAATTAGTCTGAATAAAGCCTAAAATTTTGGTGTGGATAGGTGAGCCCGTTCTTGAGTTATAAAATAACAACGAAAAATGGCATTGATTTTTATATATATAGAAAGCACAAATAAGTAAAAAGCAGGAATATTTTCACTGTATTATCGTCACTATATCATTATAATTTGAATTTGATTTACACTTCGGTCTACGTAACACGTGGTTGGCTATGCTAACACCAAAAATTAAAAAATTAGAAATAATTGAATTTCACGCTATTTCGTTTACTACAAAATAAATTTAATTTTACATTAGCCTCAATAAGACGTGGTAATCGTGCTATTGAACTGTAGCTTATATGACACGGTTGTCAGTTTACCATAGCAGTGACATCTGTTAGAATCTTTTGGAGTTAACAGATAATTGTGACTGTCAATTAATTATAGACCAATAATTTGCAATAAAATAAAATTGCGATTGTAAGTAAAGATCTAAGCTATCTTATGTCTCAAGTTGGACCAAACTGCTTATTGCGTGCAAATTTAAACGAAATCTGTTAAGCTGTTTAGGAGTCCATCGCGGACAAACATCGTGACAGGAGATTTATATATATTAAGAAGATAAGATTATATATATTTCAACATCGTGGTAGCCCACATGATCAAATTCTTCTTTATGTTGGACAATGTTCCAAAATATTTATTAAGTAATGATCCTGAAGTAATTAAATTAATCGACAAATTAGTTTCTGTGTCAGCGTCAGAGGCGTCTGGAAATATAAAATTAGTAACACACAAACACACATTCACGTGTTATAAAAAAATGGATCTAATAAAAAACAAGAATCTCGATTTGGTGCACCATTTATGCCAATAAAAAACCCTGATACCAATGAAAGACACTGATCCCGATTACTCAGAAGCACTTTTCAAAGAATATAAGAAACTATTTAAATCTATAAAAAATAATCTTGAAAATATTGACTACACGAATTTTACTCACATAGTAGTATTATTTCTGATGATCATTACTACAATATTATTCGTGTTGGTATCAATAGACCAAAATTATTCTATAAAAGGACACCAGAACAAAAATGGCACAACACTTTCAACCTATTCGTATTACATCATTTGAAATCGAACATGGATTTTCAGATTGTACTAGATTAATATGCTTGAGCAACATATGTTGTTGAATATGTCAATAAGTCTAATAGAGGGATTAGTATTTGCAAAGACAAACAATCGACATAATAATGGACGAGCATCCAGATTGACGAAAAAAATGAGTGTCGACAGTTAGAACTGCAAATTCTTTTGCCGTAAAGCATTAAAACGGCCCTTATGTTCTCCTGCCGGTTTTCTGTCAGCGTTAATTATTACTTTGAAGTCTTTTTGATTTTTAGGAATTGAATCTATTGCAGCCTTAACATCCTGAAGATATTTGTTATGCTGATGTAAAAACTTCTGCAGTTGATGAACTAATGCGGGATAAACACCAGGATAAATTCCACAACGGATGTCTCTTTCATGACATTCATCACCAACAAAGAATATTTGAAGAAAATAAGGCTTTCATTAGGTTCACATCAAGCTGCCTATTCTGTGATAAACCTGCCCTTGAACTTTAAAAGTTGGCATAAAATTTCCTTCTCTTACCTCTTTGGCTCCAAAAGATGTCATTTGGAAACATCCATTATACTTACGGGCATTTTTCAGAAAAAGTTCTGATAGTGGATCCTGATGAGTCAATAGGCTGTGTAAAGGTTCAGGATAGGGGCCAAGCTTAGAAAGTTGGACTTTACCACGACTGCAGCACATTCCTTGAGTCTCATCTTTCCATTTCAGAGCATGACAACATTGGCAAGGAGAACGTCGACCAAGATTGACAATTTTATCATTCGAATAATTTGTTCTACTATCGTACTTAAAACCGGACAAATGTTTAGAAATCCAGGACAATAATTTAGATTTTGAACTTTTTTTTAAGATATTTGGCAGTAGCTGCTCGATTGATGTGAGGATTTTTTCGTTGTAAGCCTTGTGAATTTTTTTCACTACATCAGGATGAGTTTGACGATATGTTTGGGTGGCTTGTTTTAAGATTTCAGGATGACTTTTATTATATTTTCTAGCGGCCTCTTTATGAACTTCTCTATGGTTTTTTGTATATTTTGAATCAGCTTTTTTCAGTTGTTTAGCTCCGATTGCGCTAGAAAATCTTTATCTTCGTTTTGTTCCACTTTTTGATCGTATTGATATTTCAGTTACAAAAGCAGATCCGTCACTACTCAAGAAGTTTATTGAGAGGAAGACAAATTTGTTGCTTCGTCGGTCTCTGTTTCAAGATTTTGGTTAAGATAGTTTGATGGTTGAGTAATATCAATACTTATTGGTTCAAATAATGGAACTAAAACGTCATAATGACCGTTGTTGTAGTTTCCAGTAAACCTGAGTCTTTTAATTACATGTGATGCTTCACCAAACGTAGCCCTGAGACAGCCATCTTGATATACTTGAAACTGATATGAATAAAACTCTGCCGCCGCTTTAACTTCACAAAGAGATCCTTCTGTATAAGGCTTCGACATGTCCTGGACAAAATGCTGCAATGAAGGCACGAAGTTTGTACACAGTTAGGCATTTATTTAAGAAAATTTAATTTAAATTTATTAAAATTAGCTGTTGTTGCTTGCTTGAACACTAACATTATTTTACTTGAATTGATGCGTCTGCTTTCATGAATACCTTTCACTTGGGTAAAGTATTTGGAAACTACTAATGGATTTTTATTACCCAATTTTACGTCCATTTCTACTACTACTTTTAAACACAGGGAATTCCGCATTGGTGCTGTTGTCCATATAGGCTCTGCGATATCTCGGGTTAATATATGGTTTATACTTTGAACCATCGTCCTTACTAGACTTTTGCACTTTTCTTTTTTTCCTCTCTAATCTCTCATGGGCACTGCCATCACTGACGGCATTTTGCCTGGTTTAATTTACATTTATACACTGAAATATTACTGCTGGAGCTTTAAAAAACTTATAAATTTAAATTTTCAATTTATCCCTTTAACTGGTAGAAGCAATTTTGTATCTCAGAAAAATAAAAACTCGTTTTTTTAGTTTATTGTACTAATAATTTTCACTAAAGAAAAAAAAACAATCATATATAGTCGAAGAAAAAAAACATGGTGGCAATATCTTTGCCAACACCAGTATGAGCTCTGTTAAATTCTGTTCATGGATTTTCCTCTTGCAGTTGGTGAAATAAATTAAAACATGGGTAAATACATAGTGCCACACTACATCGTTCACATTCTATTTTAGACCTCTTATTATTTATTTTAGTGCTGCAATAGCGACACCTCTTATAGGTGTCTATTTCTACAGGCAAGTGATCACCTAATCTTTGATATCTTACTTCTTCTGGTACCCCATAATGTCTTTTTTGTCTTTCATCACTCTCTTCCACTCGTTTTTTTTTCTTTGTAATATGTTTCTGCATTGTTTGGAATGATCTTTTTCTAAACGTTTGATTATCTACCAGCTCTCTTGAAAGATCAATTCTCAATTCTTTTTGGCTCATAACACTGTGCACTCGGGTGTTCGTTTTGTATAACAAATACGCATTAGTTATCGCAACATTTATAAAAAAAATAGAATATTCGAGTCCACCACTTGCGACTTCTTTTACCTACAGCATAGCGTGTACGTAATTGGTCGAAACGATCGGCTCCACCCATACCTTTCGTATATTCTGGATATGAGTAAAGGGTATCTGATAGACTTTTTGAACCATCTTTTTGGGTCCTGTTGCAATTTCTTTTTTCTTTGGGATAGAATGCTGTGCTAACAACATTAACTTGTTTGGTATCTTTCCAAACGGCAAATCCTACGTTCTTCTTCACTCTCCATTTCCATTTTCCTTTCTTCAGTTTTTTTATTTTTCTACTTGCCTTACTAGCTGCTACAGATATCCTCTCATCTTCTTCTCTGTTTCCAGTCTTTTTTGTTTTCTTTACTAAAAGAGATAAATCGACGCGATCATTACGAATTGTTGGCGTACTATAAACACCTTGTTCATATAAATATTGCAAAAGCTCAAAACTCGAAAAGAAATTATCAAAAGCCATATGACCAGAATAACCATTTTGAAGTAAAGGCTCACATAATGATTTCACAACATTACTGCCCAGTCCTGTCTCTGCAGTATCAGTTTTGCCAGTATAAACGTGAAAGTGATAAAGGTATCCTGTTCTGCTGTCTGTACGACACTTTGTAACCTCACTTTACGGGTTTCATAGGCATATATTGTTTTAGGCTAGAAACGACCCTTGAATTTTATGATGCATTCATCCATTGATTGAGAATTGGTTATAGATGCATTGCTTTGACATAGATTGTTCAACCTATCAACAAGAGGCCGCACTTTATACAACTTATCGTAGTTTTCATCTGTGCGACTGGGCATTGCCAAATTGTCGTTGATATGCAAAAATTTTAAAATTTTTTGGAATCTTTGCAATGTCATAGTCTTAGCAATTTCTACTACTTGTAATAGTGGGTTACTTGACCAATAGTCCTCATTTGTAGGAAGTACGTGAAATACCCATCTGTATAATGATGCCAAGAAATGCCTTCAATTCATTTACTGTAATAATAATAATAGCCTTTATTAACAATCTTAAAACTAATTTTCATTTTATCTTATTTCTACTTTAAACAAAAAAAACTGCTAGTTGAAAAGAAAAGAAAATTATTAGTAAAATTTGTAAGTAGAATATTCTTTTCAGACACCGGTTCGATTGTTTTGCATTTCAGCATAGGCCTCCCCAAGTCTTCTCCATAATGTTCTGTCTAGCGCTTTCCTCTTGCAAGTTGCACCTGCTACCTTTATGATATCGTCTTCCCATCTACGATATTGCCTTCCTTTATGTCGCTTCATGTATCTTGGGCACCAAACCGTCACTTCCTTAGCCCATTTTTCTGTTTTACATCTAATTAAGTGTCTAGTCCATTTCCATTTTAATTTTTTAACTCGGTATTTAATATCTGTAATCTTAATTTGTTTTCTTATTTTTGCTAGTGGAACTTTGTCTTTTAATTTAAGATTAAGTATACTTCTTATCATTCTGTGCTGACATACTTCTAAAGATTGGATATTTTTGTTGGTCCAACTCCAAGTCTGACACCCGTAGGACATGCAAAATAACGTCAGACGCTCCAATTAAAACTTTATCTTCATCTGGTGTTTTACCTCGCTTTTGAGATATTATGGCCTTACTAACTTCATATCTTAGTATTTTTAGAATTATATCTTCACTTACTTTCATATTACTTATATTTGATACGGTTTGCTCATTGTTGTAAAGTTCACGATAATAGTCGGTTGCTACTTGTAATATGTTGGTTCGTTTAAATCTTTGTTTTCTAGTTTTATGATGTGTTATGTTAGTGATCCAATTTGTTTTGTCTTGAAGTTCTCTCCTATCCTATATTTTCTACCTCACGAAAGTCGAAAACATATAGCTTGTTTGCAATTTATTTACTTCCTTCGGGGTTAAATGCGTAATGTTTTGTGTTATTTGTGACAATTATCCGTTTTGTGCAAATAATATTCACTACACGGTAGGTTTTTTTTGTTATTCACAGTGGTTTCGATTAAAAACCAGGAGCACTTAGACGTACTGTTACATCCCTAAATTCTACATTAATAACGCTGACCTGCAAATATCGACTGACACAGATGTCAACGGCCAGTCAGCGATATATTTGCTACAAAAACCATAACTCTGCTTCAAACAGTCAGTCGTTTTGGTAATTAGTCAAATTGCTGTCCAAGACTACGGACCTGGTTTCTGCCCGCCGGTCTAGACTAGTAGTAAGACTAAGATCCTGCCCATCAAGTCGCCGTTAGACCTTTTGAAGGTCCTCGCGAATCGCAAAATAAAGTGATTTAAGTAAATCGTCTAAAGTTGTGAGAATTATAGAATAATATAAACAGTTAATAAATTAGTTTCTAGCCAGCGTTGTGTTTTTTTTATAAACACTGAGGGCCCGAAACTAACATTTGGTTTTAGAAGAAAGCGGGATTTATTCCTGTTGGACGCCTACTCCTGACGACGTCCAGATACTGTATTTCTCCAAGCCAAGCTGCCTGCTCTGCTGCCGTTTCCGATCTCTCTGTCTGAGGGACAGCCAGACTCCCAGCTAACTTCGACAAGCCGACCATATCGTGCCATACCCCATCGTGCCCGAGGGTTCTCTGCCCAGCCGAGTGGTGCTGCCACGCGGTCAAGGCTCCTGCTAGATCACTTTCATCGCGACGAGGCGTGCGGGATTACACGCGCGACCCAGATCGACTCACCCGGCGTTGCAATTACTGCGCCGCTGCGCCGTATTAATCGCCGATTCATCAATGACACCGTTATTGTTTTTTTCGAGTCATTGACTTTATAATACTAGTTTATTTTCTGTTATTGCTTATAAGTAAATTGAAATATTATAAATAATCATGGCAAAACGGAAAGACACACCTGCTTCATACCAACTTTCTTTACCGCAGAATCCCTTAAAATGAATTTTAGTGATTTAGTCCGGTTTTTAAAATCTTTTTATTACATCTTAAAACCTAACCTAACAACATTGTGCACAACATGGATTCATTACAAAAATCAATAACTGAATTGGGAGAACACTTCAACATAAAAATGGCAGAATTCCAGCGTAGTCTCCAGAGCTCAATACCAGCTACAAGTCCAAACTCTAACATAACGGCCCAGTTTGCTACATTCCGAACTTTCATCCTCTCAGCTCTTGAATCACTTCAAATGCAAGTAAAACTCCTATTTAGACAACAAGAAGAAATGGAGATGAGAAGCAGGAGGAAAATTTTACTGCTCCATGGTGTTCCGGAGAATAAAGCCGAGAAGGCAGCCAGTGTTGTCTCAAAGGTACTCTGTGATCATCTTTCCATTCCCAACACAGGCCACTCACAACTTTCCAAACTGCACACCGTCTCAATTGGACTCAATGATTACGTCGTCTTAACGATTACGACAGTTCCCGGCGGAACCTTTCTCATATCACGATCTCGTTTATATGTCATATAAGATCCGTACACCAAAATTTAAACCCACTATTGTTATGAGGCGTAGTTTTAAAAATTTCAACCATCAAAATTTCATGTCGGATCTAAGTGACATTGACTGGGATTTGATATTCTCTGCTAGCAATGTCGATGAAAAGATGGGCATATTTAACTCCATTTTAACAGAGCTCTTTGACAGGCATGCTCCTCTCCGTCCAATAAAGCTCAAACATCTTCCAGCCCCATGGTTAACGCCATAAATTAGAGCTCTTATGACTAAGCGTAATGTGGCTAAATCGAAGTATAAGCTGAGACCGTCTGAAGCTAATCTCTTGAAATATAAACTTCTCCGTAACCGCTGCAATAAAGTATGCAGGGATGCTCAACGGAGCTACATCCATGCTTCTGTTGAGAACAAAGCTAATTCAGAGGTATGGAGATTCCTTGAGACTCTCGGTATTGGTCGGCAACGCTCGGATATCTTTTGGGATTTAGACATTGATGCCCTTAATTGCCATTTTACCAACATAGCTTCAATGGATTTGCAAACTAAGCGTAATACATTAACCCACCTGAGTACGCTAGCTCTCCTTAACTATCCCTATGGGCGTACCCAGGTGGGGGCAGGGGAGGGCAGCTGCCTTCCCCTGGATAATGTTGACGTCCCTACTAAGTATCTTATTTATTATCATTATTATACTTTTATCGATAAAAATTAAGAAAACGAATATTAGCCATTTGTTTGCAATACAATATTTTTACAACTAAAAATTACGCGCCGCGTTCGGAAGTTACATATAACAGCTCGCTAGCGAACTTGCGAAGCCCGTTCGCGCCTCTACGACAAGATTATTACCGAACCTAACCGAGCGACATCGAGCGCCGCGAAATCGGAAGAGAGTACGAGCAAGCGGCTTACAATTGTTTGGCATGTTTTTTCGAAGTGCACAACGAGATTTGGTTAAATTAAAAAAATAAATAAGGTTTTTGTTGAAGATTGTTTAGTTTAATTTAGCGATAAGATAGTATATTTATTCAATAAACATAAGTATAGTAGTTTTTTAGGTATTAACATTTACTGTTTAAGTTATAATTTGATATATAGACGTTTTGGAAATAATAATCTTTATCTTTATCTTTATTTATCAATCAAAAGTACATTCAGTGTAGATTTGAAGCCCTACCTCCTGTGCTAGTTATTATTGTATTACAGGAGGCAGTGTCTTCCCCATATCAATGATACAATGTTATGCTGATAAACAATTAGATTTATACAAAAGCAAAAAAAAAGAACATATAAAAAGTGAAAAAAAAAATAACTAAGGTAGGAGTGTGGGTGTGTGCGTGTGCGTGTGTGTGTGTGTGTTCATGTTATTGTTTGTATTTATGTAAGTGTTTGTGTTTATGTAGTTGTATTAATGTATCTGTAAATATAAATATAAGAAAATATACATTTTAGGTTGAATAGGTATACCAGGTATAGCAGATTATCTATTTTTAATATACTTAGTTATCGATGTATAATAATTTCTCGGTGCCATCATAGTCATATTCTTTTAGCCATCCTTTAATATACATTTTAATTTCCCTATTGGTCATGTTTTTAGTGCTAACTTTGTTTGTTTTATTTAAGATATTATATAGGTAGAGTGCTAAAAATTCATAGTGTCTGCGTGCAAAACTACTTTTAGTTATTGGTATTGGGCACCTGTCAATCCTTTTTGTGTTTACCGGTAGATTAGGGATAGCTTCACGGTGGAATCTCCTTAGTGCTGCATAAACAAACAGTTTTCTAACTGTTAACACATCAAACTCCTCATACAATAGTGTCGTTGGGTATGTAAATGGATACTGTATAATAACCTTCAATAAAACACGCTGTGCTCGTTCAACTTCTAACAAGAGTGATTTGGAAGCACTTCCCCAAGCGCAAATGCAGTAGCTGAGGATACATTCTCCGAGGGATTTATATAACTTAGTAAGCATGTCAACACTGCAGACCGTGCGAAGGGTTTTAAAGATATGGATTAGTCGTCTAATGCGCATACTGGTGTGGGATATATGCGGAGCCCAGTTCAACTTGTCATCGATTGTAACAC
Organism: Mycalesis mineus; assembly: GCA_034621355.1. Taxonomy (NCBI): domain Eukaryota; kingdom Metazoa; phylum Arthropoda; class Insecta; order Lepidoptera; family Nymphalidae; genus Mycalesis; species Mycalesis mineus. The sequence continues at coordinate 38,048 of JAXAVZ010000250.1, read as the reverse complement.
CAAGATATTTGACTGTTTTAGCAGCTACAAGAGAATTACAATCACATGACAAGTTTACAGTCTGATTCCAAATATGGCAGTGAGCTTTTATACTAAAGTCAGTTGGAGGTCGTCCGCTTCTTGTTTTACTAAAACATAGGTATTTAGTTTTTTCGGTGTTAAGAGAAAGAAGACTATTCTCCAACCATACAATTATTTCACTGAGACCTGTTTCAGCATGACGGTTAACCTCTTTCCACGTGGGGCCATGAAAAAGAAGAACTGTATCGTCAGCAAACATTATAATATCTCCTTTGTGCATTTGTTTGTTGCATAATTCATTAATGTAAAGTAGAAAGAGAGTAGGACCTAAAGTGCTGCCTTGAGGAACCCCACAGGTACAGGAATATGTGTCACTTAAGCATCCTTCAACTCTAACTTGCTGAGTCCTATTGGTCAGAAAGTCAGAAAACCAATTGTGAGCCACTCCTCTTATTCCATAGTTCTCTAAACTAGACAGTAAAATTGGAATAGAGACTGTATCAAACGCCTTCTGCAAATCCAAAAATATTCCAACGACCCTTTTATTACGATCGAGATGGTTAGTAATTATATTAGTAAGCCTGAGCACAGCATCTTCAGTTGATTTTGCTGCTCGGAACCCATACTGGTTTATAGATAGCAACTTATTTGCTTCCAGGAATAGCATCAATCGTTTGTTAACTAATTTTTCTAAAATTTTAGCAATCACTGGTAAAAGTGAGATTGGTCTATAATTGGATGGTAGGTTTTTATCTCCCATTTTAAAGAACGGGACTACAATGGCTTTCTTTAATAACTTAGGAAAGATACCGGTACTAAATCTCTGATTGCATATAAATAAGCTATTGGATGTGATAGAGAGTCAGCACACAATTGAATAACCTCAACTGTGATGTTATCCCAACCCGATGCACTGTTACTTCTTAAACCAGATATAATAGTTCTTACTTCTGAGTAATCGGTTAAGAACAGTGAAAATGAATTACACGGAGAGTTTGAATAGTTAACTGCTTTATATGCCAAAGAATGCTGTGTTACTTTTAATTTGTTAAGTGTATTACTAGCTAGTTTACCTCCTACGGAGGTAAAATAGTTTTAACTTCATTTAGGGATTCGACAGATGACGTTTTAATTTTAAGTAAAGAGCCTTAGACACCTTATTTTTACTATAACATAGCTCTTTAATAGTGTTCCAAGTTTTTAACATATTACCATTGCTAAATGCTAATTTCGTCATATAGTATGATGACTTTAATGATTTTATTATTTTATTACAAACATTTCTATAGTTTAAGTATTTAGTTTTTATCTCAGTGTTACTTGGAGAGCATTTATATTGCTTGTGCAACTTATTCCTTTTGCGAATACATCGCACTACACCAACAGTAATCCACGGCTTAAGGGGTAATTTTTTATTAGGTATCTTTTTAACGATGGTATTTTTATCTATAAGATCTCGCAGAGTTGATACAAACATTTCAGTTATTAACATCAGTAAACGCATAAAACTCACTCCACGATAATTGTGATATGGACTCCCTAATGACAGTTTTGTTAGTCAAGATTTTGTTAAGCTGAGTATTTAGTTTATTAATTTTGGTATTAGTGATGTACAATAGTACAGGCGAGTGATCAGTATGTTCCTCAAATACTACAGTCTGTCATTTACCTAATGTTTTTACCATGAAATGGTCTATGGTAGTATTCACTCTTGTCGGGATGTTAATACCTTGCACTAGACCGTATGACGCCATCAAGTTTAAGTACTCTGATGAATATCCCTTAATATTAGTTGGCAAAATATCTATGTTAACGTCACCAGCCAGGATAATATTATGCTTAATTTTTATATATTATTAATTATACTGTCAAGCAAGTTTAGGTAATTTGTCGGATTAGAGAAACAAGGGGGTCGATACGTGCATATGATAGTAAAAGAATCACTGACTTCAAGCACTAAGCAATTACCGTCTATAATTCTTGGCTCATAGGCACTAACATCAAGATTGTTTTTTACATACGAGACAATTCCGTCATTTTGATTTAAACTAGATTTTGTACAAAAGGAGCTATAATTGTTTATTGTTGGTGGAGTGAAGTATTCATTTATCCAACATTCTGTCAAAACTAGAATGTCTAATGTTAGGTTTAGTGTACTTATGAAGGCTAGAAGTAGGTCTAGATTACAGTTAATACTTCTGATGTTTATTGTGAGTATTGCTAATGAATTAGCGTCGTTGTGTTTGTAATATTTTATTAAGTTCGCGCAGTTAGACGGGTCGTCACAATAAGAGCAAAAAGTTGTTAAGCTGTTGTCAATATCTTGTAGAATACTATTAGAATCCAGTGTTGTTTAATAGTAATAGTAAGGTTCTACTGAATAGACAAACCAAGACATATTCTACGTTAACATATAAACAAAGTATATTCTCAATAATAGATATACCTATATAAGACGTAAAAAACTGTTTGTTTGTAAAGTGTAGAGTGTTGTGTAAGTGTAAAGAAGCATAAATGTTTACTAAAGTAATTTTACAAAATTTTACAAAAACAAATGAATTAAGGTTAATGAAAACCATGCATAGAAAATAATAAAAATACCAAAACTTTTATAGTACACGTTTAAAAACACAGGCGGCTAGTCATTTATCTTCCCCACTCAATAATTTATGTAAGGCGTTTTCATTTTTGATGAAAATAAACGGAGCACCTTCCTTCTTCCGCAAATAAACATTCCCATGAGAAGTCCAGCAGAATGCATACGAATTGGCTTTAGAAAATTCACAGGCTTGAAAGAAGAGTTTTTTGCATTTGTAGGTCAGGGCTTCAGACATAAATATCGGTTGGGCGGGCGAATCAAGTTGAAGGTGCTTAGTACCAAGTCTGTCAGTCCCTCGGTGTTCTCTGTTATACCTCTTGAAAGCTTGTAGAAATGTCTCCTTTAATATGACCGAGGAAAAGTCGATATTTATAGGCTTGTTTGATTCGGGCTTGGCATTCTTATAATTTCTCTTTCTTATAAATTCTCTTGGTTCTATAAATATCACGAATCGAATTATTCTCCAATGGAATATTTATAGTATTACTTAATTTAGAAACCAGCTCCAACAATTCCACCTTACTTTCTGATTTTCTCGTGGGGATATTTCTTAATTCAAGGCATGACGATTTGGCTTTCATCTCCAGCAATTCAATTTTATCTTCCAATTGTTCTAAACTTGTGTTGTAGTTCTTTTTATCTTTTTCAATTTTTAGCCGAATATCGTCGTATTGCTTAGATAAGAAATCCAAAGATGTCCTTATTTCATCGTTTTGCTACTTAATATCATTGACAGATACAATTTTCCGGACCTAGTTTGTACGGACTTTGTGATCAATATGATCACACGAAAATGTATCCGAGCAGCCGCTCACACACCCCACCACAGAAAGCACCGAAACCACTCGTAAGAAATCGCGAGGTAAGGGAGCAAAAGCTAAATCAACAAAAGCGTTTGTCACGTCTTCGAACCAAAAGTTCATGTAGCAACAGCGCGAAGCCGCCCAGAAACGTCTAGGCGTGTTCAACACCGACGCCGCGCAATTAGAATTTAGTTTAAAGTCAATGATGGTCACCCTCCAACCACGTGCCATCCCCCTGCCAATAGCAACTCGAGGAGTTGGTTTTGCAACCGTCGCTGAATACAGCCGGTTGACTAGTGCTTGGAATCAACAGACGGTCAACGAGATTTGTACAATCTATCAATACTATCGCGTTGCCATGTTCCTTGTAGCATACAAAATCTTTTGCGCACGTTATGTTCAACACAAGGAAGAATCGTTCGCCTTATCAACACGTTTCGTTATGAATGAGGAGTATCGCCAGGTATTGCAGACTGTCTGCCAGGTTCCACTTAGTACATATAATATCATTTGTACAGTGGGAACGATCGAAGGAGAAACTGCTTTTGAATTTGATACGAGTAACTTTTTCTGAAACACATTGAAGCGCTCCTCCTGCTGCATTTTAAATTCCTCGAACATTTTTCTCATATCTGTCATAAATAAGCTAAGGCCATCGTCATGCTGGCGTTTGCGCACTCGCAGTTTAGACGAGCTAGCGGCTGTGGCACTCTCTTGCGTGTCCGTGTCCGTCATGGCACTAGAACTCAGATTGGAGTCCGAATCAATCTGTATATTTGGACGTGAGTGGGTGACCGTTTTCTTCGGAGGCATGAATAAAAAACAAGGCAATGCGCTCAATTATCTTAATTGCTATGCAAAAAGGGGCAGGTTCATAGCTGCATTAGATACATACGGTTTAATGTTTTGTAAGCAAATACACCGAGTAATACAGGTTCACTTCACGTTCGAAGCAAAGCGGGCAGTGCAAACGGCGCGCGTACTCGTTGAAGTCGTGTTGTCCTGCTTTTTCGTATAAGACGGCTGCAAGTACTCTTTTAGTGCGTGGCTAAGCGCGCGGACAGTGCAGTTGAGGACGACAGCAATGCACGAAAACACAGTTGCGTGACAGGGACGACAAACTTGCCAATCCTCCGGTAGTGCGCGTGCGGCTATCGCTTACACCTCTTTTTGGGCTATGCACTCCTGGTACACTCGCGTTATTTACTTGTTCGAATTTTTAAATTACTTATTTATGAATTTAATATAAAAGTAAAACAAAAATGTTCTTTAAACACGTCTACTCTGTACAGAGGGTCCGGAGGAAGGGAGGAGGAATCATGCTCACAATAAGCTCATAAAATACTATAGTACGTTATATTTGCTAAATAGATGTTTTAGGCAACAATAATCGTCCTGACTATAAACCCATTACTATTACAATGCTATTTACCTCTTGCTTTCATTATCTTTATTTTATGTTCCCCGCTCTATTTAAGCTTACAGGTAGAAGGTATATACACCTTCTACCTGTAAGCTTTAATTGTTTATTACCTTGTTGTTTATTATCTTCCATTATGTATTGTTATTTCTTTGTGTTGCACCCGCTGATTATAATATGTACTACACTGTGTTAATAAAGCTTAAGGAATGCGAGTGCTTGAAATCTTATATAATAACGGCCTAAATAGGCAAACGTACGCACTTCACTCTGAACGCCTGTAGTACTCGCATCTCCACTATATTTTACTACGTGTTTTATCTTCTACGCGTCTCCCCTGTTGGTTGGATCAAATATCCACCACAGTTTTGTTACTGATTGTAGTATTGTGATATAATTACGACCTAAGTGCATATTTCGATTTATATCCTGTTAAACAATAATAAAACTGAATGAAAATGGATATTCGGAACTTTTTTTCTATTAATTTAGTTATAAGAATTAGAAATAAGATTTTAGAATTTGAGACTTCCAACGTATTTTGTTACTTATGTCATTTGTTACTAACACATGCATTGTAAAACTGGACGTCAATTGTTTCTAGTTTCGTAACCTAAATTCGGCTTAATTAATAGGCATGATGCACAAGTGTAATGTTTCCCAAAAAGGAGGAATAACTCAATTATTTAATTTGATTTAGTGCCGATGACAGGATCCATGAGATATTCAGAATCCAACAGCCACCAAAGTCAGTCAAAAGAAAGGACAATATTCCTATGGTCTTGAATGATCTTTCGCGGCTCTTAGTTGTCTGAAAGCGGTTTTAACTTTTTTTTACAGTTATGCCGAAGAACGTTCGGTAAAGATTTTTTTTTCGTCTTTACCGAACGTATATCGCATTTTATTTTTGCAGCAAAAAAACGGAAAATTACAAGTTCAGAGGATGATGGTGCCAGTTGCAGCAAGCAGTTGCAGCAGTCTAGTGAGTTGGATTCAGCGCCAATAACACAGTTTTATTCTGCTGACAAACCATTATGTAACTCATTTGTAAACCAGCACAATTCAGAAACGGAAACCGTAAATTAAATTGTTATAATATTGTTAATGAGGTAGCTTCTAAATCTCGTGCTCGTGACAACGATATCGGTCGATGGGTTGGACGGTCTTTCGAATTGACATCCGAGAAGCGAATGGCAATGTTAAAGCGATGCTGGGTACCTTCAGAAACTTATGATTTTGTTGGTGATGCTACACATTTAAAACGCAAATTTAACCACTCTTGGTTAGAAATGTACAAACCATGGCTTGCTTACTCAAAGAGAATGAAAAGTGCGTTTTGTTTGTTTTGTGTTTTGTTTCCGCCGAAAGTTGCACGTGGTGTACAGGGATCTCTAATTGTTCGACCATTTACCAAGTATAAAGATATACATAGTTATTGTAAAGCTCATGTAGATACTCAATGGCATAGAGAGTCGAGTGCATCTGCCAATTCTTTTAGCAACCTTAAAACAAATGTACAAGTTGGTTTGCAAACAGGCCACGAAAAAATGATTAAAGATAATAGAAATGCATTGCAACCAATAATCAGTACAATAGTTTTTTGTGGAACACATGATTTGCCATTGAGAGGAAAAGAAAAAGATGGCGGCGTTTTTCAAGATTTGCTTCAATTAAAAATTAAATCTGGTGACGAAATATTGCGGCAACATTTAGAGAAGGGTCAAAAGAATGCTCAATATACGTCCCCGAAAATACAAAATGAAATTTTAAACATATGCGGTATCCTAATAAGAGAAAAACTGGTCGATAACATTAGAGCCGCAAGTGCTTTCAGTATTCTGGCTGATGAATCAGCAGATATATCTGGTAAGGAACAACTAGCAATAGGTCTTCGATATTACGATCAAAAGGAAAAAAATGTTAAAGAAGAATTTATGGGTTTTGTGGAGTTGGAAAAAATGGATGCCCAAACGATAGCTGCTGAAATTAATAGATTTATTAATACGCTAAATATTGACGCTAATAAATGTGTAGGACAGGGCTATGACGGTTGTGCTACTATGGCGGAAAAAGATGGTGGAGTCCAAAAAATATTGAGAAAAACATATAAAAAGGGTTTATATTTTCACTGCGCCTGCCACAGATTAAACCTCGTGGTAAACGATTTAAATAATGTTTCTGAGATCCGCAACTGCATTGGTACCGTAAAAGATGTGATACATTTTTTCAGGGAATCGGTTCTTCGTCAAAAATGTGCACCAAAAATACCATTGCTGTGTGAAACAAGATGGTCCCATAAATATCAAAGTATTTCGATCTTTAAAAAATATTTTGTCGAAATAGCAGAAGGCTTAGAAAAACTTTCTAGGGAAGGTAATGCTGCGACAAGGAAAGTAGCTTTCCAGTTACTATCTGCTGTCAGCCAAACCACATTCATATTTGCGCTTTGTATTATAGACAAATATAATTCTATGTTGCAACCCGTCGCTAACATATTGCAATCTAAAACGCTGGACATATTAAGATGTGCAGAACATATACAAACAATAACTACTACAGTTGCAGAACACCGGCGTTCCGCGGAAGAAGGGAGCAAAGATTTAATCAAATCAGCTGAAGAAATTGCTACGGCTTTAAACATTGAGCTACGTTTACCAAGAACAGCAAGCCGCCAACAACATAGGGCAAATCCACCAGCTGCTTCCCTTAGCGAGTACTTTCGTCGCTCGTTATATGTACCTTATTTGGATTCTTTGTCATCTTCATTAGAGGCGAGATTTAGCAAACAGCATTCACCAGCGTTTACTCTTTCATTGTAGTACACCCTACCCGAATAATTAAAATTATAGTTCCCAAATTACAAAAATGTATGGAGGAAGTATGTGATTTTAATGAATTAGAAGGGCTCACTTTAGAAGCTGAACTATGGCGCACTTTTTGGATAAATAAGCAGCAGCAGGATTTTGAAAATATTGGTATAGCGGAGTTGATACAAGAAGCAGATTCTTTTTACCCAAAGGTGAAGATAGCCCTAGAAATTTTGCTGGCAATGCCTTATTCCACTGCTACGATTGAAAGGTCGTTCAGCACACTTAGACGTTTGAAAACGTGGCTAAGATCGACTATGAACGAAGATAGATTAAATGGGCTTTGTATGCTCAGTGTTCATAGAAAATTTGTTAAAGATATGAGCGATTCTTTCACGGAAGACGTCATAAATCGTTTTGCTGAAGACCCTCGAAAATTACATTTACAATAGCTACTTATTTAAACTACCAGGTACTTATTTATACTACCAGGTACTTATACAATAAAAAATATATATTTTAATTTTTTTTTTATTCTTTATAAGCACCTAGCTTATTTGATCTGATCTGAAATCTGATTTGCCCCCCCCCCTGGCCCACAACCTGGGTACGCCCATGGTATAGACTTTTGCACTTTTTTTTCCTCTCTAATCTTTCATAGGCGTCGCCATAACTACCTGACGGCATTTTGCCTGGTTTAATTTACATTTATACACTGAAATATTACTGCTGGAACTTTAAAAACTTATAAATTAAAATTTTCAATTTATAAAGCACGCCACTCGATTCCCACCAAAAATCCTTTTGTCAAGATTAACATATTAGTACCACAGATGAAATAACAGAAAGTTTACCATTATAACAGGTTTTAATTATTGATATAAGCTTTCTGTCTCAGAGAAATATATATATTTTTGTCTCGTTTTGGCTTTAATTTAATATATTTTTACCATTTTGTTGTCTGTTATTATTATTGTTTTAATTTTTCTTTTTTATTTTTGTTGTGATTTGTAAGTAAGCATATTTCATTAGTACCTAATATTTATGTATAACTGGCGGGTAAGGGAACAAATGTACAAAGCTTGCTATTTGCTATAATAATAATATATAATTATTATTAAATAAATATCACCTGCCAGCGGTCTGACATACATCATCAAAAACAATAAAATAATTTAAATATGTAAAAAACTTCACAAAAATAGTAGCTGAAAATGCTCACAAGGTGTATAAAAATGTGACGTGGTGGCGGCAAAGCAAAAAGCGCATATGTACACATGATCTGAAACATCGTCGTCGTCGCCGCCGCCGCGCCGCCGATTATGTTATCCCGCCATCATCTGCGAGGAATGTAACGCCCTCTCCAGCTTGGAGGACTCGGGGCGTCACCACACGGCGCAAAACCCATCTGGAGGACGGACCACCAGCGAGCTTGGGGCAACAGGAGCCCACGAATGCTCCTGCTGTCGATGGTATAGTGCGTCGCATGAGATGGTCTCATAATATGAATGAGAGTGTCATGCGTGCGTTCTAGAGGGCGACAGAGGGGGGAACTAACCTCACTGCGTACCGTGCAAGAATGCTGTCTCTGTTTCAGGCGCTTGAACCAACAGCGACGTCATCTGCTGGATGAGGCTCTACTTTAACGGCTGCGTTCAACTCTACCATAAGTTAGAACAGGCCGAGAGCCTTGTTCGATGAAACAAAATGCTTTATCATGGCAGGCCTTGAGCCTCGTCAGTTGAAGTAATACACCCTTTTAAACATAGAAATATTTATTCTAGATTTCGACAATGAGAATCAACCACCCATATCGGAGCCTGAGCCCGATCCAGAACCGGAGCTAACGCCGGAGCCTGAACCTATGCCAGAATCGGAGCTAACACCGGTGCCCGCAGCTGAATCTGAATTGATAACAGAAACTACAGCAGGGAAAGCCGAACCAGACTTAGACCCAAAGCTATTGGAAGCTCTCGGAGAATCAACTGGCGATTTCCCTGAGTTTGGTGATAAGATACATGGTAGTCTATAAACTCTGTCTTCCTCTACTGACCAAGGGTTTGGCAAAAGACAAGAAAGAAAAATATTAAAGGACTACCTAATACCGGAAAACTGTAGGCTGCTGCAAGCGCCTATACTTAATGCAGAAATAGCAGCGGCAGTTCCGGACTCTGTAAGAAACAGAGATCAAATACTAACTTTTCACCAACAACAACTCGGTGCCGGGATAACCGCTATTAATGGAGCTTTGGATATCCTCTTAAGTGGGGACGATAAGAAAAGTACCATCAATCATTTAAGCAATGCTTGCCGCATACTTTCGGATCTGCATACAACGTATTCCAACAATCGAATAAAGCTTATAACACCGAATCTGGACAAAAAATTTCTACACGTAGTACAAAATTCAGTGACAGGCAAGACTCTTTTAGTATAGTCTCTCTGAAAAGATCAAGGCAGCTAAAACTATCGAAAAACAAGGCCTACAGATAAAGAGGACGAATACAAGACCTGTCGGCTTTCAACACTTTAGCTACCGCTCGAATTTGGGAAACTTGTCCGACCCACCCCGGTACTCATCGAACCGAGGCAACCGCCGTCCATATGCGAGCTCAATACAACAGTCAGCGGCGAAGCCTGCAACTGAACAAGCCCTGTGCGCAGGCACCGACCCCGCAGTAATTCAGGTACATGCAGGCAGAATCAAATATTTTTTTCAATTGTTGGACAAAAATTTCCTCTAATTCAGTAATTTTAGATTGGATTCAAAATGGTCTATGTTTACCCTTTTGTAAGGAAGTCCATCAAACAAATGACTCTATAATATATCCATCCCTAAATATACATTTTCAGGGGCAGAATACCAGGAAATGTCAACTTCTATTCAAAAAATTGTCGACTTAGGTGCACCTAATAACACCGAAACACTCATAGCGACTCATATTCAAGTGAAAATATGACAGATAGGTAGGTATTTATTATCTTATTTAAAGTTATAAACGCACAACTAGGTACTATAAATATTTACAGTGTATTGGAAAGGTATGTTTTGCCTTGTAAGGCTTTGCTTTAAACCCACCTAACCCTACCTGGCCTAACTATTATATGATTAACAAATGGATGCCCGCGATTTCGTCCGCTTGAAAACTTCTCGAATCACTCTATCATAATTAATTAGTCATCTTCATACATAATATTAATTAGTATTGATTGAGTCTAGAAATTCAGCGGAAGGTGAAATATGGTACCTTTTTTTCGTGAGGAAATCCTCATGGATACTCACCCTCTCGCTACGGGGAGGCGAGGAGATTATGTCGGACTCTTACCGACTAAAACCCCACGGTGTTCCTGCTCGTCGCGTGAAAATTGGACCAAGGGAACGAAAAGCCGCTTCCGAGAATGTTCCTGGTACCTAACCCAACCCAGATACCATAGACTTTGTGTGCACAACACCCTACTAAACAAAATATGTTTTCCGACTAATATGTCTGGAATTTATTTTTCCCCTTAAGAGCCAAGTAGTGCAGTGGATAGCTCTCAGAATATAGTATTTCTATTTATATCTTTCCAGACTTCTATTACATAGGAGCCATCTGCCCTTACATGTTCTCAATAATAGGAGCGTGCCTCTTGATTTGGTATGTACCTAAGGACTCTAATATAAGTTGATTAAATGTAAGCCGGGGAAAATCTGTTATAACATTGCTGTTATACTGGTGTTGGTCTAAATTCCACTCTCCTTCTATTTCAATTATTTTGTAAAATAAAGTTACCCAACAACACATTTTCCCTATTCATAGTTCTGACAATTATTTCTAGAATTTCCCCAGCATCATGACTATTTCTTATATGAGGATGAAAAGTATTTATAAGTGCGGCAGCAACCTTAACATATCTCATTAAGTACATTAAAATAATTTTGTCGGAGGAGCTTGAAATCTCGTTTAAGTCTACCATTAATTACCTCCACAAGCCAATGAGAAATGCTGACTGCCCTAGGCATATTTACGTATGTATTTGACAGCTGTGTTACACCCTGTTATACCAAGCAGGTACATATGTCCTATAATCACAAGTATTAAGTAAGGGCAAGGCATCCTGAAATCCCCTATCCAGTACAAATGCGTCACCTGCCTGAAAATACTCTCTAGACCTGAAGAAAGAAAATGTTAAGAATTTTCAAAACTACAATCAGCAGAACAGAAAAACGAAGATATATTGCAAAATTGCCAATAAAAACTCAATAACTAAAAAGATTATATCAATTAGAAAAACGCTTAGAGATAGATGAGAAATTAAAAATGAATCCATAGAAATAAAGGAAGAATACAAAACGTTGAATCATGTGGAAGAGATGCTGATAGAAGAAATGTAAGTTCCTGCAGTGCACTTACCACACCACGCTGTCATTAAATATTTAAAGGAAACAAGTAATGTGAGGCCAGTATTTAATGCATCGCAAAAAGGATCGAATAATTGTAGGGCCTAAACTACAAGATGACATGAGAAGCTTAATTCCAAAATGGCGTATGAAAAAAGTATGTTTTGTGGCTGATACACAAAAAATGTATCGCCAGGTTCTAGTAACTATAGAACATAGTAATCTATAAAGTCCTCTGGCGAAAGAACAAAGATGAACCTGTAAAAGATTATAGACTCAGGAGAGTGACGTTTGAGACAGCTTCAGCTCCATACTTAGCCGTTCGAACGCTGCATCAGGTTGCCGCAGACGAAGGCTATGATCATCACGACGCAGCACAAATAATCAGAAAAGACTTTAACATGAATGATCTTATGTCTGCAAAGGATAACTTGCAAGAAACTATCAAGACTGCGAAAGAAATAAATATACATACATATTCCGAAGAGAAGGTTTTATCTTACAAAAATGGTGTTCTAATAATGCAGAATTCCAATTTGAATTTGAATCTAAACCAAAGAAGCACTAAGGTGAATTTAGAAATCCACATAGATGGTAATATAAGAGCTTTAAGATTGAATTGGAACATTGGAACAGACAAATTCCAATACATCCTGAAGTTATCCGCCTAACTGATTCTATAACGGAAAAAACAATCCCATCTGATATTCAAAGTTTCTTTAATCCATTAGACTAGTAAGCACCATCAATCTTGCTGGGAAAGTTACTAAATCAAAAAATGTGGTTGCAAGGTATTTCAATAATAAAGTCAGTTAGCATCCGACGCGTGTTTTATTACGTAGCACTGGCGACGAGTGAATAAAATTTCGATGTAAAATTGTTTTAAAACTTCGTAACACAAGTGTAATTTGTTTATGGTAATATTAAACGTGATATTTATGGAATAAACATAAAATTATCATGCGAGTGCAACATGCCAATCGATAAAATTGAACCGTTCGACTTAACTTCGAAACAATGGCCAGCGTACGTAAGACGTGTAAAACAATTTGTATTTCTCAACGAAATTAATAATGAACTTCAAATACCAATGTTGATAACGGTGGTCGGCGAAGCTACATATGCGTTAATGTGTGACTTTTGTGTTTCCGATCATGCGGAAAATAAGTCATTCGAAACTCTGATTAACCTGGTCACCAACCATCTGGAGCCGCAACGCTCAGAGATCGCGGAAAGACATGTTTTCGCCAAAGACGGCAAAACAGATGAAACGTTAACGGAGTATTTACAACACTTGACCAGGACTATTACCTTACGAGCTTGGACCCATGAGACTAAGTAATAATCTACATCTTACTACTAATCATACATTTTTACAATACATACAACTTAACCAGATCGAAATGCGAATAGACTCACTAAAAACCGACTTACTTTCCTACCAAGACCTTATGACTAATGAAACTTATTCACTCTATGAAATTTAAGTAAACCATCTACTCAACAAACTTGACATTGTCTTAAAGCAATTAAGTTCATTAGAGCCAACTCGTGCTAGAAGAGGTCTAGTAGACGGATTAGGTTCAATTATAAAAAGCATAAGTGGAAACTTAGACTACACTGACGCCTTAAAATACAATGAAGCTATTAAGACTTTGCAGAACAATCAGGATAGAATAATTACAGAATTTAACAACCATGTTAGGAACTTGGTTGGCTTAGGAAAGGACTGGATGTCTAAACACAGTTGCATATTAAAACAAATTTCAAAAAATCAAACTATAATTAACTCCACATTAGAAACCATCGTAAAAAGAGAGTCTTATAAAGAGCTAACTCTAATAAAATTTACGAGACTTTCTCAGCTTTAAGTTATTATTTGTTATAATATAGAAGATTTAATGCAAGAATTATTAGAAAATAGTTTAGCATTTGTACGCGCATCGAGCACGCACCGCTTTATATACATAGATATTTTATATTCAATGGTTAGTAAGCTTAATGATATTTATGGGGTAGTATTAAAATTAGAATTGCGCGATTATTACGAAATAATAACTCCATCATCCTACTATATAGGAAAGAAAATAGTTTTCGTATTTAATTTCCCAATTTTGTCAAAGGATAGGTTTATATAGATTATCGATAGTTCCTAATAAAAATGCTCAGGCTCTCATCCCATCCTATCCATCCATAGCAACAAACGAGGAATCATTCGTGTACATGGAGACAGAATGTCCGAAGCTTAATAACTGGTTCCTATGTGAAAAAGGAATCGATCATCAAATCCGCACCAAATTGGACTGCATCTACGAATTAATCACCAAGGAATCCTGTCACCTCACTACTATTAACCTGGTAGGAGAAGCAATGGAGAAACTGGACGACAAGCACTACATTGTATCCTTCCCCAAAACCACTAGAGTGCAGCTTTCCTGCGAGCGACAAGACCACACTTCACTTCAGGGGAGTTTTCTCGCTAAAATTCCCTCACACCATAGACAGGTAGACATAGGTCTGAAGACCTCGTTATAATCAATGACAACAACGAGATCGAAGGGCAAGTTCTAAAACTATCCAAGATACCCCGCGACGTCAAGAAACAGGCAATTGAATCTCCAGACTTCAACCTGAGCTCCATGAATCTTCAAGATCTCCATAGGATTCAAGAGAAAATCATGATTCAAGCCCCTTTACCTCAAACACGTACAATCGGAAACCCTGTACCATACCACAATACCCTTCTATATCATACTATTGGGCATATCTACACTTTTTATAATATGGACAATCCGGCAGTTCCTGAAGAATCGCGAAGGAAGGATCCAGGCAGCTGCAAGCAAGAACAAGGAGATCGACGAACTTGGAAACGTCCCGGCAACATTTTCATTAAAAGTCCTGAAATAGTTGCCGTTCTGAGGGTGGAGGAGTTATGGATAGCAGCCCTAGGGGACCATTCAAATATTACGTAAGCAGATTTATTACAATTATTTACCCCCCACCCCCCTTGTCAGCAAAAGTAAGCAAAGTTACTACCCCCTCCCCCTATGCTTACGTAAACATTTTTCAATTATAAATTTCATATTTTTTTAAATAATTGTCATAATTATAATTTTAAAAATTAGAAAATTATTTTAGTGTAGAGATTGGATTTTACTGATACAGTATTCAACATAGAGAATTCACGAATTTTTGCTATTCGTGTAAAAAAATAAATAACTATCGATGACGTAATCATCATCTAGACCCCCCCACCCCCCATGTCATCAAAAATAAGCAATGCACAGACCCCCCCACCCCTCTATAGTGCTTACGTAATACTTGAACGGTCCCTAGGTGTATCGCCGACGCAGCAGCCCCCTACCATCGACGGACATCGTCTATCCAGGTCAAGCCGACGCGTTATTATTATTTACGATTTTAATTTAAGCATTCTTATTCTGATATCGATAGGAATCACTAATTATAATTACCAATAATTTTATTGTAATATTAAATTAGTATTTTAAATAAATCCCTTTTTTTTCCATCCTCCAAGTACCAGTAACGTATTTAGCTGCCACCTTTGATTTCGGTACGACATTAGAATAAAACCTTCGAGATCAATTCGTATCGGGCTTAGCAAGTAACATCATAAGATGACGAATTATCGCCGAGAAAAGTATAGACAACTATAAGGCAGTGGAGCTAGCTATAGCATAACCTATACCACAGAGGCTCTAGAGAATTTGAAGGTTAGGTGTCCCAATGTTGATATCCCAGAGGAACGTCCTGCACAAAAACTTTGGGATGTCCCATTGGTTCAATGTCCCCTGACACATAAAAATTTGATTCAAAATCTTACAAGTGCTTTAGATCGAGTTAGGTTTCTAGCTTTATTAAAGAAATAATCTGGGTATTGACTTTATGCATTGCCAAAATCTTGGAATATTTTTGGATAACGATAATTTTCGTGTGGCTCTAGGCCTCAGGTTGAGAGCACCTATGTTCTTAAAACACAGATGTCCATGTGAAAAAGAGGTCAATAAATTTGGTATTCACGGGCTTTCATGCCAAAGGATTGGCGGTAGGCTGTTTCGGCATGGCTCTGTTATGATATAATAAAAAGGGCTCTTGCCACCATAAACATTCCTGCGCTAATCAAGCCGTCAGGAATAAGCCGGGATGATGACAAGAGACCTGATGGATTGACGCTGATTTCCTAAAACGTGGGACGGGCCCTAATGAGGGTCGCTACTTGCGTTGACACATTGGCTCCGTCTCATATCAGGGAGACGGAATAAAGTCCCGCCGCAGCAGAAAATGCTATAACCGGTAATATTATTTTACGTCAGTGGTGTACAAATAAAGCACATATAAATGTATTTAAACAAAATTCGAAAGCATTTAAAAACTCATTTTGTCCCAAATAATGTCGTTTTGGGACACAACAAGGTAGCAAGTAGTTCGGCGAAACCTTTTATTACCAAATAGTCTGTTTGGCGACATAAATGCAACGAATCAAGAAATGCCAGCAATTGGTATATGTGATGGTACATATATCTATACAATAATACCACCGCTGCATCAGTTTCCCAGATTAAGTTTAAACGAGCGAATCCTTATAGCATTTGGGCCTTATCAAATAAAACAGGCGAGGTCGTATTTCGGAGAACATGTAAGCCAACGTGGCCTATATTTAATTGAACTGTGTCCAAATATTGATCATTCGATAGAAATGATAAATCATGTTAGGGGAAATTACCCCTTTTTAATAAGAGGCAGAATAAAGTCAAGGCATATAGGAAACAGGTATTATTTCACATATATTTTATTTGATTGTGAGTTGACGGCTTTCGTGACGCATTGGTATGCGCGGTGGATTTCTAAGGCGGAGATTTTCTTAACTTATCTGGGTTTGGCCGGTGGGAGGCTTAATAAGTTCACTCAGTGGTATTAGGTCAGCAATATCCCTAATTTTAGGACACCAAATTGGGACTGATGAGAGAGTGGCAAGATTTTTATGGGAATCTATAGGCTTAGACCTAAAACGCCTATGGGGATGCTTGGAGTCCTGATATAGTATTAAATTATTTATCTACATTATTTCCTAACGAGACTCTGTCTATGGAATTGCTTACTAAGAAACTAGTAGCTCTTCTGTCGCTTGTTACGGCATATAGAGTTCAAACATTGTCTCTAATACGTTTAGATAATATAAGCATGAATGACGAAAACATTAATATCAGGATTTCACCTCCATCAGAACATCAGGTCCTAATAGACCTCACTCCAATTAGATATTGCCATTCTTCACAGATAACATCAATATTTGCCCTGCAGCTACCTTGTTACATATTATATATGAAGGAAACATAAAAACTCAGAAAAAAATGTAAAACACTCATTCTTAAAACTAGACACCATAGACAGACTAGGTAAACGTAGAAGAAGTGCCGCCGCGCCGATCGTCCCCGCTCGGTCCGTCCGCCGCCCCCGCGCGTCTCCTCCCGTGTGTAAGAGATGTGATGTAGGTACGAACAACAATGCTATAGACAATGACATATTTGACAATTCTACAGAATATATATATAAAATGTCCCTATCACAATATTAGTTACCGTACTCCTCTGAAACGGCTTTACCGATTTTTTACCAAATTTTGTATGCGTATTCAACAAGGTCTGAGAATCGGCTACTATCTAATTTTCATCTAATTTTTTTTTTAATTTTGAATGCAAAACAACGTTTGCCGGGTCGGCTACGTTGTTTTGCATTCAAAATTTAAAAAAAAATTAGATGAAAATTAGATAGTAGCATATATTATATTAGATAGTGGTATATATTATACTCATAACATCATTAGTCATTAGTCATTTTTGACTAACAGACTCTTTCACAAGACTACTAATTAATCCTTTTTTAGTTTTATTGAAAAATGTTTACCCACACTTTTGGGATTGTTTATATTTAAGAATAAACATAATATCAAAAATTGCGGAACCGACGGGATTCGAAGCCGCGTCTCTCTGTGGCTAACCGGGCCTTGACGAGCGCCTTATCCGCTAGGCTACGGTGTCCGAGATCCAAAACGGTAGTAGTGTTTATAAGATTTCTAGAAAATATAATATAGCAGAGACAACACTACGTAACAAACGTGATAAAAATATTGTTTTGAAATTGTGGGAAGACGAACAGAGCTCACAAAATCGCAAGAAAATAAAATAGTCGAATGTCTCGATTACCTAGGCAGACAAGGCTTATAACTTGCTAGATATATGCTTAGATGAGTAAAGAGTTTATAACTTGGACGAAAAGGCCTTTTTTGTCTGCTCCAAGGAAAGGACGAGTTACTGAAAAAAAGGAAGTAGGCGTGTGTTGTAAAAATAGCAGAGTTGCTAACGACGAAAAAGAATGTCTGACTGTCTTAGTCAACGTTCCTGCTGGCGGCGATGTAGCTCCAACCATGTTTTTATACCCGTACAAACGCATCCCTCAGACGGTACCACATGGGGTATAAGGATGGATGGAGTCTAGGTGGAAGAATATGGAGGCAGTTTTTGAATATGTGACGAATGTATTTTACAAGTGGATTTTAGTCTTTTCTGTAAAGAAGAAGGTATTATACTAAAAGCTTTACTATCCAATTCAACACACATCCTTTGGTTGGTAAAAAACGCGACATCATTTTCTGATCCCACTGTTCCATATATCCCCATCCTTTTTCTTTAACGCCCCATCCCTCTCTTATCCATACTTCCGTTTCTCTCGAACGTCGTGTGTGTGCTAAGTAACGCTGGACTTTAATTACTTTAATTACGCTGTGAGTGAAAAACGGACGCGCTGTGTCATTAACGCTCAAAATATAAATCATACATAGTGAAAAATAGGTGATCGTTCCTACGTGGTGAAATTGTCCAAGATGTGCGGTGACAACACGTCCAACGAACCATTCTAATCTAGGTAAATTTCCTTCTCTTATACCTCTTTTTATACAGTCCGCTTTTAGAAAAAAAAAAAAAAGAATACAAATCACCGCCATCCTTCAACCACTGGATGTAGGAATTTTTCGACCGTTTAAGGTTAATGGATTTTTTGCCTTGATAAAGAATTATATAATTTCATATAATATCTTTGAAAATATTCCTTAGACTTATTATGCTTAAAAATGACGAGGATGTTAATTCACCTGATGACGTCACGAAAAACTCTATTTTCATTTGTGAAGACTTGACATGTGAAAATCAAGTAAATATTCGAAATGATTTTATTATGAGTAGGCATAAGCAAGTTGATTGTTTTTATTAATCTCAGATATATTCAATAATTCTTAAGTAATTAATACTTATGCACCCGGCTATATTTGCAAATTACAGTTAAAACAATAAGTTAGTAAACACTACTCTATACTAAAGCCAAACTCGATTGAGAATGCTTGTCAACAAACAATTTAAAAATGAAGGTAGACAATGTAACACATTTTATGCCTAATAAATTTATAATTATGTTTTGTTATTTTAAAAAATCTTATTTAAAAGATATTGAATATATTAATTCATTTTAGGCTTACTTATCTAATTTATTGTCATGAATTCGTCATTAACTAGTTAATTATAAAAAAAGATGTAAAATGACTAGAGATTTCTACCTTCATTTTTAATTTGTTTGTTGACAAGCATTCTCAATCGAGTTTGGCTTTAGTATAGATAGTTATGTGTCCGTCCGCCTTAGGTTAGTTTTCGCTGTGTAAGCCCTTTTAGACTGTGCTGTGACACGGTCACTCACTATGATTTTGAATAAAAGTGATCCTCAAATCGGACGCACGTCTTTTATTTCTCATTTTTTTTAAGTCAGATTATCGAATTCTAATCGACAAACGCTCCCGAAACCAAAAGTAGATTCATAACAACATTGCTGATGTTATAATGAATCTATGTAAAAATATACTCAACAACTTGCTACCGATAACTGGTATACCAGTTTAGATTTAGCAAATAAACTTCTCGGCACATTTCATTGTTACTGTCAAGAAATACATAAGGTTTACCGAAACAAGTGATCGAAACGAAACTCAAACCAGGTGAGTCGGTGGCGATGGAAATAATTTTTTTTTTATCGACTACAAGTTTGCCCTTGACTCCTATCACACCTGATGTTAAGTGATGATGCAGTCTAAGATGGAAGCGGGCTAACTTGTTAGGAGTGGGACGAAAATCCACACCCCTTTCGGTTTCTACACGACATCGTACCGGAATGCTAAATCGCTTAGCGATACGTCTTTGTCGGTAGGGTGGTAACTAGCCACGGCGGAAGCCTCCCACCAGCCAGACCAAGACAAATTAAGAAAAACCTCAATATGCCCCGCCGGGAATCGAACCCAGGACCTCCGTCTTATAAATCCACCGCGCATACCACTGCCCCACGGAGGTCGTCAAATGAGCACGGAATATGCGTTTTGAAATGGTAGGACAAAAGAGACGTCTATTGGCTATAGACGAAACATTCCAACGGATTCAAAACCATTAAGAAAAAGGAAAAGCTGTCAGAAAGCCTAAAATGATTTTTGCTTACAATGAAGCCAAAAGTTCTGTTGATGTGTCGGATAAAAAAAAATGACTTATTCGTCACCACTACGTAGTGTTTTAGAATATTTGGGATAGAGTTAATAATACTGCTATGGTAAACTGCATCGTCCAGTTCAGAAGGGAATTAGTATACTACTTCATTAATTCAGAAAACAAAACTGAATGTAATACCTAAAAGAAAGAAGTATAACTTAGCCAAAAAAGATTCTATATATTCAAGCACAGTTTCATCCCAATCCGTTCAATAATATCAGCATTTAGTGGTAAGAAATATAGTTTGGGAAAAAGGATTTTTGCATTATAGTATGTATGAACTTGTATTAAAATATCTTTGGCTTTATTGTTTGTATCTGGCTGGTTTAGGTATCATTGAAAGTTAGAATTTTAAAGAACATAATTTCAAATTCAATTCAGGAAAATGTGTGATTTTCATTTATTTTTCGTACTGTCAAGACGAGTGAATGCAATGAAGAAATTCGAAACTTTTGCTTATAAAATTCGAAATATATCCGTACCTAATACTGATCAAATCGATCTCCTTAGTTTCAAGAATAAAGCCAAAAACGCGGCAAGAATGCTTTGTATCCTGAATAAGGTGAAGCAGTACTTCACGCCACACGTCATGCATGAAATATTGCAGTCACCTTTTTGATGAATCCGCTAAATACTAACTGGCTGCTCTGGATTCTGTGGACCGTCGTGCCAGAAGACGGATTAACTCTGAACCACTTCTGGTAAACCTCCACAGCCTTGATCATCGTCGATTGGTTGCAAGTTTCGCAGTATTTTACAGTATTTTTTTCGGATAGTGCTCTCAGGAGTTATTTGACCTCTTACCTCCTTCACCCTTTTATCACCACACTGCAAGACACTGGAACGGATTTCACCCCGTCTTTGACGTTCCCAGAACTTGTACAAAGCATTTTGCGTCATCATATATTACATGCATGGCAAGGTTATGGAATCCCTTTTCGTGATCAATTTTTCCTTTTCCTAATTCTTACAACTTGGATATCTTTAAAACAATAGTGAAAAGGCATTTTACTGCATCCGACCTACACCGACTTAGACCGCAACTACAGTTACCATCAGGTGAGATCGTGGTTAAACACGTGCATATTGCACTTAAAAACATAAATAAAAACAAATAAATAAATTATTAAAGCAGATAAGTCGGAATTCTTAAAATGAGAAACTGCTTATAATTAACAAGGATGGTTGTATAAAAGTATACACCAATAGATGGCGCTGTGAGTCACTTTGACAGCCCTCTCTGCTAGCGGCATTTTGTATAAATAACACTAAAAATACGAATATTATTCAAGTTAAATACAAGTGGAAAAAACATCAAATACGAGAGTTTTAATTCTTGACAATGGTATCAAACCAAATCCTGAAAAGATTTCCGCTATTCAGAAGTAGGTACCCGATACCTAAGACAAAAAAGGAAGTTTTAGGTCTCCTAGGTTATTACTGTAGGTTCATCCCAGACTTTTCGCGAATAACTAAGCCTCTTACTCAGGGTAAAAAAGGAAAAAATTATTTTAGTAATGAATAAGTTGATTGGTTCGCAATGGTCCTATACTACAATATGCTGCCTATGACATAGAATTCATCTTGACAACAGACGCATCTAACGTAGCAGTCGCAGTTGTACTGTACCAAGGTCCCATAGGTTACAATAGCGTAATTGAGAAGGAACTTTTAGTCCTAGTTTGGGCTGTTAAATATTTTGCACCATACCTTTTTGGACGTAAATTTAAGATTTGACCACATACCGTAATAGTGAATGATGAGTTTAAAGAAATTAGACTCTCGTCTTACAAGATGGCGACTCAATGAATATAATATTACGATTATTATAAAAAGGGAAAAGAATAACACCAATGCAGACGCCGTTTTACCAGTAGAAATCCACACTGAAGAAGCCATGTAATTAATGGATGAAATAGACGAATTAAACTCCCTATTAGGTAACCCATCCGCGACTATCGTTGCACAGGCAAATTCATCGACTGACAAAGCTTATACCAGTGCTGAACAACTCATTCTAGAAATTCTAAATGATAACGCACCCTTCAACAAGTTTCACCGAGAATTACACACTCAGCGGCACGGTATGTGGCCCAAACTTAAATCTGGCGCTAAGTGGCGATTTAAGTATCGCGTATGAAAATTTCAAGTGGGATTTTGTCAACACGTATGTTTTTGTTATTTTAAAAGGGTAAGTGCAAAAAAGGTCCGTTTTTTTATGTTAAAGCACTAAACGTTAGTTCGTGGTTAGAACGCACAAACGATACATTTTTAAAAGCGATATTTTAATTGTTTTGATAAATTAGTGCTACTTTATTTCTTATTCTTATTATTGAGTAATAAATTTAGTATCCGAAAACGATAAAAAAAATGCCTTTAGCCGTTGAAATACAGCAGCGCCTGCAAACGACAAGAGGAGTAACCTTGAGTGAGCGCACAATAAGAAGAAGGATGGAGGAATGGGATTTACGCTCCCGGGCACCAGCTAGAGGACCAGAACTGCTCCGGCACCATCGCGTAGCCAGACTTCGTTTTGCTCGTGAACACGCAAATTGAACTCACGAGCAGTGGAGTAAAGTTCTGTGGACTGATGAGTGCAGAGTGGCTTTAAGGGCTCCAGATGGTTGAGAACGTGTGTGGAGGAGGCGCGGCGAGAGATTTCTGCCTATCACTACCACGCAAACGGTCAGTTTTCACGGTGGATCTGTTATGGTTTGGGGTGGCATCAGTTCAGACGCACGTACGGAGTTGGTTATCGTCGAAGGGCGTCTAACAGCAGATCGATACATCGAAGAGATACTCCAAGATCATGTTGTACCATACGCAGGGTTCATCGGAAGCGAAAATTTTATACTGATGCGAGATAATGCGCGCCCGCACACAGCTCGTTGCGTCAGTAATTACCTTTCAGAGGTAAGAACCCAAAAATTAGAGTGGCCTGTACGAAGCCCAGACATGAACCCCACAGAACATGTCTGGGACATGCTTAAAAGAGGCATCAGATCCAGACCCAACCCTCCAAGATATGACTAGCGATACCGAAATAAACGATCTGAAAAATATTGGTTGTGATAATTGTGATAAGAAATTTCTATGCCAAATATACAAAGTTAGTGAGGGGCTGACTTAAGGGTAAGCCATGATTGACTTGTGGAGAAATCAGGCTGAGCACTGGGAAAAAGTGTCATAACATGATTATTGTTATTTTTTTCTATGATTATAACAGAAGTTTTATGTTTTGTTAATTTTTTTCTACAAAATTTAATAAATAACTTTTCACAAAACATTGGTTATTTTCATGTAAAGTTTTTCATGTTCAAAATATAAATTAACTAAATTTAATTCCTCACTAAAAGGCTGACTATTGGGTATTTTACCCTACCCTCACATATTTTATTCTTATTAATTACACATCTATGCATATCGTACTCGTACTTACCTACCTAAAAGTATAGTTAGGAATTCCGAGCGCTGAACGATGAGTGCCGGTGTACGGACAAACTCAGATGAGTTTTTGTTGCACCGTTTTAACAATTTTTGCAATGTTGTATTAAAATGTATATTTTTGCTTAAATAAATAAATAAAAAATACTAATCTAAAATAAAAATTAAAGTCTAAAAATGCTTAAAATAAACAACTTTCGTTATTATGGTGATTATATTACTTAAAAGATAATTGCAGTTTGAAAACAGAGAGAGGTATTAATTCAAAATTAACCGGCTCTGAGAAGAATCCCACAACAAACTCAGCCAGGTTTATTACTGCCACCATGTTACATTGTAAATCAACATCATCAGCTAGTACCACACAAGTATCTTGATTAGGAAAGTCTCTATTCAGGCAAAATTAAAGACTACCTTTTAGCAAACTACTCTCCGGATAGTTTAGAATTATAATAATTATATAATAAGGTTAGAATTTTTATAATATAAGAATTATTAGAGACGGAGGTCTCGGGTTCGATTCCCGGCGGGGCAGATTGAGATTTTTCTTAATTTGCCTTGGTCTGGCTGGTGGGAGGCTTTCGACGTGGCTAGTTACCACCCTACCGACAAAGACGTATCGCCAAGCGATTTAGCGTTCCGGTAGGATGTCGTGTAGAAACCGAAAGGGGAGTGGATTTTTGTCGCACTCCTAACAAGTTAGCCCACTTCCATCTTAGACTGCATCATCACTTAACATCAGGTGTGATAGCAGTCAAGGGCCAACTTGTAGTCGATAAAAAAAAAAAAAAAAAAAAATTAGTTTATGTACTTCATACTATTTATAGTATATTCGCTATAGTTAAAATTGGTTTGTCTTGCTTATAATTATAATTGTGTTTGCTAGTTTATTGTTAGTTTGTGTTTGCTTTTTGTTTGTCTTTTCTACTGTAGTATTTTTAAGTTAGCATGTTGTGTTTATTAATAAGTAGGTTTACAATTAAACAATTAGTTTTTAAGATCTTACTATTGTTAAACTTATGCCAATTGTAACCTGTTAACCTGCAAATTAATAAAATAAAGTGCACATTGATCATCGTCAGCCCAAAGAGCGCAGCAACTTCGTAAGAGTCTGGTTTATGGTTGGTTGGTTGGTACAGTTCTATTAAACCACCATGCCACTACAATGTGAGAGGGCGGGTTGTATATATTTCAAATGTCCACTTGAAAATGTGATATCTGAAACAAATAAAAATTAATTTTACTAAAATACTAACGGATGCCCGCGGTAGTCCTCATTCCTGCGGGAAAATCAGGATGCAAATTAGGTATTATTATATATATTAACTAGCTGACCCGGCAAACGTTGTTTTGCTTAAAAAATTAAAAAAAAATTTAGATGAAAGTTAGATAGTAGCCGATTCTCAGACCTGCTGAATACGCATACAAAATTTCATCAAAATCGGTCAAGCCGTTTCGGAGGAGTATGGCAACGAAAACTGTGACACGAGAATTTTATATATTAGATTATAATCCTTATCAATTCAGCTGTCATATACAAAAAGAATTTTTACAATCAGACTGGTTTCAGAGATAAATAAATAAATATTATAGGACAATAACACACATCGCTATATAGCCCCAAAGTAAGCTTAGGTAGCTTGTGTTATGGGTACTATGATAACTGATCAATATTTTTATATATATTACACATAAATACTTATAATACATAGATAAACACCCAGACACTGTAAAACATCCATGCTCATCACATAAACATTTTCCAAATGTGGGAATCGAACCCACAGCCTAGGACGCAGAAACAGGGTCACTACCCACTGCG
Organism: Mycalesis mineus; assembly: GCA_034621355.1. NCBI lineage: Eukaryota > Metazoa > Arthropoda > Insecta > Lepidoptera > Nymphalidae > Mycalesis > Mycalesis mineus. The sequence continues at coordinate 12,154 of JAXAVZ010000250.1, read as the reverse complement.
CCACTCGGCCGTCGCCGGTTTCAGAGATTAGCCGAAACAAACAGACTTGGTGTATGTACTGTATATATCATATGCATTTAGTAAAAAACAGTTAGAAACAGACACTCCAGTTTTATTTATACATATATAAATAAGTGACTGCCTCGTTGGTCTAGTGGTAAGTCTATGAGGCATCAATCACGAGGTCCTGGGTTCGATTCCTGGGTCGGGTCACGGAATAATTCTAAGCTTTTACATTCTTCTATGAAATGTTCAGTACACTTCAAGCCCGGAGCTTGGAAGTTGGTGTTACACCCCCCCGCCTCAGAGAGCACGTTCAGCCGTCGGTCCCAGTCACTATCACCATCTGATAGTGATAGTTAATAAATAAAACAATGTCACCCTAAGCCCGCCAACCTGCATTGGAGCAGCGTGGTGGGTGTACGCTCCATATCCCCTCGCCTATAAGGAGGGAGGCCTGGCTTGGATACATGTATAGATTTAAAACCTGAATGCACAAAAATAATAGTCAATTTGTAAACCTATGAGGGTTCAGAGCACAAGGTTCCTAAGGCTAACTATAATACTGAGTTCAATAATAATAAAAAAAACTCTTCATTACACCAAGGAACAAAACATTACAGAAAATAAAAAGTATAAATATAAACAATGGTGTAACGGCGCCCTTATCACTAAAAGTGATCTCTTCCAGGCAACCGAACCGAATTAAAATAGTTCAAAAATATCAAATAAATATACTTGCATAAAATTACATATACTATAAGTTACACAGTAATACATGAATATCCATATAGGTATATATATACTTAAAATATATATATGAGTTTTTGATTTATTTACAAGAAAATTGCAGTAAAAATTGCAAGGGCTTGTGTCCTAAGCCGACCTGTTCAGAGTAGAGTGGAATCCATATCCCCTCTCATAAATGCAGGAGGCCATAAGTGAATGTTAATCACCCCAGATGCCAAGCATCAGGGGGCATTTAATGTCCTGACAATAGTATACTTCAATCACAAAGAATTCTGGCAGCTATACACTGCCTCTGTGCCACAGTGGTACCAGTCTGTTCAATTTCCGGCTGGGGTCCATCATTCATCATTATCAGCCTACTAATGGCCCACTACAGGGAAAGGCTCCCTCCTTTAGAGGGGATATGAAGCGTACACCCACCATGCCGCTCCAATTCTATTACACTAATAGTAAAAGTACATAAAACTGCTTATTTTTGGGTATGTTTAAGCATTTGACCCACCTGAAGATAAGTGCAATACTGGCTATAACAGACATTGCAAAACTGCAGGGATTTAGTACACATCCTATAACCTGAGACGAAGGTTAAAAGCCTCATTGTCGTACTATTTCACCTCTAATCACACCTTTCAGACCGGAACAGTAAAATTGCTTGGCAGCAAAAAAATCATGTGGATTGGCTGGACGAACTTGATACAAATGTTAAGATAAATTAATTTTGTTGAAGATATCTAACATCATACTTACCATTCTACGACCTGAGTGCAATTGCAAACGCTGGAAATGTTTATTTTTAATTCTTGGTAGACATCTCATAAGCATCAAATTCACATTTCACACAGAAAAATAAATTTTTCTTATTAATTTTTTAACGGCCTGGAATCCAGTCCTTTGTGGCCTTTTTCTTATGATCGAGATACAACACGCCAGATCGACTGTAAGGGAGGAAGAGGAGCATTGGGCACTTTTTTACATAAAATATGATAATAAAACTGTCATATTTTATCATAATCAAAACTTTATTACAAATATATCGAGCACATATATTTGGCAGTAATTATTGCTAAAAAATGTTTTGGTATTATAATTAGTCTCAAAGTTACAAAAGATTTTTGGAAAAAGTACCCAAACCTCCCGGTGGGAGGGATGGTTGGGATAAAAACAATGTAACTTAGAATCAATACTGCACAAAATCTTATTGAAATTTGTGGCCCATGATCATAGAGACTCGTAGCTTTTGGTGAAATTGGCATTGGCCTGAAAAGAAATGATTGACCATTCAATCCAATAGGCATATCAAAAAAGCACAAATGTATGACAGCAAAATACACTATAAACAAAGGGAGTTTTGGACATGCCCAAGCCTCCCTCCCAACAGCGTGCCCAATACCCTGACTTATCAAATAAATTTCAATAAGTTTATTTTTATCAAATGTTGAATCCTTATTGACAGGTAAGTATAATCTTCATTAAATACAATAGAAGAAGTTAACGCAGATACTTATACTTTCTTGCAGATTTCTTAGTTATGTTTCTTCAAAACACAATCAAAATATTTACTTCTGTACGCAACAAACCGTTAAGCGCATGTAACTTGACAACCAAGAGAAATAACAGCTGGCAATTTTGATAAGCGGTTTTGCCAGTTATTAAACTATAGTATTGTGGTAGAAAAGACAAAATATCTAGAATAGATTTTGAGAAATGAGGGGGTGTTCGAACCTCCTGACTGCCCAATGCTCCCCTACCTCCCCTAAGTACTTTGATAACACGGTCAAGGAGTATATGCTATAAAAACCTTAAGGCCTTTACAATCTTCATTAAAATATAAGCCCAGATATTAATCTAATTAGATAGTATAAAGAGTTAATTACAAAATACTTATCTACTAGGGTGCAGAGGTTCAGTTTTCGCTATGGTTATCCAAATTTTGATGAATGGCAATATTGTAAAGCCACTCCACAATTTTAATCAATCTGTGGTTATGGATGTAATAATATTCTAGTTCTGCTTCTTCGCAACATGAAAAGTTTTAATTTTCCTGATCAGGCTGTACATGGGCTAAACCTATATTAAAAAAGTTGAGAGGTGTCAAGGGACACCCGGATGGAACGAAGTTCCTTTCGATTAATTAGGGAAGGAATTGTAATAAAAAATTTTTTTTTTAAGTTATAATAATATTTTTTTATTATTAACAAATATAATGTTATATAAACTTAAACGCGTACCACACACGCGTTTGTTTTTGTACACTGAAACACCAGAGGGCGCCACGAGAGCGCGAGACAGCATACAGCGCGGGCGCCCCCCGCCGCTCACACGCACACACATCAAAGGCGGCGGCAAGATCCTTTAATCAAAAAGTGTCGTGACAACTTTTCGTACCAATTTTTTCCGTCTAGCCCCCTTTCACAACGCGCGAGAAATATTAAGGGCAAGTAAAATTTGCACTTTAGTTTTGTAATAAAAATATCGATATTTTTGTTATGAAAATCGATTTTACGACTAATCGATTATCAACCACTCACCACCACCACCACCACTGCGTTGTCTACGAACGCCTTGTGTCTATTGTCTAAGTCTATGACTAAAATGGAATTAAACCTGTGTCTGTCATTTATTTTTATTGTCTCTTGAAATTTTTAATTTTCAAGGCTTCGGTTTGCAACCACAAATATCAATAGCTGAATACTAAATAGATTTTTGCAAAAAGCAAGAGGAAGACTAATAGTGAGAGCCCAGAAGTCTGCCCGCCTTCGGTCTACGCCGGATCGCCTGTGTACATCAGAAACCACATTGTCGAAAAGGACTTACATATTGAAGATCTTAGACTCGATGATTGCAGACCAAGCATCCCGAGACTACGCCAGGAAGACGCGATAAACGTTCACACATCAAACAATAACGCTATCAACATCAACGAGGCACATGACCTGGACATGCACAAAATATTGGACTTTATTCAATCTGCCCCTGACAAATCCAAAGATGGCGGAAACATTACCGCGGTTTTTGTTTCTAATTGTGTGATTACTGTAAGACCGTTGCGGGAGTACAGAGGTGTCACGACTCACGAGGGGCTTAAGTGAGCGTTGAGGCATCTAATACTTCTCAGTAGAAACCTTACTCAGGAGGATGCCTTGAAGGTTTCCGAGGCCCCTGGGTCTAAAGAAGACGATTATTTGAGTCTTTGTGTTTGTTGTGCAGTTTCTTAGTTGCAGCTTCAAAATCATAGTATAGAAATTAAATGTGTGAAATTCTGAAATGAATGATTGTAATAAAACACTTGGAGAATCGTAGTTGGTATTGGTACAAAATACAGGTCAACTTCTGCATTGTGGAAATTGATTATTTTTATTTTTTGGTTGGCTATCATATCTTGTGCTAGAGTGTTGTTACATTACTTCTTCAATCAAACCAGTTGTCTTTTTTGGGTGGAAATGGGAATTTATTAACTTTTGGTACCACTTGGGTTGTTGGGTTTGTCATGTCTTGGTATGTTTTATGGTCCAGGTTTGATATGTATTTGGATATGTACAAATTCTGATCTTGGCTAAAACAATAAAAGCATTGCTCTGTACAATGTTTTTATTGTTTTCAATTTCTTTTACCAGGCTAAATATTGTTTGAAAGAAAAACTACAAGTTCTGTTCTTGTATAGGCTTTTAGTGTAGGTAAAATAAATTGAAAACAATAAAAAATTTCAATTTATTTTACCTGGCTACATATATGACAGGAAAAATGCAAGTTCTGTTCTTGTATAGACTAGAACAAAACAATAAAAACATTGCCTTTTTAGTGTTTTCATTGTTTTCAATTTCTTTTACTAAGCTTCATATTGTTTGACAGAAAAACTACAAGTTCTGTTCTTGTAAACAATAAAAACCTTGCCTTTTTTGTGTTTTTATTGTTTTCTATTTCTTTTACCAGGCAAAATATTGATTGAAAGAAAACTACAAGTTCTGTTGTTGTATAGACTAAAACAAAACAATAAAAACATTGCCTAATTAGTGATTTTATTGTTTTGAATTGCTAATCTGTTTTGCATGAGGATTTTATTGTTGAGGTTATCGTTGTAATCAGTCACAAGTTTGAATATCGTGAAACAAGATCAAATAAAGAATTGTCATTTTGATTGTTTATCCATGTTTTTACTTATATATCAGGGCATCGCAACACACTATTATCTAGGCAATCATAAAGAAAAGCTGTTATACATTCACTAACTTATAATTTAAACTTTGTACCTACTGTCACCATGCAAAGTTAAAAAAGTGTACCATGTTTGTGTTGTTTTTCATACATTCTAGAGGTGTGCTAAATGAGTACTTCATTGTATTTGTTACAGTGATTACAGGTACTCTGAAGTACTGATTACAAATACTGGCTCCAAAGTACTCATGAATACTTTTGATTTTGGAATGGAATTGTAACCTTAGAGTTGTATTATGACGACAAGAGATAAGTACTCAAAGTATCATGAATACTAAGCGAAGAATGACAGCAACGCTCCGTTCCGAGGGACTTCTTTCGTGGCGCGATCTCTATATTTACTCCGTATTACTGAGTACCGAAGTCACTAGTCACCGTCGTATTGTTGAATTGAATACTACATAGGTATTAAGAAACGACATGAGTACTTGTCATCAGTACTTAAAGATTTATGTAACGGTTACAGGTCCTCTCATAAAGTAACGGGTACAAAGTAACGAGGACAGTACTTTGGACACACCTCTAATACATTCCAGTGTTGACGCTATCAAGATGGATGTAACATGCTCAAACTCAATAGGTCTGTGTCGTTTTATTGTGGAATTCTTATTCCAACCTACAAGCTCAACTTCATATCATCAAAGTATTTCATTGTTACACAATTCAAAAATAAATCCAAATTTTCAGCACAGTAGGAACCGGGGAATGGGTCAAACTTAACTTGCAAGATTTCATTACAGACACACCGTGACAAGTTATAATAACTAATGGCTTGTTCTGTCATGACCTATAAGAAAGTGCATGGTCTAGGCCAGATATTGTATTTGCATAAAAAAATAATAAAAATATAAAACCTACTTCCAAATGCCGCTAATAAGTAAAAAACAATTGTGTTGTTCAGTTACTTTAGTTTATTTAAACATCTATGAAGTCATCCAAGGTTAAGGAATGTTAACTTGCAAGATTTCATTACAGACTGTGAGGTTATTAAATTAAACCAAGAGAAGATTTAATTATGCTATATTGGAACTGATTGAATTTACAATAACGAGTAACGACATCGAGGTTAGAATATTCGAGAGTCATCTGCCACAGTTAATTAATTTCGCTGAACCATAAAGAACGGCTACAGATACAGAATATATAACATTACAGGTTGCATTCAAAATTATAGATTACATACTAACACTCCCCCTAGAATGCAATCCCATATTTTTACAACAATATACATGTTTATCAAAAGGTGTACCTTTTGTAAATATATCTGCTAGCATTTCACTACTACAAAGGAACTCAAATTTAATTTTACATTTGTTGACATAGTCCTTGATAAAATGAAATCTTATGTCTATATGCCTCGTTCTTTTATAACTATCATTTACAGAAAGCTTGATGGCACTTTGGTTGTCATTGAAGATTACGACAGGGTCCTCTTCATCTTCTCCAAGTTCACTCCTTAGTTGACGAAGCCATAGTGCCTCTTGTGTCGCTGCTGCCATTGCCATGTATTCGGCTTCAGCTGTGGATAGCGCCACCGTTTGCTGTCTACGGGAGGCCCAAGATATTCCACCACCCTGAAACATAAAAATATAACCTGTGCAGGATTTTCTATCCTGCATATCATTTGCCCAGTCTGCATCACAGTATCCCATCAGTCCAGAGCCATCTTTGCTATAAATCAGCTTGTAATCTTTAGTGCCTTGTAGGTATCTCATAATCCTTTTAATTGCAATCCAATGCTCCACATGGGGGTTTTTATTAAATCTGCTCAAAGTGTTGACAGCATATGCAATGTCTGGCCTTGTAGCTTGTGCGAGATATAATAAACAACCAACAGCCTGATGATAAGGAAATGATTCATGATTTTCCACAGTGCTCGGGCAAAATTTCTTCCCTGGTTCAATGGGGGTTTTAATTGGCTTGCACTCCAACATGTTGAATTTAGTTAAAACTTCTATTATATATTTTTGTTGATCAATCATTAATTTTCCATATTTTCTGTCTCTTGTAATGTTTAAACCTATACATTGTCTTATTTCTCCTAGATCCTTCATAGAAAATTTACTTTTTAATTTATCTTTTATTTGATTCATTGATTCACTATTAGCAGAAAACAAAATTAGGTCATCGACCCAGACTGCAATAAACATTTTAATGTTTCTATTATAATAGATGCAAGGGTCAACTTTTGACTGCTCAAATCCTATATCTTTTAGGACTCCATTTAACTTTTTGTTCCATAATCGACTTGCTTGTTTCAGCCCATATATAGATTTATGTAGTAAGCATACTTGTGTACCTTTCTCATACATTGGAGGTTGTTGCATATATATTTCTGTATCAATATCACCCTGCAGAAATGCAGAAACAGCATCCATTTGATCTATATACAAATCATACTTCACGGCTAGAGCAAGTAGGAATCTCACAGATGTGTAGCGTACAACTGGGGAGTAGATTTCATCATAGTCTATTCCCTTTCTTTGTTTAAAGCCTTTTATAACTAATCTAGCCTTATAACAAACTATTTTTCCATCCTGGTCTGTCTTAGACTTGAATACCCATTTACAAGGAATTACCTTTTTGTCCGGAGGGTGATCCACTAGCGTCCAGGTTTGATTTTCACATAACGCATTGTATTCTTTCTTCATAGCTTCCTTCCAATAACTGGACTTATCGGAGGATAAAGCTTCTTCAACTGACTGTGGGTCATTCAGATTGCTATAGCAAAAATAACTAGATGAACTATCCTTTTTATCTTCTTCACATATTTGTTTCTTACGTGGCCTCAATGTAATATTGCGGACTTCTTCTAGAGGTGAAAGCCTGTGAGGGTTGTATGTTTCATCAAGGTCCCCATGATCCGTCTCATATTCACTCGATGACCCAGAATCATTATGATCATTGTTCTTACTGGATTTGACAGGTGTTGTAGGCCCTGCAGTACATGGAACAGACATGTGTTGACTGTTAGATATGACTGATCTGTAATTTTAAGGTTAATGATTTTTTCATCATGTTTATTATCTTGTTCTAAGAATGTGACGTCTCTGCTTTTAATAATTTTTCTAGAAGAGGAGTTCCAGAATCTATAACCTTTAGAGTCATCACAATATCCCAGGAATATCAGCTTCAATGCTTTGGGATCCCATTTAGAACGCTTTTCTTTGGGAACTTGTACCATTGCCTCACAACCAAATATCTTCATATGAGAAATATCAGGTTTTCTATCTGTCCACATTTCATATGGAGTTTTTCCACCTAATGATTGAGTAGGTGACCTATTTATAATATATGCTGCAGTTGCTATAGCTTCTGCCCAGAATTGCTTATTAAATTTTGAATCAAATATCATGCAACGTGCTCGCTCAACTAAAGTTCTGTTCATACGCTCAGAAAGACCATTTTGCTGTGGTGTATAAGGTGTGCTTGTCTGATGGACAATCCCAGAATCTGTAAGATATTTCTCAAAGTCCCTGTTACAGAATTCTGTGCCGTTGTCAGTTCAGAGACATTTAATCTTCCTATCTAATTCATTCTCTACTCTATGTTTAAAATCTTTAAATATTTTTATCAGATTTAACTTATCCTTCATAAAGTACACATGAACTTGTCTACTGTAGTCATCTACAAAGTTAATGAAATATTTCATACCTCCAAGTGATAAAGTCTCCATCGGGCCACAAATATCGGAATGTATAAGTTCTAGCGGTTGTGTAGCTCTGGAACCCACATTTTTAAATGGCAGTCTGGATTGTTTACCTTCACTACATGTTGTGCAAGTTATGTTACTCTTATTTGTGTTGGTAGGCAGCATCACACCTTCAGTACAGCCCGGCAGCTTGTTGACATCATTAAAATTCAAATGTCCCATGCGGCGATGCCACAGGACAGACTCATCTGTAATTCCAGCACATATTAAATTGGCATGAACATTAGTGCTACAGTTTAATCGGTACAGATTGTTTATGAGCGTTGCTGAACAGACAAAATCATTTTTACTATTGTATATATCACATCCTTTACTGTGAAACATAATTTTACATCCACTTTTGCTCATTGCGCTAACTGAAAGTAGGTTAACAGCAATACCAGGAACATAAAGAACATTCCTCACCTGTATTTTCTTTTCCTCGCTTAAGTTTATATTAACATTACCAGAACTGTCAACAGGCAAAGGTGTCTTATTCGCCACAGTGATGTGTGATATCGGAGGCACCTTGACATCATACAGCCAATCACTCCTGTGAGTCATGTGCATTGCTGCACCGGAGTCAATGTACCATAGATCATCTGCTGTGGTGAAAGCTGAAAAAGCTGCAATAAAACCTGAGTTATCTTGCTTAGCCATATTATCTTTATCCTGCTTCCTCTTTTTGCAGAAGCGGCTTATATGGCCATAATGATTGCAAGTAAAGCAGCGCGGGCCTTTTGACTTAGGTTTATCATATTTTTTCTTGTTCATGTAAAATGCAGAGGGCTCAGGGCTCTTTACTTCCTGAATTAATTTTGTTTTTATAGAATCTGCACTAATATCAATTCCTGAGCTTTCTAAGGCCATTATCATGGGTTTGTAGGAGTCAGGTAGCCCGGCAAGCATTAAAGTACCAATCCATTCATCGTCTATGTTGAAATTGATACTGCGGAGCTTGTGCGCAGTGCTCATAATTCGATTCACATACTCCTCGATGTTCCCGCAGCTTTCTAAGCTAGTGGTAACTAAATCTTTAAGCAATCCTACCTTTCTTGTTAGGCCGTTGTCGTCGAAGGCCTTTTCGAGACTTTTCCAGACATCTTTTGCTGTGCGTGCGTCTTGCACGTGCACGTAGTTAATAGGATCTAACAGCAAAATTATTTTTGTCCGAGCCTTGACGTCCTTGCTTGGATTTACCTTACTGTCGTTCTCTGGCTCGACGCAGTCCCACAACTCTTCATGTTGAAGATATGTTTTAACGCCGAACTTCCATGTCGCATAGTTCGACCTGCCGGTGAGCTTTTCAATATTGAATGTATGCGACGACATTTCAAATTCCAAACGGTAGCTTCTTTTCTTGGTGAACCACTAAGTAACCACGCTCTGCTACCATGTGAGGTTATTAAATTAAACCAAGAGAAGATTTAATTATGCTATATTGGAACTGATTGAATTTACAATAACGAGTAACGACATCGAGGTTAGAATATTCGAGAGTCATCTGCCACAGTTAATTAATTTCGCTGAACCATAAAGAACGGCTACAGATACAGAATATATAACATTACAGGTTGCATTCAAAATTATAGATTACATACTAACACAGACACACTGTGACAAGTTATAATAACTAAAGGCTTGTTCTGTCATGACCTATGCATAAATGGATGGTCTAAGCCAGATATTGTTTTTGCATAAAAAAATAATAAAAATATAAAACCTCCAAATGCCACTAATAAGTAAAAAACAATTGTGTTTTTTAAATTGTAAATTACTTTAGTTCATTTAAACATCTATGAAGTCATCCAAGGTTAAGGAAAGTTAATTAGATATTAGTATGCAGCTCTTACAAATGGGTGGAATGGTTGTGGTAAGGACTGATCACCCATCTGACCTTGACAGACATTCCCTCTAGAAATAATATAAACAAAGAATGTTTGAAATGGGTCCAACTATCTGTAAGTAATCGCTGAACATGCATACAGAAAAGAACAATCCAATTGAAAACCTCCTTTGTGGAAGTCAGTTGACTAAGTTTAAGTTCTGAACTTACAGTGGTTTTATTGTTTTCAATTACATGTAAACATATATGACAGAAAAACTGCAAGTTCTGTTCTTGTATTGGCAAGAACAAACAATAAAAACATTGCCTTTTTAGTGTTTTTATTGTTTTCAATTTCTTTTTTACCAGGCTACATATTGTTTGAAAGAAAAATTACAAGTCCTGTTGTATAGGCTAAAGCAAAACAATTAAAACATTGCTATTTTAGTGTTTTTATTGTTTTCAACTTTTCAATTTCTTTTACCAGGTTACATATTTGACAGAAAAACTGCAAATTCTGTTTTTGTATAGGCTAAAACAAAACAATAAAACATTGTGTTTATATTGTTTTAAATTTTTCTTATCAGGCTACATATTTGACAGGAAAACTGCAAGTTCTGTTCTTGTATAGGCTAAAACAATACAATGAAATCATGGCTATTTTAGGGTTTTTATTGTTTTAAATATTTCTTACCAAGCCACATATTGTTTGACAGAAAAACTGCAAATTCTGTTTTTGTATAGGCTAAAACAAAACAATAAAAACATTGCCTTTTTAGTGTCTTTATTGTTTTCAATTTTTCTTATCAGGCTACATATTTGACAGGAAAACTGCAAGTTCTGTTCCTGTATAGGCTAAAAGGAAACAATAAAACATTGTGTTTTTATTGTTTTAAATTTTTCTTATCAGGCTACATATTTGACAGGAAAACTGCAAGTTCTGTTCTTGTATAGGCTAAAACAAAACAATAAAAACATTGCTATTTTAGTGTTTTTATTGTTTTCAATATATTTTACCAGGCTACATATTTGACAGAGAAACTGCAAATTCTGTTTTTGTATAGGCTAAAACAAAACAATAAAACATTGTGTTTTTATTGTTTTCAATTTTTCTTATCAGGCTACATATTTGACAGGAAAACTGCAAGTTCTGTTCTTGTATAGGCTAAAACAATACAATGAAATCATTGCCTTTTTAGTGTTGTTATTGTTTTCAATTTCTTTTACCAGGCTACATATATTTTGACACACAAAAACTTATTTTTTTTTATTTCTAAACCATATAATTTGAGAACCCAACTTAAGAGGTTCTATAAGCACAGTAGCAGTGATTCCCAAGCAACGGTGTATGTAGCGTGCTGTAGTATTTGACTTGGGAGCCTTATCCTTAAGCTTTTTCCCAAAAAGGTTGTCTTATCTTCCATGTTCGTATAAGAACAAGATTTGCTGTCGCCTTTAGCCAGGTTGTTTCTATAATCGTTTAATTCGTCCCACCCCGCAGAATCACCTAAGGCTGTCTGAGGAGGCATGTATTTTATGAAGTCAACATGTGATGATGTGGAGTTTATCAGAGAGAGCTGTTGAATAGATTCAGCAAGTATGTGACAGAGTGGGCAGTAAAAAGAAATATTTAGTGATTATTACTTGTTTAATAGCACAAAACTTGCAATTATATA